>JAJKFI010000008.1:7225688-7256372 GCA_029204185.1 Lerista edwardsae | reverse complement strand
CACACACACACACACACACACACACACACACACACACACACACACACCCCTCTCCCTTTCCAGCATCCTGTCTTTCCATAGTTTCAATTGTGGCTACCCTAGGTGCTATGCAACCTACCTGAAATTGTCTCGCAACCCACCTAGTGGGTCCTGACCCACAATTTGAGAACACTTCTATAAGGTAGAATTTTCTTTTGCCTCAAATGTGTACATTTACTGAAATTGAACTGCATTTGCCATTTTATTTGCCATTCACCTAATTTAGAGGACTTCTCCTGGAGCACTTCACAATCCGCTTTTGCTTTTACCGCCCTTAACTTGGCTATCTTGCTATTTATTTCAACTCCAGATCATTTATCAACAAGTTAAACAACACTGGTCCCCACAAACTGTTCTAATCAATCACCTATCCATAAAAGGATAAGTCCTCTTACTCAATGACTGCTAAGTTTACTCAAGAGCCCTTGGTGAGGGACGGGGGGGTTGTCAAAAGCTTTTTTGAAAGTCCAGGTACAATATCAGCTTTGTACCCATTTCCTTCACATCGCTGAAATGAATGAAATTATATTTAGCAACAGGCAAGGAAGATAACCTCAACCCATTTTTCTCTCCCCACCAGGTTCTATATTCACTCCCTACACTCTGGCATAAGGATTCCTAGGTAGATAATTGAGAATATGGAAATAAAAGTGAACAACATAATCTCGTAGCATCTGAATATCTGAATACAGATGTGCCCCAGAATCCACTGATTTGGTATCCACAGTTTCAGTTGGTATCTACAGATATCATAGATACCGGGACACCTATTAAACAAAGCTCTTTTTTGTTGTTGCTGCAGCAAAACCACTGATGTTCCTCTATCTATAAAAAGGTGTCCTCAGTATCAGGTATCCACAGTGGGTTCCAGAACAGAACCCCAGTGGATACCTATAACTGACCTGTACTAGTTATACAATTCTCACATGACAGATAGCTAGGGCTTCAATTGCCTTCCCCCATACAGGAGCTGAGTTTTTAAAATTCAACATATTGTTACATAGCCCTAAGAATAAAAGTAAAAATTACATGGCTATTTAAATACAGACAGACATGACTTAACTCTCTAAAAAACAAGAGGCTAGCACAGATAGTGTATCCGTAAGGAAAAATAAAGCTTTCAGCACAATGAAGAAAATAAACCTGTACAGGTTCAATCTTCCATGTTCTGCAAATAAATAAATAAATAAATAGTCTCTGCATGAGAGGTAATTTTTTTTTTAAAAGCAAACAAATCCAGCAAGGACAAAGATGGTTCTGAAACATTTACTTTTACATTCTTTAGGCAAAACTCTAAACAATATGCATGGATGATTTGCGTAAGCAAGAGCGTAGCTTGTCCTAACTGGAAACAGTCTTTAAAATGAATTCCAGGTTTCACTGGACAAACGTGCACAAGCCTAAAAATCTGCATTTTAAAACTTAGGTTTCTAATTTTTATTAATTTCCAGGGGAAAACCTGGAAACATTTCCACAATGCCTAGAGAAGTCTGGGAAATTAGCAGTGGGTTGGGAAGAAATTTGAGAGGTCAGAATTCAGCATTGTAGTCCTCATCTTCTCACCAGGCTACTATTTTTGACCTAATAGCCATCTTCAGGATCCATTAATTTTCCACTGCAACTGATGCCTTTGCCCCAAATTCAGAATTTGCTAAAAATATTCACATTAGAATCAGAGCAATGCAAGTAGATGTTTGCATGACTGATTCAGAATACAGAATTTTTAGACTTTTATATGGAGTCCACAAAGCCCTGTTTGAAAGGCAAATCTTTCCTAAACTCATGGAGGTTTGCATCAGGTTCAAAGTGGCCCTCTTCTGACCTATATTTTCTCTACTGCTTATGCTGCTTCCTTAAAATTAAGTTGCTTGGATTTTAGCCAATTTTACTATTTGAAGACAGATGAACTATAACTATGATAATATCACTATTTCCTGCTGCTCAAGAAAACGCTGCGATTTCTGAAATGTTTTTATTCATTTTTGAACTATAGAAATATAACTGCACCTGAGTCAATAGAAGCCCTTGATAGAAACTTAGAAAACATCAGGAACAACCTAGCACCAATTAGTCTAGCTATGTATTACTACTCAGCACATCACAGAAAAATGCAGCTCTAATTATCTGCACCTATTTTCACAATTAGGGCTGCAATCCTATACTCCTATTATCTGGAAACAAACTCCACTGGACAAAGTAATGCATAAGATTGTGCTATAGAAAATTAAAAAGTAATAAAACGCCATCATTCAGATTTTAGCTTAATCCCAGGAAATACTATAGACGATTAAGAATTCAAATAGATAATATTCCCACCTGCTCTGTTTTCACAATCTCGTTTTGCAAATACTCTAAGAAGACTGTCGGACAACCTCACTTGCAGTAAGAAAAAAAGAGCAATTTGCGCTTATCTGTGAATGCCCTTTCATTGCGACTCCAACTTTGGGACATGATGGAAATAGCTTCTCCTCTAGTTTAAGAGGATCCCATGCAAAATAACACCATGAGACTTTAGCTTAGTCTTACCCTCCAAACTGTGGCTGGAACCTGGAAAAAAACCCAAACCAGTGACAGCCATGGACCTACCATTGGGCAGGGGTTAAGGGCCCCCAGGTGCAGAACTCCTGGGGTGGACAGAAGGCTGTGAAGATGTGCAAGTTTTTGGCTCTCCTTCCCTTGGCCCTGTACAACTCAGAAATGGAGCCTTGTGTGCTAGGAGGCTGTGTCACAGGCAGAGAGCTACCGCTGGGCCATTGGCCTGGCCCTTGGGCAGAGAGTAGGCTTGGCGTGCCACTGACCAGTAACACAGTGGTTCCCAAACTGTGAGCCGTGACTCCCCAGGGAGCCACAGAAACCAGCCAGGGGAGCTGCAGAACCCTCACAAAAAAATAGCCCCTATACATTATATTAGGTTTGTAGACCTAATGGGGAACCCGGCCAATGGCCAAGTAGGTCAAGGCAGACAAAAAAAAGATTGGGAACCACTGCAATAACAGAATATTTTAAGAGTACTGGTATGATTGTAAATTATGAATCTAGGACCATCCTTATCTTCAGTTTGACCATCTGCAGTTTTGACTCAACGCAGATGGCCACTGGGGACAAGAAGGGCCCTGCCAATCCCTGGAGAAGAAAATAAAAAGCATCCCTTTAAAATGCTTCACCATTGTAGAGGGGCAGGCATTCCCTGGTGACAATAACTATTTCTGGATTACACACTTGGCTGTCCCAGAATGCAATGTGGGAGCATTCCGCATTGAATTCTTAGGAAGGCCAGGGCAAAGAGAGGGGACGCTTTCTTCAGCGCAAGTTGAAAATAACAGTTCTAATCATCGGAGACTACCTGTCTCCACTCTACAACAGTAACAAAGTGGTTTTTAAAACAGCAATTTAAAGGAACACTTTTTTTTTTTAAAGAGAATTTTAATTATTTGGCAGAATTTTCAGCATCTGCAGAGTTTCCAGGAACAGGCGGATGCCAAGAACTGACCATATTTCATACGGGATCACTTGGGGTGCAATCAGAGCGCAATCCATAAGGCATGTTTAGGCCAGCCTAGGATGTGCTGGGTCAGCGCGAATACTCGTGCCACCCTGGTTGCACAGCATATGGTGGCAGGTAAGCTGCTCCTGAGCTGACTGAACTCAGCCTGCAAAGGGGCTTTTGAGGGCAGGGGAAGGAGGAGGTTGAATGAGGTGGAGGGAGGGCAGCCCTGTGGGTGGGGTGGCCAGGGAAGGGGGTGGAGCTGGGATCTAGCCATTAGGCCAGATCTGAACCTCCGGCCCTGGGACACGCACCCCCAATCTGTCCCACTTAGGCTTGTGCCTGCTAAATAGCAGATGCAGAGCCAAGCAGTCCCATAGAGGTGGCTGTGGCTTACTCCAGGCTTACTCCAGGGTAAGAGGACAAATGTCCCCTTGCCCTGAGATCAGCTCCAAAGGCAACCAAACCTGTGTTGGATACAGCACAGGCCTGCCAGCCCACCTGCTCCAATGCAGGTTAGGATTGGGCTGTTCTTTTAAAAATCGGTTCCGCTTGGTTGGTTGTCCAGATATTCCCTTGGTAAAAATTTTGTCTGAATATACTGAAAAACCATAAAAAGGAACATCAGTCTTAACAACTGTACTGTTTGTTTGCTTGCTTTAAGTTTCTGTCGGTCTTTGACCCTGTTTGTTGTCTCAACTACAGCCCCTAAGTAATGATATTTATCCCTTGTAACAGTAACTTTCTGGCAATCCCCTTCTGCTCTACTGATTCTTTACCAGGATTTTCGATGGCTGTATTGCAGCCAACTTGAATCAAAGAACGAACAATGAGGCTTGTAAGGCAGTTTGTAAAGGTCAATTGATGGATCATTGATTATGTTGTCACTTTCTTATCATTTTGAACAAGTGTCCCATGTGATTTTGTATTCCAGCAGCCATTTTAACAATTTGTTGCATATACTATGCAGGGAAGTCAACAGTTGTACATTTACAGGAAAATAAATAGATGGTAATAGTGGATGGCAATAACATTTGCCACAATTTGAGGAAACTGAGCCATTGCATTAAAATAATCTCACTGTATTTTACTTTCCAGTCTGAACCTGTTACATCAACGCTCAACATAAATTTGCTTTCTCAACTGCCTGTTGCATTGTAGATATAATTATGTGTTTTAGTTGTAAACCCACAATTATGTCTTGCTTCAATTGCCAAATTGTATTTGGTTCACATTTGTGCCAACACAACTCAATGGCATGGTTGCTAACGTTTTTTCTATGCTCTTTTGCTCTAAATCTCCACTTGGCTTAATAATCAGTTAAAATCAGACACTCCCAGAGGATCAAAAATTACTGATTTAACAGATCAAAAAGGCCATACTAGCATCAAAACCAGAGTCAAAAGATAAGGAGCACCATGTGAGGAATTCTGAAATCCAAGATGACTGGTACATCTGAAGGAAGGTTTCATATAGGAGCAAACACAAGCTAGGCAAACAGACAATTTGAAACAAAGTTATTTATATTAAAATCTCAAAACATCAGCTCTCACACAGAGATACTGATAAAATCCTAATACATTAAACGAGATTTTATTTATTTATATGCGGCCTTTCTATCACAAGAGATACCTGGTATCTCTGGGACTGAAGAGTCACCAGATTTCAAAAATCTACCAGATATTAAAACATTATTCCTCACAGTGCAATCCTAACTGGGCTGCATGTATCCCGCTGGGCCAGGGAAGCAGCCAAGAGCTCCTTGGGTCAGTAGCTCCTATAGGTGTGCTCAGCAGCCGCTATGGGTCTGCTTGGATCTGCACCAGCTCAATCACTGATGCATGGGAGAGGGTGATAGGATCCAGCAACAGCCTCGGCTGCGACCCCACCCCCTTCCAGGCCTGAACCTTCCCTCTGCCTGCCCTCTTCCCCCCCCCCACAGCCTTTCCACCACCCTCCTTCTGCTCTGGAACGCCCCTCCACCATTGGCTTCCAGTCAGTGCCTCCCTTTTCCTAGCCACTACAATGGCCATCTCCAGGGCAGCATGCAGAGTACTGGCCCAGGAGAGAAGCAGGCAATCAAGTTAAGTACTTGATGAAGTACTCAAATATTGTTGTATTGTGGAGCCATCAGTTTGGCACCCACACCCTTAGCCAGCTCTTATGTAATGTTGCTGAATCAAGAGGATACTCTCAGATTAACCCGTTAGTTTCACTGCAGAGCTGCTCAGAATGATCCTTGGTGGCTTCTATAGTCATCAGCTGCTTTGTTATCATAGCAGAACTTAGGGATGGTGAGCTCCCTGAGGTTAATAGAGCTTTTGGATCATTATGTGCTGGCTATTTCAAATTTTACTGTACTTCTGTTTCTTTGAAATATCTTTCACAGAAGGTATAGTGCCCTCTACAAGACTGATTTCTCAAAGAGATCTTCAATTAAAAAAATCAGTTTAACAACAAGCTTATTATTTTATTCTAATTTCAAAATACTCAAATATATTCAATTTCCAGACAAAATGCAAGTGCATTTTGAGCAGTGCAGAACTCTTAAGAAGAGCAAAACTGCCTAGATCGCTATTTACTCTTTAATTAGGGCATACAGGAACTACATGTACTTACCCTCTGCATAT
Source organism: Lerista edwardsae (assembly GCA_029204185.1). Lineage (NCBI taxonomy): Eukaryota > Metazoa > Chordata > Lepidosauria > Squamata > Scincidae > Lerista > Lerista edwardsae. The sequence continues at coordinate 7,250,219 of JAJKFI010000008.1, read as the reverse complement.
TTATAGCTCTACAGTAAAAAGAGAGAATAATTACAAGCAGTAGAGACATGACAGCTTCCTTCCTTCACTTAGCCCAGGCCACTACCCTTGAGAAAGTGCAGCTGAATCACCAGAAAAATGCCCTCATTGGCCAAGGAGTGAGCATCTGCACCAGCATGGAAAAACCTAGTACAAAAGTTCTCAAACTTTTTACCACCAGGACCCATTTATTATAATGACAGTCTGTCTGAGACACCACCGGAAGTAATATCATGGCCAAAAGCAGTGTCACTGCGATGCCAGAGCCTGCTGCTTTCCTGAGAATGCAGCAATAAATTGGGTGATTTCTCAGCCTTTTCCAATAGCAAAGTGAATCAGAAATTTTAAAAAAGCCTATTTACAACCTGACACAAGCAAAACAACCACATAGTCTTCTACCTTTCCAGTGTCCCATCTTCCCATATTTTCAATATGGCTGCTCTAGGTGCTTTGCGACCCACCTGAAATTGGTGGTCCTAACCCACAGTTTGGGAACCACTGCCCCAGGACTTAAAAGAGAAACCTGACAAATAAGTGATAAACATTGAACTGAAGTAAAGGAGAACTACTTCAGTAGAAGAGAGAAAAACTTTGTCACTAAGGGAATGGAGATATATTCTACAAGAATACTCTCTGATTATTTAGACAAATATTCTAATGACAGTTTGTATTCATGGTTTTTCAATTCCTTCAGATCCGAGATAGACACAAATTAAGCACAACTCTCAGTTGAGTGATTCTTTACCTGCACAGTTTTTTGTTGAAAAAAAGAAATGAAACACATTCAGAGGCTGCAATCAAAATTGGAAAGGGCGGGTTAGTTGGGAGGAGCTGCTCAATTCTTCCCCTTCCTGCTTCTCTCACGATCACAGAGTGTCCAAAAAGGGGCTGACCAGCTCTTATTTATGGCAAACAGTGACCAACCTAGATATTACTTCCTGCTGGATGATTATCCTGGTGATTTGTTTGGGGTTTTTGTTGTTTATTTTTTACAGAGCCCCTGGTGGAAAAACAAGAGGAAGCAAACTTGAATGGTCAAATGGTAGGAAAGTGTTAACAGTCCCTCTCCTACCTGGACACTGTGCCATATGATCCAAACTATATGTTTTATTATTGTAGTTAATGAGGTAATGATTTTACTCCTATTTTCCAATACTATAATAGTACACTATACCATTGTTGAATAGTTATAATCCTAGCAAGCAGATTTCTCCTATACTATCCTTTCTCTTAATTTAAAACAACATCTCACTACTGTTATTCAAAAATAATGAATATAGGTGTTGTATACTCATAAGAAGTATATTTTTATACAAGAGCAAAATGGAAAATTCGTAGATTTGGAGCACAATTCAATATACTTCATATATACTATAACAGCGTAAGGTAAAGTTATACAAAAAGCAATCTGAGTATTACCAAACCAAACATGTTATGGATATAGTAACCAATTAAATGCAATATCCAACAGAAGTACACATTTTTAGATCAACATAAAGCATTCTGGGAGTTTGCAAGTTTCACACACACGCACGCACGCGCACACGCGCACACACACACACACCCCAACCACAATATGACTGCAGTTCTGGCATGTGAAATTATTACTACTTTGCCCAGCATGCAAAACAGAGGGAAACTTTTGACATCTACTTATAACACTCTTGGTTCTATCTGCTCTAGTAATTAGGAAAAGTTAGGGATTCTCCAAACACTCCTCCCCCGAAAAAGATCCTAGTTTTTCCCCGAATAAGAGAATGCTGGCAAAGAGATACGTTTTTCCTCTCTTTCTGCTATTATAACTACATGTTATAATAAAGGGAAATGGGTCAAATTTCAACAACAAAGTATACCCCTTTTGCAGTTTTTAATTTTTGAAAAGAAACTATGCCTTACAAGCATGGTTTGTATTAACTGCAATCTGAGTGATAGAAACTTTCATTTTAGATATAAAGAGATTTATGAAACAGGCAAGATAGTCTTCCTGACAATGTTGAAAATAATACAAGGCATGGCAATCTGTTATGAAAGGAGTATGAGCAAGACAAGAAGCATGTATGCAAACATCTAATTTAACTAACAGCTAATTTAGTGCTGGTGTGCTTAACCATTTGAAGATGGAAAATATTACAGAATGTTATGCATTGGCTGTGCAGCAGTCAAAAAATGGCTCAGGAGGAAGAGTCAAATACTTTCAGTTGTAGCTATTGCAGCATACTATTTCACAGTCATAAGATCACTGCTCATGGCAGTCACTAGAACACGATCTACAATCACAAAGACCAGCAATGAAGTGTAAGTAGCAGGTGGGCTACTGTGAGATACAGGAAGCTGGATTAGATGGGCCCATCTTATGTTCTTATATCCGTCAGGGAACCCTGTTCCCTGCTAACCAGGCAAGGTCTGGGGAAGCAGAAGGGAACCCCCCTCCCTTGGAGTTCTTTCAATTATGCCACCCTGCCTGCTACCAAGAGGAGAAGCTTCCCACATGCGTCAACTGAGCCACTTTGGAACCAGTGGACTGGAATTTTTGCACAGAGACAGAATGTGCTGTGGGTCTGCGAACGGAACCCATGAATAGGACAAGTGCATGTGGACATGGCTGTTCTGACCAGTTCCCAATGTACTTGGGAATAAATCAAACTTTTGCACTTTGTGAATCAGAGGCATCATGCCTCTTATTTTACGAATAGATGTTTCTAAAGTAATAAGTGGAGGTGTTTTTTTCAGTGATAGCTAAATAAAACACAAAACTATTTCCTGCATTTTTATTTTGTAAAAATACCTCAAAATCTGAGAAAAAATAACCTGACAAATTTGCAATTGGATGGATAATAATTGTGGCTACATCTGATGACACAAAACCACCTATATTACCTACCTAGTACACTTTTAAAGTGACAATAATTAACTATAAAATGTGCCCTTGAAATTAAAAACATTCAACAATCACTCTCTGCACATTCCTTCCTGGGGTGGGGGAAATCTGTGAAAAACAACATTTTAAAACACCGCTAAGCAAATTCTAATAATTGAGAATTGAAATCTCACTGCCTGTCTCATAACTCAGCCATCATCCTGCAAGTTGACATTTTAAATTAAAAATGACCAGTGCAACTAAAGTTATTTGTACACAGAAAATCTATCCCTGCTGCTAAAGAAGTCAAATATCACTTTAACTTTCCTACTCAAATAAATTTTGCATTACATGACAAGACCAGCTGCTTAAAGTTTAGAGTTTTCTAAATCATCTGTACAAATTTATCCATTTATTTTCTAGACATGAACCAACCAGTATTTTATTTCTTTGCTGATATACACAAAATCACATTTTGATCTAATGCCTAAGCTTATTTGTACACACACAAAAACTCCAAATAACCTGGCAACTGATTAGAATCTGATTCTACAATGAAGGTACAACATGCATGCAAAAAAGCCCACAACACGCATTTCTTAGAACGTATTTTATATACTAAATGTATATACAACTGTAATACAACTTACAACCTAACGAGAGCGTAAGTCTCAAAGTGATTCTTCAAGTTCTCCCACACAGCCAAAAGTTATGAATAACCACAAAATATCACAATTACTAAGCCAAATGTTAAAGAACCATTAAAACCATTAAAACTCCCCTCGGGTCGACGTTACAGGACTCCTTATACTAAAACATCAAGGCACAAAAACAGTTTCTTTCCTTGCGCCACCAAACTGCTAAATCTTTAGTCATGTTGTTACAATCTGATGTTTGAGCAATGTTGGGATTTGCCTTTATGTATTGTCGTTTTTTGTATGTGTGGTGGGTGGGCGGTGTTGTATGTACGTATGTAGCCGAAGGCCACGTCAAATTCCAGGCACGGTTTCCATTCCTGGCCAATAAATTAATAATAATAATAATAATAAAAGTAAAAGCAGTTAAAAGTATTTTTACTTTTATTCCAGTATTTTTCTCAATTTTTTCTAGAGTAAAGAGTGAGGTAAGAGTCTTGCATAGTTTAAAATGCAGTCTGGTTTATGATGATGAAAAATCCATAGTTCATTGATTCTACTTACCTATGGACATAATGTAGCTGATGTACAGAGTCAATTGCTACCACCATTTCAGCCAAATAAAAGCGAGCCATCTCTTCAGGTAATCGGTCCTCAAATTTACTGAGCAATGTAAGCAGATCTCCACCGACATAATAATCCATAACTAGGTACTAGGAAGAAAAGAAACATAAAACACTTTTTTAATTTACACACGAATGGAAATATGCAACTTTCACCATAGAGCTATTCCTGCTGTGAAACACTACAGAACTGCTGCAAGCCATTCACAGATAGAAATAAAAGGTCTATTTCACAGATAGAAATAAAAAGCAAACATGGGATAATCATGTCTACTTCTGTGGCACAGAGCATGTGTTATCCAGCTGCAAGGCAGGAGAGTGCAGCACAGCAGTATGGCCCAAGCCCAATGGCTTGAGCTACGTAAGGAGTTAGGCATGCAATGTCATGCCTGGCTTAAATATGATACAGAAGACAGTCAGCTGACATCTTAAGCATCCATTTACATTTACAAAAACTTAGTTCATTATGGAACAAGATTACAAAATATTTGTTCATTTAGATTTTTAGAGATCAAAAGAAGGACACATACACATTACTACAATGTGATCGATACTACAAGTTAGAAAAATTAATGAACTACAAGAAGTGCATTGTAGTAACACTCACTAAATAGTTTTCATCCTGGAAGGCATAGTGCAATGTTGTAATCCATTGGTTATCTCCGTTCACCAACACATCCCTCTCTTCTCGAAAACAAGCTGTCTGAAGGGTAGAAAATATTTTAGGTACAATTTAGTGCCATAACCAATGTATTTATTCAAACCACAATCAAAAGCTGGGGGAAAAAGTAGTATGATGCAGCCAGGGTAGGATCTTGCTCATCCAGAGATTGTCCTACTTATTACAGAGGCAAAGAGTTATTCTCCCTAGACCAGAATCTGGGAGCTTTAAATTGCTTTTTTATTTTATGGGAATGTGAATTCATTTCACTTGGATTCCTATGAGATTAGTTTATACAGAACTGAACCATTTCTGCTCTCTAAAATATCAGGACAAAATTGTGTTTTTTTAACACTTTGGGAAATTATTTAATTGAATATTACAACTCTTTCAGATGAAAGACTCTAGTGGCTGTAATGCTCCCAATGCTATGCCACGGTCCACACAGCGGCCACAGCTAAGTGCTGCCTGAAATAGTTTTGGATATGTTTGCTTGCATTGGGTGCAAACACCCTAAATACAGGGATGCCCCAGTATCTGCTGGGGTTCTGTTCCGGATCCCCCCCCCGGTAAATACCTGAAACCGTGGATACTGGGGATACCTTTTTAAAGATAGTGATTTTGCTGCAACAAGATAAAAGAAGATTTGTTTAATATTCCCCTATCTTTTTAAAAGGCATCCCAATATCCATGGTATCCGTGGATAACTGAAACCATGGATACTGAATCAGTAGGTATCAGGGCATGCCAATAATGTAAACATGATGCTGAGTGCATGCTAGGAGAGCAAGGCCCAGGCCTATCTTGGGGTGTTTGATCAAGCTGGTAGTTAAGGAAGCATCAAGCCCCACAAGGCCAAACTTTGGTTCTGCAGAGCAACCATCATGAGCTTGACACACCTGAACTAGAGTGATTGCTATTACTGCTTAACAGGATATACAACTGAAAACGTAATGGTTTTACGCCATGTTTTAAATAAAAGATCTAGGAAAAAAGTCATTAGGGTAGTACTGCAATTCCATGAGCTTCAGAACAATATTGTTCTTCCCTCTCCTCATCACGCTGCATGGCAAACTAATTCTCAAACTGAGGGAACTTTCAAAAGCAGTTCGGGGGGGGCATGACAGGTATTCAATAGAAAATTGAAAAGTTAAAAAATCCATACATCCTTGTTGTGAGCCTGTCCATTGAATTCTCCATATGAAACTAGTATTTAATGGGCCAAATTTGATTCAGCCAGTTGTTTCAGGCATGCATTTTTAACCAGGAGCAAACGCATGATCTATCTTAAGGTTTTTATAGCAATATTAACTACCATACAGAATCCAGGAATGTACCACAGTATATATGAGGAAATTCAGTTACATTTTAAAAAAAAATTCCACTGTTTAGATCTGAATGGAACCAAAATATTTAACCTGAACTCATTAGTTGGAAAATCCATCATTCTTTCAAATGCTGTCTCAAAGGAAGTTAAAACATTAGGTGCAGGCATGTACACTACAAACACACATTATGCACTCAATCCTATCCACCTTTCCAGTGCCAATGCAGTTGCAATGCATCTCTGAGATAAGGGAACAAATGTTGCCTTGAGGATATCTCCATGACTGTTCCCATCCCCTTGCAGGATGCAGCACATGCCCCATTGGCACAGTTGCATCAGTGCTAGAAAGTTGGATAAGATTGGAACCAATGAAAATGTATATCAATGCAAGCATCTAAACAATCTGCAGTGCTTCCTCAGTCTTTGTTTTCTCTTAATTATTTAAACTTTCTCTAAAGGTAGGGAAACAAATGTAAAGTTAAATAGCGTTTTTACTGTATCCCATCACATAATTTGAAAACTATTTTTGGATATGAAACTAAGGCTGTAAATAGCTTCTGAACTATTTTGTCCATCTAAACTATTTAAGCTACTCTTCCCACAGATTCAAGCTGGAATTTTTGAACACTAAATCTTGAGAGAAAGAGAGTGATGTGGGTTGGAATGCTTTCTACTGCTATAATTTTTCTGTGGTAAATTTACTATGTCTAAAAGTGCATTGCTGCATAACATTAACTAGTAAAATGAATACAATACCAAAAAACTGGACAGTTGTAATTAACTTTTTTAGAGCGCAATCCAAAACAGAAGTTGGGCCAACACAACTCCCTTTTACCAGCCCAGGAGTGTCACATATTTATTTATTTATTTATTTATTATTAGATTTGTACCCCGCCTTATTGTGCCCGAAGGCACCCAAGGCGGCATTACAATATAGATATAAAAACAATATAACAATTCACAATTAAAAACAATTAAAACAGAATTAAACAATACAATCAAAAATTAAGAACACATTTAAAAACAAATTTAAAAACAATATAAAAACAACAAGCCCCGTGGGTTATAATAACCAGCCAGCCTGTCAACAATTAAAAGCTTTTTGGAATAAAAAGGTCTTCTTTTTTATGTGCCGTAAAGCATATTTGCACCTCTGTTCGAGTTCGGGAGGCCACTTGCATCCTGACCCAGGTAAGGCTGGCCACTGGAGGCCTGTGCGGGGGTGGGGAGGGTTGGGAGAGGGGGAGGGAAAGCAGAACAGGGCAAGGGGAAGGTTTGCGGGCCTATTCCAGCCCTGGTTAGGATTGGGCTGTTATATATTCTTCTATCCACATATTCTATCAATCAATATACAGACTGAGGTAAAAAAATAAAGCCTTTTGTGAGTGTTCACAGTTCTTCCCAGATACTAACTTGATGAAGTTCTTACAACAACCAACACCTAAGTATTATTATTGCCATACTGTAGCATACATAGTTGAACATGAAATTGGGCGAACTCAGGAAGCTAGTGGAGAACAGGGAGGCCTGGCGTGCTGTGGTCCATGGGGTCACGAAGAGTCGGACACGACTTAGCGACTGAACAACAACAAAGCATACATAGTAGAAGGTAATTAGGAAATAAACATATGGGCCCACATTGTAAAGTTAGGCACTCTGTCCTCAAAATACTTTGTTAAGCAATAAATCCCATCTTGCATTTTATCTTTTTATACTTTCTTTCAATAAAAGAAATAGACCAGCAATATCTTAACAGTGCCATGGATTTATATTTAATGAAACTTACCTCAGCTCTTTTCAGCATCTCCCATTTATTTAGTATTTTCATGGCAAATACCTTATCTGCATTTTTCAATTTCACTACTGCAACCTGAAAAATATAAAAAATTACATTTTAAAGTATATATTTTAGTACTTCAATAAATATCCAGCACAGTTCTTGTTCACACAGCCCTTCTAAAAACATTGGTTGAGTATCTTCAAAATTTAGAAGCTCCTGAATAGTAAACCTAAAGATTTTTAGAGCTGATACACACTGCAGCATGAGGAAGTTAATGCCACAAGGATTTATGAGGTGCATTTTAAAAGTGAACTGACCCTGGATGCCCAGGTGTTGGCGGTTTCCAGAAGTACCATGTATCAAGCATTGCCAGAATCTTTCCCAAAGATTGGCTTTTGCTTTTAAATCTCTCACAGGTGCCACAGGACGAGTGGACAGGTGACACAGGACAAATCCCTATCCTAACATGCTCCACAGTCTGGAAGTGACATAGCAAACTATGCACGAACATGGTCACTGAATGGTCCCAGGTTGATGGAATATTTCGGTGATGATTCAGCAGGGACATGAGTATTCTGGAGCCTTTGGAATGGGAATCTGAACTGGGGGAGGAAGGCGGGGCGCGGTGGGTGTGACTGACTTGGGCAACCTAGGCTGGACGCACACCCAGTTGAGCCACCCAGATTTGCATCAGTTATTTTGCTGGTGCTATTCTGAGTAGTCCCATAGGGGGCTGCTTCATGACACAGGCTAAGGGGAAAAAATTCCCCTTACTCTGAGTTGCACGGCAGCCACCTCCCACCCTGTCCTGGATATAGCACATTCCAGTCAGCCTGCCTGTTCCAACGCACAACAGGACCTACCAATTTCAGGTGGGGAACGAAGCGCCTAGGAACAGCCATTTTGAAAATATGGGAAGATGGGACACTGGAAAGGGGGAGGGCTATGTGGTTGTTTTGCTTTTGTCAAGGTTGTAAATAGACTTTTTTCCTTTTCTGATTCACTTTGCTACTGGAATATGACTGAGAAATAACCCAATCTATTGCTGCATTCTCAGGAAAGCAGCAGGTTCTGGCGTCACAGTGACAGCACTTCTGGTCCTGACATCACTTCTGGTGGGTCCTGGACAGACTGCCATTCTGAAAAGTGGGTCCCAGTGCTAAAATGTTTGAAAACCACTGACTTAGGGAATTGAACTTGTTACAAGATGCAGTCATTCTTGCTATTGTTAGAGTAGCCATATAAGCTGCATCAGCACTGAAAATTTAGTTATGAAAATGTATATCAATGCAAGTATCTAAAACAATCTGCAGTGTTTCCTAAGTCTTTATGGTCTCGTGATTTAAACTTTGGAACATTTGGAACCAATGAATCATTTATTCATTGTTTTGTTTTTAAACTTCGTATTGATTATGGGCTGTGTGATCACTCCTACACCTTATTATGGGAAAGGTACATGGTGGCAGTAGGTTGTTTAAAAGGTGTCTAGTGGGGAAGGAGAGATTATGTAAGAGTCCCTCCTTCATTAATATCAAAAAACAAATTCTCTATGCATTATTAATGTAAGTGGAAAGTTAGAGTCCCTTTGTGGTGTTATTTAAAAAAAAAAATCTGTGAGAGGGCTAATATAAGAAACAAATTGGTTCGTGGATTCTGCCTCACCTGGTGCCTCATCTCCCATCATTCCTTGTACTACCACACACCCCAGGCACATCACACCAGACTTTTAGACCATGTTAATTTACTGCTGCGTTTGTCTATTTTGCAGTGTGCTTATTTCATGTTTTGTGTTTTTATTGAGAAATCTTTGTGCACATCTCATAAGAACATAAGAAGAGCCGTGCTGGATCAGGCCAAAGGCCCATCTAGTCCAGCTTCCTGTATCTCACAGCAGCCCACCAGGTGCCCCAGGGAGGCATGAGACAAGATGCTTGCATCCTGTTGCCACTCCCTTGCACCCGGTACTCTGAAGTAGCCCACCACCTTTGTAAGGAGGTTGCACAATCCATCATTGCCTATAGCTCACGATGGACCTTTCCTCCAGAAATCCGTCCAATCTCCTCTTAAAGGCATCCAGACCAGATGCCATCACCACCTCCTGTGGCAAACAGTTCCACAGATTAACTACCCGCTGGGTAAAAAAGTACTTCCTTTTATCTGTTATCTCATATAACTACCATCCAGCTATATTTAACTACATAAATGAACAAAAAATAGTATATTGGAATTTTATGAATTGAGGCTACAACATGTCTGCTGCTCTAGTTTTGATAATACCACAAAACACAATGGCATTTTCATCATCAGTTGGTTCCTAGAAAAACTAACTCCTTTATATAGCAACATCACCACAATACATTTTCTAAAATCCAAGATTTGGCATAGCGTAGCATAGTATGCATTATACAGCATGTACTCCAGGTGAACGGTAATACTATTTTGCAGTCATTGCAACAACATCACATCTTGTTCTTCATCTCCAGGTATCTTGAGGGCTTTTTCTGAACTACCTCCTTTGAATTTTTTTTGCCTGATTTTCAGCAAGGAGGTGAAGAATGGAAACTCTGAAATAAGGTTGACCCCAACCTCAATTAGTTTTCTCTACCTGCATCCAGCACAATTCCACAAATGCTGCAAATGACAATGAGCCACGTACAGACACTATTCCCTCTCTCTGTAGCTGGATTAACAGGGTGAGCTGAGCAGAGTTGCACCTGCCCTCATTCTCCCTCTTCTAATTAGTATTCTAGAATTTATAAAAGCCACTGAGCAAAATCAGGGGATGCATAATCAGCATCACATGAGCCTGCTCAATCTGGGATGTTTAATAACTCTTTGCTCACAGGCAAATTTGGTCAGGTAATAAGCCTACACTGGAATGATTTTTCTCATAGCTGGATTTTGTCTAATACTGCTCACATCATGGAAGACGAGTTACATAGGGGGCAGGAGGTTTCCTAAGGAGAGAGCTAATCCAACTTTAGATATGACTCACTGGCACAAATGTGTGTGTTAATAGCAGCACACTACTTTACTTGATGCTTCAGCTTACCAACCCACTTTCCTGCTATTTGTTTATCAGGCCGTCTGATGTGTTGGGAACATGGAGAGTGAGAAAGAGCATTTGAAACAGGACTGCTCAAATATGACAGCACCCAATTCTCAAATGAATGCAAGGAGAATCAAGGTGAACACAACCCAATCCAACCAGGCCTTCTATCTTGACTAAGCCAGTCCCTTTAAGACTGTGCAAGGTTGGTTGTCTTTTGCAGCCCCAGATGGGGGCCTATAGTACGCATTACCTCAGGCTGCAAAGCCCACACCCAAAATGGCTGGTGAAAGAAAAAAAGTCTGGCCCTAAGCATCTTCAGCATTGGGAGCTGCAGGATCTTTAATTTGCTTGTTTAAATTAACAGAGAAATTGTATCTCTGTTTATTTCAACATGTGGGGTTAATTGATTTATCTATGTTTCTACTGAAAAAGGTGAGCTTTGAGTATCAAGTCTGCTGAACTAATATACATTATGCCTAATGTAACAGAGCAATTCAATACATGTCTACTCAGAAGTAAATCTCATTATGTTCAGTGACGCTTACTCCAAGGAAAGTATGCATTGCAGCCTGAGATGCCAACTGTACCATTTCAGACAGCAGATATTTTACGTGTTCCCACAAAACAGAACACTCCATGTAAGTAAACCAGCACATTTCAGAGTGATTTACTCTATGTGTTTCTCATGTGATTACCTGCTACATGTACAGAATTTTTTTACACGAGCAAAAAGCTCCTTGCATCTACAGAGGAAGCTTCCTTTGGCACAATGATCTTCCAATGACAAGTGCCAGTTGGGGTGCATAACCACTATGGTTATGCAGAAAGATGCTGTCACAAAAATTGGTAGCCTATCTATTCTGTGAGCTAATGACAAAGAAAAAACTAAGGTTGAGCCTTGCACATTCTCCATCCATCTCGGAACCTGCTTTTTGGCTGTGAGATACAGAATGTTCTTTAAAAAGCTCTGTAGCAGTTAATAGCTTTAAAGATGTGTCATACAGCGTTCTTTGAAAAGCTAAAGTAACTATGTCAAGTTGTTACAGCACACTGAATTCTTATAAAAGTGTAAGGCAGGAACTGTAAGTCTAGAAGTTGGACGGAATTATTATTAGTTCCCAGAATCGCCATGGTATAATAATCAAGTCTGGCCTCTTTCACAATCCTACACTTGTAAAAATAAAACAGAATCCAGAAATATATTAAAATGAGGGGACAGCAGACAAACTTTAGTTTCATCTGTTCTGAAAACTATCGGGTCTCTCACCAGCAAGTCATGCCTAACGCATTTCTCATCTATTTACATCTGGTATAAATTTCCCAGGACTTGTGCTTTTAAGAAATTTACCACTCATAACAATCTACTCTTATCCCCAAAGGCCAAACGTTCCCTAGAAGTCATCAGAGGCAACAGAGAACATTGTAACTCTACAGTTGAAGTAAACATGTTCTCCAAACTCAAACAATCCTATCTATGTAACTATATATCAGAACAATTAAGAAACTGATTCTTCATTAAACCAATGCTATATTCATTGTGCAGAATTGTTTTATATTTTATGTTAAAAGGTAAAGGTTTCCCCACGACCGAATGGTCTAGTCGTGACTGACTAAAGGGGGCAGTGCTCATCTCTGTTTCACAAAGAGCCGGTGTTTGTCTGAGAACAAGCTTCCGGGGTCATGTGGGTGGCATGACTATATGCCAAGGCGCATGGAACGCCGTTACCTTCCCACTGAAGTGGTCCCTATTTATCTACTCACATTTTTACATGCTTTTGAACTGCTAGGTTGTCCGGAGCTGGGACAAGCAATGGGAGCGCAATCCGTCCTGTGGTCTCGAACTGCAAACCTTCCGGTCAGCAAGCTCGCAACTCAGCAGATTAACCCGCTGCGCCACCATGTCCCTTTCACAGATTAATTATCCACCGGGTAAAAAAGTATTTGTGTTTACCTGTTCTCACTCTCCCAACACTAAATTTTAGTGGATGTCCCCTGGTTCTGGTATTGTGAAAGGGAAAAGAACCTCCCTCTATCCCCTTTATCCATCCCACGCATAATTTTGTATGTCTCAATCAAGTGCCTCCTCACGTGTCTTTTTTCTAGCCTTTCCTCATAAGGGAGGTGCCCCAGCCCTGTAATCATTTTGGTCCCTCTCTTCTGCACCTTCTCTGGTTCCCCTATATCTTTAAGGTGTTACTAGAAGTGTTTGTTTCTGGTGAGTAAGACAGGATTACAGTCCAAGTCAGTAAGTAAGATAGTAAGAAAGATAGGATTACAGTCTGTTTGATTTGTACAGTGGCATAATAATACTGGCCATTTTATCCTCAACCCCCTTTTTAATTATCCCATCATAAGGTGGTTACTATTACTTCAAGGAGATAATAAAAACTACACTCTGAAGAAATAAAGTTATTATTTGCACTGGTGAACTTAAAGCTGAGTAATCATAGTCAGGGAGTGGCATTTCATTTGTCAAACAGAAGTAATAGCTCTGAGTAAATAAAAAATGGCATTATAGCCATGCACTGAAACTGGGATTGTATACAGTAAAAGTAAGAGTGTTTGAAAATGGTGTTTTTTTCACCATTTCATGATTTCAAAGGCAGAAAGTGGTTTTATGCATTTTCATTCTAAGCTCATTTTTATTAATTTTAAATTATTTACGGTGTTTCATGTTTTTATTTGGATATTTTAATACCAAGAAGGCAGTGTTCTATGTTTTTATGAACTTTTAACTAAACCCCGCCCCCTAAATATAAGATGTACTGGATGTAACTCTTTGTAGTGCCTTCCTAGCATTTAAATCCTTTACTCAAATGGACACTTTTCTCTAAATTACAAAAAAGGAAACATAAACCAGAAACTGACATGCACTACCAGGACGTAAACATCCCTCTGGAATTCAAATACATTTATTAAATTAGTGTATCAGTGCACTTTTATTAATTAGAAAAATGGAAAACATTGTTTCATGAGCTATCCCATTTTAACAACTTTAGTTGAAAGATGTTTGACATTCAGCAACTAATTCTCAGCATGCTTATTGTATACCATAAATGACAGGAAGTATGCTGCAGGAAGGGCCATGTGCTAATATTCTTTCAAGCACAGCTAACTTTTCAATGAATGTGTTCAACAACAACATTGTGTGCAAAATATTATTCATTTTATACAAAGTGGAGAAATTGACATTTATAGCACTTCAGAAAGTACGTAACTTCTATTTCAATAATCTACACCTAAACGCCATAATATGAGCAGAAGGACAGGAAGATCATCCAAAGAACTGCATTGTACACACAGCACTGCATGTACCACCACTCTAAATTCTACACCAATAGTTCCCAAACTGTGGGTCATGACCCACTACTGGGCATTAAAACTGGTTACCCAGCCTTAAGTGGCGATAGTGGCACCATGGGATACCCAGGGACTTCAGCGCTTTTCCCACAAAAACAGGAAGTACTTTCCATGTGAATACAGGGCTAGATTCTGCATCAGGGAGACCCGCATAGTGCTGAAGCCCCTGGGTGTCCTATCGTAATGGTGCTGTCAGGATACCCCTGCAGCACCAGGCCTTGCCTCCAGAACTACTCAGCATGTTCCCAACCAAAGTACCCTGGGAAAAAATAGTCCTTTGACTCCACAGATGGCAAAGAAAAAAAAGATTGGCAGGAAATAGCGATGGTGCTGAGCAAACTTCAGTATATGCACCCAGGCCAAAATCTGTTTGATTTTTCTTGGGGAGAGGCAGTTTGACCTTGAAGAATTTGTATTTCCAACTCCTAAATTCAAAATTTATCAAGAATGTACATCAGCACAATCCTTTCAAATGTTTTCCAACTTGCAATAGTTAAATCGGGGAAGGGTGGAATCAAATAATACTCACATACTCTCCCCCCCCCCCCGCCCCAACGAAAGAAGACTGGTCACAGTGATTTATTAAAACTGAACATAATGTTTTTTTAGTTGTATTTTTCTCCATGAGCAGCCTGTTAAAAATGCTTGGTATGTGCTGATATAAACATTTCGGTCTTAGTCTGAAGGGGGGAGCCAAAATCCTTCTTCCAACTGTTTTCCATATTTCCCACAAACAGTAATGCTGTCTGGCTTGCTGTCAAACACTTTCTGCCTCTCACAAGGTTAGGTCTCTCATGTGCTTGTAACATCAATGCATTTGCCTTTTTGTCTTCAAGCATTTTAATGGATGCAGCTATCTGGAAAAAAAATCTGCTAACAGATTCCTCTTGCTTCTTGGATGAACAAAGATTTAAAAACACAACACCCAAAAAATACTTAGGAATGTTAAGGAGTCATATCAGTTGCTGGTGGCATTTGGCTTTCCAAGGACAGCATTCACAGTATATGCATTTAAAGAGTCAGACTAAAATACAATGTTAGCATCTTTATTTTAAAACAATATCTTGGAGTAAAGAGACAAATCTACATCCAATTTTTCTAAATTAAGAAATGCCTGAGCCTTTTGTGTCACATCAGAGGGATTTCCCCAGTAACTATATCCAAGTAAGCAGACAGCAGGTCTGACACCATGAAACTATAGTCAACTCCTATCATCTTGCACCTTTCTAGCCTGAAGCCTTTTTATTTACAAGGCAGGAGATGGCTATCATATCCTCCCTGGCTCCTCTGAACCCCATAACACATCTCTGAGGAGATCTCCGTTTGGGTTTTGAGACTGCCTGAAAGGCCTGTATTAGTTCAAGTGCCTCTTGATGTCTCTCTAACCTCATGAGTGAATAGGAGGTTCAAGACCATGCTAGCAATGGCTTATGAAATTATAGATTAGGGATGTATAACTTTTCTGTTAAATTTGCTAATTATTTCAAAACTCTTTGGGCTTCTTCAGAATTCTTTACATGGCTTTGCCTGAGGAGGAATCTCCAAACTTGTTTTAAATTTCACGTAAGAAACATTGTTGGTGGCAACTATAATGCCGAATGATAAAATTTCACTATTTAATTTTTTCTATTTAAACTTCAGATATCAATGACTGAATGCTAGTAGTTATATCAGCAACAGCAGCAGCAGCGGCAGATGAACTTTAGACATCAGTTGTTGAGTGCTCAACTTTGTTAAACATTAGACTACCTGATGACAAGAACTATTCAGTAGTGGAACTGTCTGACTCAAGGTAGTAGGCTCTTCATTGTTGAGCATATTTAAGCAGAGCCTGAATAGTCATCTATTAGGGATTTTGCAGTTCTGGAAGGACCAACTGGTCAGATGGTCCAGATGAGTGACACTGAGCCAGAATTTAGCAGCCAAGGGGCCACGGCCACCCTAAGCATAATACAACAAGACAGATACTATAGTGTAGCCAACATCATCACTTGGCCTTGACAGTGAGGGTCCATACCAGGAGGAAATTGGCAGAACCCCCACCCTTATGCAGCCACTAGAGGGCGTGGAAGACTTTGGATGCCATCAGCAAGCACTTTTCAGTCTGCAGTTGGGCTCCTCTGTCATGGATGTATGCTATTGTGCACAGGTTTCATTCACAAATTTGACTATCCAGTAAACTCTCACTCCAGATCCTTTACAAGCATTACATACAGTGGAACCAAGACAGATCCCTGGGGGAATCCCACAGCATACTTGGGACAACTGTCATTTTGCTTACTGTACCAAACCTTAAGATAATTTTTACTTTGTGTTTTTTTTTTTTTGGTTCTACAATTAAAAACTGTAAAATTATGTTGCTGTTATTTTGGCTTGGACATTGGATACAGTAAAAAGAAAAACAAATCTGAGTATGGGAAATGACTGAAGAATGTCAATCAAATGCTCTGGGAAAGAGTCATCTGATTCTAACTCCACAACCAAACTGCAAGTTAAGCATGATCATGCACTGTATCTAAACACTAGAATTAAATATTTTAAACAACTATATACACAAGTGGCCACAACAGAAAATAACGTTCAGGTAATGAAACCTGTAATATGACTATACACAGCCAACTCTCAAAGAAGACCATATTCCTAAATCATACTGTTAACTAAATTGATAATCGACAGTCCACTAGTCCAGCAATCTCCAAACTGGAGACCTCTGCTATGGCGAAAATCTTCTCTGGCATAAATGGCATTTCGTGTTCTACTGGGGAAGCCGCAAAAGGCCCCTACTACAGCTCCCAGGGTCTTCGCTGCCAGCCCCCCGTGTGTGGAATGCCAGGTGTGTGGCTTGCTGAGGCAGCAGACACCTGGGAGCTGTAGTAGGGGTCTTTCGTGGCTTCCCTGGTGGAACGCAAACCACTACTCACCCTGGGAAAGGGTCAGGAAGGCACCAGTTCAAGCCCATGAGCCGGAGTTCGAAGCCTCCTGAACGACTCACTTAATACTGAAGAGAAAAAAAATTCTACTGCAGTGCTAATGCCCTGGGCTCAGTGCAGAAGACCAGCCAAGTACTGAATGAAATAAAAGGGAAACTGAATAAATTAAAGAAACATGACAAATAGTAAAAACAGTATGTTGCTACTTCAGAATGCCACAGAGGTGTCCTCTGTGATCAAATAGTACTACAATATTTCCACAGTATTAGTAAACTTCTACAACAGAATGTTATTGACACGTTCAACCTCCAAGTAACTCTTACCTCCCCAAAGGCTCCTCGGCCAATCACCTTCAAGATTTCAAAGTCTTCTTTATGCAGTCGCATCTGTTTCACTTTAGACGTAAATGGCTTTGCTGAAACAAAAAAAAATCAATCATTTTAAAAAGCAGACTAACAATAATACACCAGCAGCCTATAGAAGGCAATAGTTACAAAGCCTAGACGAGAATCCAACATCTGCTTAACAATTTATAATTTAAGAGACTTGTTGGCATGTTCATGGCAGAAAGAATTATGAGTATGTACAAAATATTGCATTACATTTGCAATTGGTTTGCAGAAATATTCACAGTTAAAATGTTTACAGACCTAGGAGGCTGTTCATTATGGAACAATTTCATAGAGCATAACTGGAAACAACCAATTCTTTATGTGAGGTAAGTGCAAATTTAGTTGCGTTCTCCTGATCTGGGTAGAGAAAACAGCATGAAAAGTTAAACACCCCTCCTCTTCACCTGCTGTTCTCATCAAAATTTGAATTCCTCACAGCTGGTTTAAAGTTTAAAATGTTGGAAAAACATATCACAGATCTCCCATAACGTAATTTTTTTTAATATGTTCACAATTCTGTATGAAATATTTGGGAAAAAAGAACTGTAGAAGAGAGGCAGCTGCACCTGATCATGCAGAGTTATGAAACGCTGCGCCTACCAAATCATCTATCCAGTTACTCATGAGACCTCATACAAGGCATCAGTGAAGACAACAGAATTCAGAGCAGCCTCAAAGAACACTAACTGTAAATTGCCTTGAAACATTTAACAAGAGAGAAACCCAGCCCCAGCCCATGTCAGACTGGTGACTTTTGACTCCCACCCACCCCCCAACCGACCGTTCTTGTTTATTGGCACATGCATTAGCATGTATCCTCCCAGAGCCTCTTCTGAAATGGATGTAGGCCCTGCCCAGTGAGGAAACAGAGGAGGAGGATAGGAAGAAACACCAGTGGGACACAGAGGCAGGATGGTAGAGGCAACCTCGTCTCTCCTTCTGCTGCCACAATCTTCGATAGTGGCACCAAAGTGGCCCCATGACCAACTTGCCCACCTACTCTCCCTTCTTCCCGTTTGTTCCTTCATCCTTGCTATGCTGCTCAGTTTTGAAATACAGCAACAGCAGAGCCAGGCAGGAGGAGGAAGTCAGGAAAAGTATCTGGAAGCCCACTTCCATGAAATATTCCCCCCCTTTTTTCCAGATGTGGAATGGTGCTTGTTTGCCTCCCCCTTTGCTGCTCTATTTTAAAGTGCAAAGCAGCAGAATCAGGATGGAGGTAAGAAAGAGTTAATGAGGGTATGTTCAGGCAATTGCAGAGGCCTTCAATGGATGCAAGTGGATGCTTCACTCATCTGCTCCGTGAGGCAGGGTGTCTCACCTCACGGATAGACCAGCCCTGGGTAACCTACATCAACTGCTCAAAACCATATGCAAATTCAAAGCATATAAATTTTACCCCAGCTGTAAACTAAGTGTGGCCCCACATATAAAAAGAAGCTCAGTAGAGTACCTAATGTTAACTTTCTTGCACTTCTCTGAACTCAAAACATTTTCTCACACATCAGGGCTGATTAAATCTGTGGTGTTTTAACATAATCCCTTGCAAGCCATTCTTTGGTCCAGAAAGAGGATATGGGACAGAGCCTACAAAATCATTTACACCAGGAATCATACAGTCCAGTGTGAAAGCAGGGAAATTCTGATGCTACAAAATATTCCAGAGCTCTCAGGAATACTGCAAAAAGAAACATTGTTAAAAGTACTTCATAGCCCAATCCCAATCCACTTCGGGTTACAAAAGCCATTTGCACTGGCCAAGTGCTGTTGCAAACGTGCTATAAAGTACGTGCGCATCAGCCAAAGTCACAGGTCCGGCCAGCAGAGGGGCTTTTCTGAGCAGAGGGAAGGTGGGAGGGGCGGAACAGGGGTGGCGGGAGGACGTTCTGTTGGGCAAGGTGGCCTGGGGAGCGGGAGGAGTTTGGATGCCACCATTAGGCCACATCCAAACCCCCATCCCCGGGCCCTAAGACCCCGATTTGGACTGCCGTGGCATGCTTGGATGATCAGAGCAGCTTCGTTAAGGAGGTCGGCACCTACCTTGGGGTAAGGGGACCTTGCCTTTGCCCTGAGGACATTCCAGCCTGCTCCCAACCTGCAATGGATACAGTGCAGGCCTGCCTGTTTCAACGAGGTTTGGACTGCACCCTCAGTTGACCAAATACAATAGATATTTGAATGCAACTGTGCCACATTTGATGATTTGTGGTGTCAAAAAATTTATGTGTGGGCTACTTTTTAGAAGGAAGACAACAAGAAAGGCAATATGTGACTCAAGACTTTCATGAAGAAATAGAAAAAACAAGAATAATTAAAACACCTAGGTTTGAACTATTTCTGTGGTTGAGAGGTCATCATCACTAAAAGAAAATGGGGGCTTGGACAAACATCTTTGAAGACATTCTCTTAGTTTCATTGCTTGCTTGTTCAAGCTCATCTAAGTCACCTGTTCATAAGAAAAAGCTTGCTGAATAAAATCAGTGGTCCATCTAGTCCAGCAAGGGCCAGCATGATGCTTCTGAGAAATCTACAAGCAGATCATGATGGTAACAGCCCTCTCTGTCATTTTTCCACCCCACTCACATAGACCTGTCCTTGCTCTGGTCTTGGAAGTTTCATTAAGCTATGTTGGTTAATAAAAGCTGTTCATAAACCTATCTATTATGAATACATCTACTGTAATCCCTTTTAGCCCCATCTAAGTCTGTGGCCACGGCCACATGGCAGCAATATGAAAAGTGGTTATGGGCAGTGCCATAGGAGTAGTGGTTTCAATAAAAATCGGGACAGCTAAGAACATCTAGAAATTCACGCTTTACCTAAAGTTTTGTAAGAGCCGGCTGGTTGAAAAACCAGATCAGAGTCATATAAGCCAAATTGCTTCTACACCAAGGTTTTTAGATATGTAGTTCATTAATGATCAATAGACTGGAAAAGATCGTCATCAAATATATAGGACAGGACCAAGTAAGATTTATTCCAGGATGGAAAATGACAATAAGGGGACTTTTTTTCTCTATTATAAACAAATGTAAAATGAATAAAACCCTATATTACTGGGTTTTCCTTTCCTGGGTTTAAACATCATTATTAAAGCTTGTGTTGTTAAATACATCATACTTAAGAAGAATTAGCATGGCTCCTACAAAAGCAAGTCTTTCCTCCTTAACCTTGGAGAACACAAAGAGGGTCACACATTTAAATTTAAATGTCAAGGCTTGCTTAGACTAGGAGTAAAGTGGCAGGATCAATAGTAGGGCAATCTGGGGAGACCAAGAGGGGTCAGGTAAACACACAGAACTGGGACAGAGAGTACTCAGGGCAAACAGGCTTTCGTTAAAGAGCTCAGAGGAGAATGAAAAGGCAACACAAAACAGGGAGATTCAAATTCATAGAACATTTGAAGTACTGTAAAATAACTTTAATTGTGTGCTATTGACAAGCCTGTCATTAACCTCTTTCTGCCTTCTTTTATAAAAAGGTAAAGGTTTCCCCATGACCAAATGGTCTAGTCGTGACCGACTCTAGGGGGGGGTGCTGCTCATCTCCGTTTCTGAGCTGAAGAGCCGGCGTTTGTCCGAGGTCAAGTTTCTGTGGTCATGTGGCCAGCATGACTATACACCAAGGCGCATAGAATGCCGTTATCTTCCCACTGAAGTGGTACCTATTTATCTACTCGCATTTTTACATGCTTTCAAACTGCTAGGTTGGCAGGAGCTGGAACAAACTACGGGAGCTCACTCTGTTGCATGGTCTTGAACTGCCAACCTTCTGGTCAGCAGCTTAGCGGTTTAACCCGCAGTGCCACCACGTCCCTGCCTTCTTGTATAGCCAGGTGCTAATGGAAAATGAACAGCCATATTAGATCAGGCTGTGCTTAACTGGCAGGCAGAAATTAAAAAAATGAGAAATGGGTCTGTCATGCATCTAAACCCATTTGCAAGATGGACTTATGACAAATCGCCACTGCAACTGAGCACTGAAGCAACTTAACAGTGGGAAAGTAACACTACAAAAAATGGCCTCAGGCTTTTCAAGGACTATGATTTGGATCCACATGCTGACACAATCAGAACTGATACTGTGTCTCAAGAGATCTGCAAAGTGCTGCTGCAGTACAGCATGATGATGGCAATGATATGTAAGAGGATTTCCCTTCGGCAACCCTTCCTCCTTAATCTGATTATGTGTAGATCAAGGGAAAAAAATAGTACTGTACAACAGCACACACTCCAGTAAACATCACACATTCCGGTAAACACATTCACTTTAAACAAAGGTAGGAGAGCA
Organism: Lerista edwardsae; assembly: GCA_029204185.1. Taxonomy (NCBI): domain Eukaryota; kingdom Metazoa; phylum Chordata; class Lepidosauria; order Squamata; family Scincidae; genus Lerista; species Lerista edwardsae. Next base: position 7,228,294 of record JAJKFI010000008.1, on the reverse strand, counting down.
AGAGTAATTTAGTTTTGGAAGATCGAGCTGTCAAATGCACAGCCGCGCAGAAAAACAAAGGCGGGAACGGGAAAGAGGGAAGGAAGTCTTCACACAAACCTATTCCAGAGGCACAAAAAAGCTCTGGTGAAGCTGGCTGCCAATATTCTGTCTAGCAGATGAGGAAAAACCCTCTAGTATGCAGTAATGGCAGCTGGATAACAGAATGCTATTTGGACCAAGGTTTAAACAAAAAAAACCAAAAAAGAAACATAATAAGCCACAAACATCCTTTTCAGTTTTAACAGTTACTGTTCTTTTTTACTCTTTTGGAATGATTCTTCACATATTTTTCCTGACAACCAGAAAGTGCCAACATCTGTAAATGAAGCTCAAAAGAATCTGGCATTTCCTGGCAATATGAAGTACACCCACAGGTTCCTGTCCTATAACATCACAGTTTGCGACAGTATTTTGAATTCTAAGCAGAAAGAAAAAGTGGCATGGTTAACCAGAGAGCACCTAAGCATCTTTGACTACACCCATACCACCACCCCTCACCTCCAAAATAAGCAGCAAATTTAAGATCAGACAAGAGGTTATTTTACTCTAATATAAAAGTGATAACACATCAGAACAATTTGCCACTACATGAACCAGTCATTTAATATCACATCCATCTGAGGATAAGATCTCCTTTATCAAAATGGCATTTTAACCACCAACAAACAGAACAAAACAAAACCCACACAAAAACATTCTAGTAGGTTAACTGAGAGACAAACATGCAGTGCAATCCTATGCATGTATGCCCGGAAGTAAACCTCACTGGGTTTAATGGCATGTAGTTTCAGGTAAATGTGTATGGGATTGCAACCTTAGCCAAGGTCACTCAGTAAAAGTCACGGCTAACAGAGAGATATGAATCCAAATGTCCCATATTTGAACTTGCTACTCTAGCCACTGTATATCATTTTCTGCTATAAAAATCCAACAGAACCTAGCATTACCAAAGTTATTTCTGTTGTTGTGTAGCACCTTAGGTAAAGGTAATTGTTTCTCCACGACCGGATGGTCTAGTCATGACCGACTGTAGGGGGCGGTGCTCATCTCCGTTTCTAAGCCAGTAGAGCTGGCGCTTGTCCAGCACCTTACTGAAAGACTAATATTTAAAACAAAACTATAATTTCAAGACTATAAGGCTTCCCCATGACCGAATGGTCTAGTCGTGACCGACTGTAGGGGGCGGTGCTCATCTCCGTTTCTAAGCCAGTAGAGCTGGCACTTGTCCAAGGACAAGCTTCCATGGTCATGTGGCTGGCACTGACTATACGCCGTAGCTCACAGAACGCCGTTACCTTCCCACCGAAGTGGTCCCTATTTATCTACTCGCATTTTTACGTGCTTTCAAACTGCTAGGTTGGCAGGAGCTGGGACAAGAAACGGGAGCTCACTCCATCGTATGTCTCGAACTCCCAACCTTCTGGTCAGAAAGCCCAGCGGCAGCGACTTAACATGCAGCGCCACCACATCCCATTCAAGACTATGGTTTCCAACAAAAACTTTGAAGAAAACAAAAGTCCTTTATCACCCCCAATAGCAGAGCTTGGCCTGCTCCGAAAAATACTTACGTTCTGAAGCGAGTGGACAAATTCAGGATCACATAACATTCAGTTATGCCTCAACTTCAGAGGTCAAGAGCATGCATTCTTGATTTGTAAGTATAAAACACATTAGTAGATGATGGGGAATCTGAGTAGGGGGAAAGGAACATCATGCAGGCCTGAATTCTGCCCACCCCTTTACGTTTGGAGTCATTTTACACTTGCTTATTTTTCTTATATTGAGGAACTTAAAATGCATAGGGCAGGAAACATATTTCAAATTCCTAAGTGCCTGTAAACATTTTTAGGAACCAGGAAGGAACAAGCTGTATTCTGGATTACTAATGAAAAATATTTGTGTAGTCTTAATTTCTTATGAGGCCAAGTGGGCTTCAGAGCAGTAATACTTATGTACAGTATTTCCTTTCCTCCTAGAACACTCTTCATAGAAGAAGAGAATTCAAACGTGGATGCAAAAAGGTAATGGTGATCCTAATCACCTGGTTTGTTCCAGGCTTCTGTGCAACAGGGGCCATCCTTCAGGTGGCTGGAAGCAGCAGCTATGGAAAGCACAGAAGCCAGTATCCACCTCATGTTTTTAGATACTGGGTTCCCACCTCCATGGCTAATCAAACATATTTACATATTTCAAATATAGTGTTTTTTACAACCTACTGTGTAGAAGACATACAATCTTGCTGGACGCAGAAGTATGGTACATACAAATAAGGTTTATGCAGTTTTTGTATACGTCAGAGGCGGGTTTTTGTACTAACTCCAAATGCATATGAAAAGCCACTTCATTTTCCCTGATTAGTGAACACTGAATTATAAACAATGATAGAAATGAAGTTCAGAATCATTTAGTGCTAATTTCCAGAATACCCGGGACACTACATGGGAATGCTTGTATAGGTCAAGCATTTGCAGAGATATTTCAATCAACTTCACTGAATGTTCAATTTTCATATGAAATCACACACACACACACACACACACACACACACACACACACACACACAC
>JAJKFI010000008.1:7148622-7221404 GCA_029204185.1 Lerista edwardsae | reverse complement strand
GTGTGTGTGTGTGTGTGTGTGTGTGTGTGTGTGTGTGTGTGTGTGTGAATACAAGAACACTCAGCATATAACCCTTTGATGGGATTGTGCCCAAAGAAGAATCTCAACTCTCAGAGAGTGAGTGTGTGTTGCGTGTGTCTTTCATGCTCATTCCCCAATTTCAAAGAAGCACCCCTTTTCTGAACAACTTCCCAGCCACACAGGGGAGAACTGCAAGATTCTGAAAGGCTGCGTCCAGTTTAATGTAAAGAAGCTGCATTATATTAAATAAGCAAACATTAAGTGAACAGGCAACTCTTTTCTGCTCAGTTCTGAAAGTGAATGGAAAAGAATTTAGGGGCTTGTAAAGGTCATATCTCCTTGAAGGCAATCTTGAAATTCCTTTCCAAGTTTGGTTTGGGATAACTTTCCCTCCATCCTACAAGGCAGAGAAGCAACAACCAGTGGGATATATTATGCTGGACAGTTCTTCTTTTCCTGCAAAATATAAGAGTGCCACTACTTTAAAATTGCATCTTTGCCTATTGAGAGGGGAGAGCACAGGGACCAGAATGGGGTGAAAACAGTGCCACATCACATGAATTAAGAGCTTCTCAGAGACATTCCAGCAACAACATTATCAAATAGGCCACCATATCTTTTTGTTTCCTGGAACTACCATACCACTATTGAGCATTTGTTGCATGTTTGCTGCTATATTAATTAGCCACATGTATCAGAATGCTGTATTAGCCACAATAAGGGTGGTGTCCAGATGAATGAAAGTGCTGCCTTCCATTCGGAGGGTTGAACTTGCATTTCTAGTTCCCTCCCAATTAGGCTCAACATTAATATAGATACATTTTGATTGTTCCATACCGAGATGAATAAAACAGATGATCTAAATGGAATTTAGAGGAAAAAAATTGTTCTCAGAGCCGTAACAAATGAAAACTGTGCCTGGGGTAAGGAAGTATTTGGCGCCCCCTCGCCCCTTTCCCAAACTCACCCGGAACACAACTACCTGTGTCTCTCCCATCGACAGAAATCTCCACCTCCCCTTCCACTGAAGGGAGTCCTATCTTTTCAAGTGGGCTCTGTGTGCGGGGTGGGTAGGCTGGGTGTTGTCGTTTTCCCCTCCTTCCACTGAAGAGAGCCCCATCTTTTCCTCCTTTGGGTTGCGTTTGTGTTCCTCTCTTCCCCTGAAGTGAGCCCTTTCCATCTTCTCTCCACCCCTGGGGGTGCTCCATTGCATCGTGGAAGCCGGAGCGGCCAGTCCTTTGTCCCACTCTGGCGGGGGCCTCCTGTGACGTTCTGGAGGCACCTGCCCCTGCGAAGGTGAGGGGTGGAGGAGGGCCCGCCGGCGCGCCTGGGATTCTGTTCCATGCGCAGTCCATCCTGTGTGTCTGTCCCCGGGCCTCCCCAGCAGGCGGGCCCTTGGTGCGCGGGCGTCTTTCCCAGGGACTGGGGGCACTTTGTGTGGTGCATGTCACCCTGCTGGTTTCCCTCCCTCTCTCCCGCCTGTCCGTGGTTGTCGAGTCCATGGGGTTCCCTGAGCCAGCCTGGCTGCCTATGAGCGCATGTGACATTCCCTACTCCCCTGTCTCAGAGAGTGAGAAGAGTGTGGAGAGTGCGAAGGAGACTGCCTTTGAACTTGCAGTGCAAAGGCACTTTCTTCCGTATTTCCCTGGAGGAGGGGGTGCGCCCAACGCGGCAGCACCTCCTCCTCTCAAGAAAGCTCGGAGGTGACTGTCTTCATGCTGTTTGCAGTGTAAAGACAGTCACCTTCGTAACTAGGGCGGAGCCTGGGGCCAATCCTGCACCCCCTTTAAGCACAGCACCTGGAACAGGTGCTCCCCAGGCTCCACCCTAGTTTCGCTTCTGGTTCTCATATCACTTAAATATCCACGACTGTATCCATAACAAATTACATTTTAAAATGTGTGTTTCTGATCATCTGGATTTGCCTGCACCTGTCTCCAACGGCCACTACAGATCTGCCAAACTAACAGTCAAGTAGTCTTTGTTCTTCTTCTTTTCTGACTCAGATCCAACTTCAAGCACAGAAAGGAGTAAGAGCCACTACAGAAAACAATGGCTACAGTAGCTTGTTACAGACATGGCCATATGTGCCAGTATATTCAGCAACGTCCAGATGAACAATTTAAGGAATATACACATGAATACTATATTCATCTGACGGTTGGCTCAGTCCCAGTTAGCAAACATATTGATGCACTCATAATGAATCATAAGTGATGGAAAAACTGGCCAAAAGGGAGTTATGGAATTCAATTCTGAAAGTCATATGAGTAAATGTTAGTTGTTCTGAGGCAAATAAGGGTGTTCCCTGCGTAAACCGAACTACTGGAAAAAACATTTATATACAAAAGTGAAACCCGAGAACTTCCTTTAGCCAAATTAGCTCATTAAACACACAGTTGTCTCAGAGCGAGACAACATGTTTTAAGGCTTCAATCGTACATATACATTCCTGGGAGTAGGCTCAATTAGATACAATAAGACTTACTACTGAGTAGAAATAAATTGTGCTGTAATTTTTTTTTCCCAAAAATTAAGGATAGCATCCAGAGCTTGCTAGTGCAACAGTCATTTCCATTGCAGCAACCCCAAGTCTCTTGAAAAATAGCTCCTAAAAGTTAAAGGATCATTGGTAATGGAACAAGATGCAACATGGAGGGCTGTGGGCAGAAGGAGGACATTTCTGAAACATTTGCAGAGGCAATCCTCTTTCCATTGATTCTCCTTTCCCCTGCTTTCCTCCACCTCACATCTCTCACCATTATTTATTCATATGATTAGACTGCCTTTCAACAACAAAAGTTCACAAAGCTGTTTACAGACAGAAAACAATTAAATAGCTTTACACTTTGAAACAGCATTTCACAGCAAGGAGCAAAAGGTTGGGGAAAATTACTTCCGTTATTCCATGCTTTTTTCATGTCTTTTTTTTTTTAAACTCAGTGCTTTGAAATTAAAGGTGACTGTGTTGGATTTTTCTTGGCATTTTCCCACCAATTCGTGCACCAAGCACACTGTTCCTGAACTATTCAACAGTATATCTTCTCGCACTCCCAGTAGTGGTACTATAATTTAAGAGTCGCATTTCATCTTGTCACTTCTTGCACTACAATGATTCATTTTGAAAACAGTAGTTGTGTCAACTGGACCACTGAAAAGACATACTTACATGACAACAGAAAATCCCTGCTCGATCAGACCAAAGGACCATCTAGCCCAACGTCCTGGATCTCACAGTGGTCCTTTGGGAGCACTTAAGACAACAAAATCCCTGTACCCTGTTGATCCATACTTCCCCCTTACATCAGGGCAATTAAACTGGTTTACAATTAAACTCAAAACTGAGTTTAATTATTAAACTCAAAGTATAAACCAGTAAAACAGCAAAGAGAAACATGAGAACAGCAAAACGATCAAACAGCAGCAATAAATCAAAGAGTTCAGCCCATGTCAAAATTAAAACAGTGAAAGTGCCAACTTCACTTCCTAGGGGCTACCATGGAAATAACCCTTCCTTGCGTCACATTAGATATACTTCTGTTGACAATGTGGAAGAGCTCTCTTTGGTGATGTTAGGGAATGGGCAGTTTCATGTCAGGGAAGATGGTTAAACACTGCCTTGCATTATTTCTTGTTTTGTGTTTACTGACATGAATATTAACATTATTAGTAATATTAATAAACTCACAGCCAAATCCTAACTAATTTTCCAGTGCTGATGCAGCTCTGCCAACAGGACACTGTTGGCAACAACACTGCATTTTACAGAGGGGGGGGGAACAGCCACGGAGCCTCCTCAAGGTAAGGGAACATTTGCTGCTGCTGCATCAGTACTAGAACTTTGGTTAGGATTGGACTGTCAGTAGTATAGCTGCTTATTCTAGTGGAAATGTGTTCCTTTTATCTGCTGGATTTTTTAATGTGGTTTTATTATGTCTGATGTTCTTAATTTCACTGTAAATCCATGGTGGGTGGAAGGATGGGATTTTTTTTAAATGAACAAACAGATGGATGTACAAACATTAATAGCTTTCAATGGGTAATACTATAAAGTCAAACACAGTCCCCTATCTAAAATATTTCTCTTCTTGTTCTCTGGCCTATCTTTCTATTTTATTAATTTTCTGTAACTCAGACCCAAATAACTATTTAGGCATGCCTAGTGGGATTTGCTAGTGGGATCCCTAGTGGGATTAGGCATGCTGATTCTTTGATCAGCAATGCCATTCAAAGATAACTATTACTGCAACCTGCTTCTGGAAATTGGGGGCAGATAACGTTTCTCTTAGTATGACTAAACACAATCCCTCGCTCTCACAGTGATGTGGAGAGGAGAAACTTCCAGGCTGGCAGGAATTGAAGGTATCTTAATATTATTTGACAATATGTTTAATAGTAGAAAATTGAGAGAGAGCCTCACAGAAGGTGACCTGCACATCTTCATTGATTTCTATTCAGAAGTGAAAGAAGAAAAGTTGATCTCAAATAACACAAAGGCAAGGGGGAACAGCGATCACATGGCATAAAGGAAAGAAGGCAGAGAAATGGGCATAAGTAAATTTCCAATCATGTTTAAGGTAGAGCCTGTGGTGTCACCAGAGGGCAACACACCAAAATGACTTCCTAGTGACACACCACAGTCAGCACTTTCTGCAATTGGGCACAGCAGACTATATTTACCAGCATGCCCCTCACCACCTGGTGGGCTTAAAGAGGGAAGGGGTTGGCCTTGGTGTGGGGAGCTTCCTTGGGGGTTAATTTGCAAATTGAGCATAGCCTGGCGGGCAAGGAAGCACACTTGCCACCTGCCCTGAGCTCTGACACAACTGGCCGGGCCTCTGGGCCACCTGGGATCACATGAGAGCTGGGATGCCAGAGAAGTGATTTTTTTTAAAATAAATGAATATGTGAAGAATTGCTTCTCTTTTGTTCTGCGGTGTGTGTGTGACATGCCAACTGATAAATTAGGCATTTTCTGAATTTTTGACACACCAAGCAAAATGGTTCACCATCACTGATATAGATGAAGGGTTCTGAAAGATATGTGAGAGATTATGAATTACAAAAGGAAAGTCAAGCCGTTCAGCTGGCTTTTGAAAGCTTACCCACTGAAAGTAGCTAGTTATTTAAATACTAACTGCCTTATTTCTCTCTTCCAAGTGACTAAAACTGGTAGCTGCATGATCTAACTTGTCATTTCATTTCTAATGATCAGCATTCTAAGAACTTGACAAAAACAATATATCCTTATACTCATCTCCTTATGGAGGAAGACTGAAGGAATTATGGTCTTTCATTCTCCAATTAAAGTGAAGCCTCCTTGACCATAAACCTTCATGCATGTTACAGTCCTTCTGTCTGCAAACCAGTCCCATATCATCAAATCTGGATTATGCAACAGGACTTTCGAGACTTCTATTAAGAAGATCATTTCAAGGCATGTGGTTATAAAGAAAAGGAATATTGGCATGCTCCAATATCTGCTAGGGTTCCAATCCAGAGCCCCCCCCCCCGCCCGTGGATACCTGAAACATTCATTACAGTTTTTAAAAAAGAAAAGGAAATGGGTCCTAGCTATGCTTATAATGCTAGCCCAGCACAATCTATGAACAGTTTGAATGATTAACCACAAATATATCAGAAATAATCTGCTTAGTAGTCAATTCATTTAGTCACATGTTTTCTGAAGTGACCTATTAAATGCTATGAAGCTCAACTGAAAATACATGTTCTGTTTTACTGCTGGGGCAGCTCCCTTCGGACCTGAAGAAGGAACAGATCCTTTGAAAAGAAACTGAATCAAGAGATTTGGTAAGGTGATTCAGATAAAGCTGGGAACAAAGAAATCTGGACTCAAGATATAGGATCAACAACTATCATATATCTCTTGAGCCAAAGATACTGAATTTATAGCTAACACTGATTATAAAGCAATTGTTCACTCAAGTAAGAGACATGCAAGGCTACCCTCTCTCCATGACTCCATATACCAAAGCAAGCACCTTTCAGGAATCTAAAAAGCATTCCATTGAACTCTTTTGAGACAAAATCATTCCAGGACACATACTACAGGTTACATGGTTTATGCAAAAATCCTGCTAATTCTCAGTTCCAAATTAAGATTAAACATTGCTCCCCAAAGTAGTTGGCACACAATTAACAACTTCAGAAAACGAATCATCAGAAAGTCTTCTTGAAACTGATAGGCCACAATCTTTCCCTTCATCTATTTCCATCCTTTGTGGAGACAAGCTGAGAACAGGCGGACGTGAAGGGAGACAGCACCAAAAGACCAAACAATATTTCACCTTTATTTTATTTTAGTTTCCTACCTGTACAGGCAATCTGTATATTTTTAATCAATTTTTAAAATCAATCATTCGGGGAAAAAAATGTGTCCCTGTCAAATTATAAATCGTGTTATAAACAGTAGCCACATTTCTGAAGTTTACTGCAGAAGAAAGACGTTGATCTTTCACTACAGATGAGGTCTCAAATGCAGATCAGTCTTTCCTAGCCTAAAGCAGAACAGGTGCAGCGTATATTCCCCATAGGGCAGGTACAAAGCAAGAGATCCACTTACAAGTTATTAATGTTTGCAAAAGCAAATAGCACAATGTGGGTGCCATTCTAAACAATACTGAAAGAAATTTTCATAGAGGTCAGTACAATGTAAGTTTTACATATTTCAAATAGTGTTATGATGTTGTATGCCACTTCGAGAAATAGAAGGCCACATAAAAATATTTCTAACCTGTTTCCAAAATTCTCTTTCATACCACAATTTCAAAATAAATGAGCTTGCAGATACTCATGAAGAAGTATTATATAAATCCTTTAAAATCCTGATTACAGTTTAGATCTGCTTCTCACACTATTTCACTAAAAAACTGAAGTTCTATGCTCAAGACAGATCAATCCCACTCCAGCAGCAGCTGTACCAGTGCTAGCTAGCATAAACACACCATAAAGCACTTTCTGACAATTCGTGTGTAAGCAGCACCAGTGGGAAGTACTCTTGGCTGTGTCCAAAAAGTTTTCTCAAGTCCAGGGAAGCAGCTCACAGCCTCTCTGGGCATCAGAACATCCCTGGACATGACTGGAAGGCGCTTCCGGAGGGCCCAGACCTGCCGATTCCCAGAACCCCTGTGGATGCCAAGGGGTGACTGTATAGCTGTTTACACCTTTTAATCTGTTCCAGTATCATTTTAATTGGTTTTATTTAATGTTTTAGCTGTTATTAAAAAATTTTTTGTTAATTTTGTGGTTAATTTTATACAATTGTACAACTATTTTATTATTGTACACAGCTTTGAGAGCAGAAAAAAGTAGTATAATTTTTTAAAAAAAATTATAAATAAATCCTAAAGCAAATCATTCCTATTTGAACCACTTTGTGCACCTGAATTGCTCTGGTAAGGTTTTGCTCAGATAAGGTAATTGCTCAGGTACTACTGCCTCTTATCTGTTTATTTTTGTTGAATGCAGCTTATCAGTCAAGACTAAGGACAAGAGTGAACAACTTAAAGACATCTCACCACATGCTGCCTGCCTATACTGAGGGAAGGATTATGAGGACAAAGCTAATTCACACTAAATAAAACCTTACCACAGTTGTACCATTCAAAACTCCACTCCTGATTTTTTTCCCCCTTTCCACAGTTGATGTTCTAGAACAGGGATGTCAAACGCATTTCATACAGCAGGCCAAATAGCATTCATGATGCCTGCTGAGGGCTGGAAGTGATGCCATTAAACACGTTATGTCCAGAAATAAGTTCTTTTTTTTCCCTCACTTAGCAACTCGTTAGCTGCAAATGACGAGAAAAAATACACAAAGCTTGATCATATTTTCAAGATATAGAAAAGCCCAACTACGTGGGGTGCCCTTCAACAGTGACACCCCAGTACAGTACAGTTCAGCAGCTGATGGTGATGCTGGGAGAACTCAAGGGCCGAATAAAGAGCTTCTAAGAGCCGTGTCCAGACCCCTAAACCTTATGTTTGATACACCTGTTCTAGAACTGCCTCCATAAAAAGAGCTTACAGGAATGGCAAAAGAAAAACTGCAAGTACTTTCTATTAAATCCTGCTAGCCCTTCAATCTGTATTGCAATACAAGAGGACTCAGAGAAGAAAAGGCAGTATATAAATAGAATTAAAAAAATAAAATGAATATTCTTTGAGGCCATTTATCTTTGACATATTTAACACACTTCAGATAAATCTACGAAGTTACTGGCACAAAAAATAGCTCTGGCAGGCCTGTGCACTTACCCATCCACTTTTTGGCTAGTTTGAGATCAACCTCCCCCCAAAAGTTTTTTGCAAAGCTTCTGTTTGCAAAAAGGGCACAAGGAAAACACAGGACTATCAGGGGCCTTGCTGAACAAGAAAGCCAGAGAAAATGAGTTGTGCAAATAGTGCAAATGAGGAAAAAGCAACCAGAGTGTGTTAGTGCATGCAAACAAAATTAAATAAAAAACTAGATTACAGAAAAATAAAACCATTACAACTTATTTTATAGCGTGCACAAAGAGAAAATGAAACCCGTTCCACATCTATACTCATTTCAGTTAGAAATTGAAAAATCAAATTAGTTGCCCAGTAGCTATGCAGATAAGACAAAATTGAAAAACAGGGAAATAAGAACACACAAGCTTAAATTATTAGCCTTTTTGGTCCAGGGTTTTCAATACCCTGATTTTATTCTAGAACTCCAACAGGCTTATGACACTTTAACGCTAGTATAAATAATCCATTCTTGAGTGGGTTAAATGACAAGCAGGTGGTTGTTAACCTATAATACTAATGATTCCTTATGTGGTAAAAAAAAAAAAGTCCAGGATAAACATCAGCAGAATCTTATTTCCTCAGGGAGCTTACTTCTGAGTAGATGCACAGAAGATTGCATGGTCTGCCTTTTTTCTTGGAAAGCAACAGGGGGTGGGGAATATGAACTAGAGACTTGCCCTGACCAAAGCAGGTTTTTTTTTTAACCAAATAATCTGCTTTTTCAGGAGCAGGGGGCTGTATGAAATTGTAAAACCATTGGGCTTAGTGAACCAGTCTTAAACAATCTTGTTAAAAAATGTTTGTGAAATAATTACTATCTTTTCTGCAGGCACTCCTACTTTTGGGGAACTTATATTGCTAGCCCAAGTTAATGATATACTTCTTACTGATTTGATTTTAGATTTATGTAGCAAAAGAGTTCCAGAAAAACATCTACCTCTGCTTCATTGGCTACAATAAAGCCTTTCATTGTGTGGATCACAACAAATCGTGGCAAGTTCTTGAAGAGATGGGAGTACCAGACCACCTGATCTGTCTTCTGAGAAGCAACAGTTAGAACCGGACATGGAACAACCGATTGGTTTCAAATTGGAAAAGTACGACAAGGTTGTATACTGTCACCCTGCTTATTTAACTTATATGCAGAGTACATCATGAGGAAGGCTAGGCTGGATGATTCACAACCTGGAATCAAGATTGCTGGGAGAAATATCAACAACCTCAGATATGCAGATGATACCACTCTAATGGCAGAAAGTGAGGAAGACCTAAAGAACCTTCTGATGATGGTGAAAGAGGAAAATGCAAAAATTGGCTTGAAGCTCAACATTAAAAAAAAACTAAGATCATGGCAACCACTCCCATCACTTCCTGGCAAAAAGAAGGGGAAGAAATGGAAGCAGTGACAGACTTTATTTTCCTGGGCTCCAAGATCACCGCAAATGGTGACTGTAGCCATGAAATTAAAAGACGTTTGCTTCTTGGGAGGAAAGCTATGGCAAATCTAGACAACTTAGTAAAAAGCCGAGACATCACCCATAGTCAAAGCTATGGTTTTCTCAGTAGTAATGCATGGCTGTGAATGCTGGACCATAAGGAAGGCAGAGCACTGAAGAATAGATGCTTTCGAATTATGGTGTTGGAGAAGGCTCTGCAAGGAGATCCAATTGGGCAATCCTACAGGAAGTCAAGCCTGATTGCTCCCTGGAAGGACAAATCCTGAAGCTGAAGCTCAAATACTTTGGCCACCTCATGAGAAGAGAGGACTCTTTAAAAAAGACCCTCGTGCTGGGAAAGATTGAGGGCAAAAAATTTTAAAATTAAGTTCAACTTGAAAATTCTATTTTCTCTTGATGCAATATCTCTCATGGTATCTCTCATGGTATCTTATGATACCATTCTCATCCCAACCTTTTTTTTTGGGGGGGGGGTAGTTAGACACAAGTATGAACTAATTTTGAGATTTTTTCAAAATGTTTATGTTTGAGAATATGTAAATTAAATTTTTAAAAGTTGAGAAATTATTAAACTAATTGGGTTGTATATCTCATGAAAGCTCATGAAAAGCACTTTAAAATGAGACCACTTCCAACTCTATATCTCAACCGGTATCTGATGTACAGTTAAAGTATCACTAGCATGACATGTTTGATAAAATTTTGAAAATTAGAGTTAAATATATTTTTCTCTGTGAGTTTAAAAATTAAAAAATGAATTTCTTCAATAACTTTATAGGATCATTAAGTATTATAAGTATCATCAAAATGTAAGAACGTGAGATAGAAAATACTCTTAAGTGTGATGATTTGACATGGAATGACCCCACCCAAATTTTGGTGGTTCACAAAATTTACAGGGTAGATTAAACTATGTCAAGGATTAAACAATTTGCTAATTTGCGGGGGGGGGGGGGGACGCTGCCCAATCACCATTATAGCCACAGAAGCTTCAGCAGGAGGTAAAGTGAAACTTTTTTTAGGTGGGTCTTGATGCTCAAACATTTGGGGACCACTGTTTTAGGCTAAAGCCAGGATGTGAGGAACAGGTAGACCTACAATGAACACTAACTCTCATAAGAGATCTACAATACAGAAGACCAAGAATCCATTCAATCAGCATCATGCATTCAGCTGTTGATAACCAGATGCTTCTAATAAACTCAAAAGTAGCACATAAAGGCAATAGCCCAGTTCTCACAAGCACATGCCTTGAGAGATTTTGCAATTTTGAGGACCCACAACAGAGTATTGAACTGACAAGAAATATTAACTTTGAAATGCCTGACGAATGATTATCTACTCTACTTTTTTTTCCCCAAGAACCTTTATAAAGGAACTTATATTAAATAAAAATCATGAAATATTTCTGAGAGGAATAGAACATAACTCTTGCACTTCCACTTTGAGAGGAAAAAGACTTACATCACAGCTTTCTGTCCTCTTAGGGAGGACATATTAATTATAGAAACTACTTAATGACCCTTATGCTGATGAAAAAACTCAGCCTAGCATAATACAACAGATGATTTCTGACCCATTATTTCAGCAATTGTTCAAAAACTGATGTGGAAGCAAGAAATAAAGTATATAGTTTATAAAACATGGAAGGGACATATACAAAACAGATTTAGATAATGAAATTCAAAATACAGTAGGAAGTATTTTAGAAAGAATATGTTCAACTGTATTTCTTCACATGAACAATAGAGTGAGGAAAGAAGGTGGTAGACTGGAATAGAAAAAGGCCATCTTACATAACCATGGGCGGTTGTGACATCAGAACCAGGGACAATGAGTGCTTTGCCTTGCCAACTGGCCAGTGTTCAACCACCTCAAACATTTGGTTGTTTTTGCCATCTGACTTTTATCAGCTCAATTACAATGCTTGACAATAGGCAATTTTAACATGTCTGAAATGTTATATTACAATTAGGTGTGTTTTTCCCCAATGTATTATGCTTTACTTTCTCGTCTAGAAGCAGCAGCACGTTTTTGTACTTTCTCCATGTAGAACAGTCTGAAAATAAAACCTGAGTCCAAAAGCAAGATAATCCAACAGCCATCAGTACATAGAAGACCTCCAAGAAATTATCATTGCAATCATTTCAATTATGGCATGAAATTCACAACATAGTTGGCATATGTCTGTTAAGACATATTTTGGTACCTCCCAACATATTATAACTTTGCAAAAGATTAGCATATTTAGCTTTGTTGTTCAGTCGCTAAGTCGTGTCCTAACTGTTCGCGACCCCATGGACCACAGTACGCTAGGCCTCCCCTGTCCACTAGCTTCCGGAGTTGGCCCAATTTCATGTTCATTGCTTCGGTGACACTATCATGCTCTGCCGCCCCTTCTCCTTTTGCCTTCAATCTTTCCCAGCATGAGGGTCTTTTCTAAAGAGTCCTCTCTTCCAAAGAGGTGGCCAAAGTACATTTAGCTTAGGAGACAACTTCTGTGGTTTAAATGTGAACTCACATGAAATGAGGGATGTGTGAGCTTGTATTGGTTTCTAAGGAGTATGGTCTGAGCAATCTTTCAGCCACAGGATTTCCTGAGGTTTTGTTCTTACCATTGAGTCACATAAGAGACTCAATGCCACTTCCTAATACAGTACAAACCAATAGGAGTCAACTATTCATAGGTATGGCACAAAGAAAATACACCCTGAAATGTTTTTACCCTGAAATAGCATACCCTGAAAACATGTTCATTTCACACCAGGATTTTTAACCTTTATTGATGAATATAATATATCAATAAAACAATACATGCATAACAATAATAAAGGGAAAGGGGCAAGAGAAGTATGATCAGAAAAATATATTAAATACAAGAACCCTAATGTAAATCAAGCATCAGTGATATATAAATATTTTAAAAATATTTACTTCTTTCAAAACACCTAGTTCAAAATCCAAGGGCATTTTTAAAGGGTCTTTAAAACTTCCCTCCCACTCACAAATGTCAATCTGTCATATAAACAGCACCTATCTACCAAATATTGCTATTCAGCTAAACCTGAGGTTTGATAGCGCTGATATAATTTTTATTTGATCTGTCTGCTGTTTTACTGCTGTGCAACTGAATTTTAATGGAACATTTTATGTATTTTTAGAGACTAGCACTGCAGATGGTTGCTTAATCTGTTTCTATGGTTAATGAGATCTTGGTCCTGCAGTTGATCATGCAGTTAATACAATACTTTTGAAATAAGAGACTTTGGGTCTGCCACTGAATTTGAGTCCACAGCTTCAACAAAATCATCTGCCTTTTCCAGCATATAATCCTGACAATATAAACTTTGGAGAAAACTTGTGAGAATGGTATTGGAACAGGGTGAGGTAGAGAGGGAGGTTTGTTTAGGAAGTGCTGCGAACAGAAGGATTAGATTACGTGATGAGAGTCAGTGGTGAGTGGATGTAGAGTGACAGAAGAACATAGAAGCGGCTATGGATTAGAGATAATATGTGGGATAAATAGAAAATATTTAGATTAGGTGGCATGGCAGAAGACTCTTCTGAATCCTAACTAACTAGATATTGTTGTCCATCACTATAAAATGGCTCAATTAATTCACAATTATTATAGCACAGACATAAGAACTGACTCGTGGGATGAGTCTGACCCCAGACTCATGAGTCTGGGATGAGTCAGACATAAGAACTGACCACTGGGATGGACCAGTGGTATTCAAATTTTTAGACCAGGACCTACTTTTAAGAATGGCACTCATGTTGGGACCCACCAGAAGTGATGTCATTAGCCTGGAAATGATGTTGTAGCAGGAAGTGACATCATCAAGCAGGAAGGGCTGTTATTGTAACATAATCAAATGACATTCCTGAAATGTAAATTGGCATTCTTGGCCTGCACCTATTGTACAACCATGAAACATCTCTGACAGAAAGCAAGATTAGAACAAAATATTATGTAAAAACACTGAACTAAATACAATTTTTTAAAAAACCCTTACTTGAAAATCTAAACTGTTAACACTCACAAAAAGAATATAACAAGAGTAAGGTCTGCAGTTTCCAAGATGGCTGCTCCCAGCTTTCCGCGACCCACCTGACATCAGGTCATAATCCAACAAGTGGGTACCAACCCACAGTTTGAATAAAACTGATCTAGTTCCTAATTTAGGGTGCAATCCTAAACTGAGTTAGGCCAGCATAAACTAAGCCAGCAAAGTTTGGCCAGCACAAGGGACACCGTAAAGTATGTTTTGACGACTCTCAGAGTCAGAGAGGCCAGCACACAGACGTGAGCCATCCTCCCCGACTCCAAGAGTAGTCTAAACATACTTTATGGTGGCCCTTGTGCTGGCCTTGTGCTAACAATGGCTTAGTTTATGCCGGCCTAACTCGTTTAGGATTGCGCTCTTAGTCTCTAATTGATGGTTCTGGGAGGCTCAGAATTAAGGCATAAGTTCATTTTGAAAATGCCTATTTCAAGGGTGTCAAAAATAAGGCCTGGGGGCATCTGGCCCTTGGGCTCTCCTAGCATCACTGCTCTGAGCTGTACTGAGGTGTCACTGCTGAAAGGGCTGGCAGCATGATAATTAGGATCTTGAAAATATCAAGATTTACATATATTCTCTTCTGTTACTTGCAGTTAATGAGTGAGGGGAAAGGTACTTATTTCTGCTCATACCAGAAATAAATGACATCACTTCCTGGCCATCAGTTGCCATTATGAATCCTATTGGGCAGAAGATTTAGTTGAGAGGGTTAATGCCTCCATTTGCCTGAAGATAAGAGCTGAAGGTCGCCAGTTTGGGACTACCAGAAGTCTCTGTGAGCGGCAGACCTTGTAAATTGCGACTGATGAACAGCTGAGCTGTCTCCGGCTGCCTTGTGAGAGGGGGAGTTGTGCTGAAGTCAGCTGCTTCTCTGGTGGGAGCAGGGAAGCCACTTATCAGCCAGCAAGAAGACGAACGGGTGGCCAGAAAGAAGGACTAAATCCAGAAAGATCCATCTGTATGTGTGTAGTTCTTGGAAGATAGAACATTTCTGTAAAAATTGTAAAAACCTTCCGGTTTCTGAATAAAGCTGCCTATGTAAACCGCCTTGAGCTGTAGTCATTAGAGAAATCTGGTGACCTAAGAAAGGCGGTATATAAATACATTTTTGATGATGATGATGATGATGATGATGCATGAAATGAGTTCAGTATCCAGCTATTCACTATGAAATGAGTTTGAAAAGTGAAGATTTTGTTCCATTGGGCATTTTTTGTACCAGCATTCAATCATATCATCAGTTATTCTGTCACTCAATTAGCGTGTAAAGAAATACTCTGGCGATCTTCACAATCATCTTTGGATTTTACTATCCTCAATAAATTGCAGTAATCGTTTTGTTGAAAAATAGTATATAAATATTCTTATTAATCGTAATCATCTACATGTTTGGCTACATCAATCATTGTCATGTATTCAAGACATCTGCCTTGGCAGAGGAAAGGCGGGGTAGAAATTTCTTAAATAAATAAATAAATAAATGTATGGATGCTAAAACATACCAGAGCAAGTATGAATTCCTTAACAAGCTCCACCATCTCAGGAGAACTAATCATTCCAATGCCCTTGGTTTTTAACCAGTTTATTATCCATAAGAGACTGCTCTCTTAAGAACATAAGAAGAGCCCTATTGGATCAGGCCAATCTAGTCCAGCTTCCTATACCTCACAGTGGCCTCAGGGAGCACATGAGACAAAAAGATGTCTACATCCTGTTGCACCTGGCATTCTGAAGTAGCCTAATGTAAGGAGGTTGTACAACCCATCATGGCCTATAGCCCATGATGGACTTTTCCTCCAGAAATCTGCCCAATCTCCTTTTAAAGGCACCTAAGGCAGATGCCATTACCACCTCCTGTGGCAAGGAGTTCCACAGATTAATTACCCACTGGGTAAAAAAATATTTTCTTTTATCCGTTCTAACTCTCCCAACACTCAAATTTTAGTGGATGTCCCCTGGTTCCGGTGTTGTGAGAGAGGGAAAAGAACATCCCTCTATCCACTCTATCCCTCCCATACATAATTTTGTACGTCTCCATCATGTCCCCCTCAGGCACCTTTTTTCTAGATTGAAGAGCGCCAAACACTGCAGTCTATCTTCATAAAAGGAAGTGCTCCAGCAACCATAATCATTTTCGTTACTATCTTCTGCACCTTTTCCAGTTCCACTATTACTCTTCTCCCATTACTGCTCTGTTGTGTTAGAATAGAATCTTGCCATTTTTTAAAGAAGTATATGCAATAGCAGCCGTTGTGCATAAATGCAGATGCTCAAATACTATTGTGAGCTTGGTTTCTAGCTCAGTCACCGGACATATTAATAATCACTAAGCTCCCAAGCTCCTGTCTGCTTCAGCACTGATTTTTTAGATCACTCAAAACTGAATGGGATTTCAGCCTTTACCAAACTTAAGTAATCTTGAAAAATTACAGTGACTTTTTTCAGCAGATGAGGCACCATTTACAAATAAATCACTGAATTTGCTGGAACTTATTTCCAAGTACAGTTCTATAAATGTTTATAGGACTGAAGCCTTAATTTTAAAATGAAATTACTACTTCACTAACCAAAAATATTTGCTAGCAGTGGAAGAAAACAGTTGGGCCTATATACAAATAAAATGGATGTAGGAAGATTATATACATTTCTTCAGAAGTTTTTTGTGAGAAAGCTGTTTCCATACTTTTCCTAACAGACCAAAATAATGACAAGGAAACAAAAGCACTTTTTGTGTTACCTGCAACGAGAATAATAAAATCATATCCAAATGAGGTCTAAATAGAACATAGTAAACTTTAGTACTTTGCAGGGCACTGAAGACTTGGCACAAATGCTCTGATTACGATAAGTCAAATATCCTTATTTTTCAATTTAGCTAAAGCAAACTGGATTAAAAATGGGACTCTTTCTGGATTATTTCTGAATACTCTGTGGCATTTTCAGTCTGAAATGATGAAATCCAGATCTCTGTATTTTATTTTCTATTTTAGGCTGTTACCCAGCAGCTACAAGCTATAATTCATAAATACTGTGGGTTCATACGGTGGGTACTATATACTACTCTTGCACTTTGCCAAGAAATTGTTTCAATTGAATTAAAAACCCATTATTGTCAACTGTTAGCCAACAGATTTAGCCAAACTGTTAGTCAAAAATATCAAACTGCCCTATGTATTCCCAATTACAGCAACTGCAAATAAATCTGGGTGGAGCAGAAGACTAGAATAGCATCACCACTTTCTGCTTTCCTCTGTTGTAAAATACAGAAAATAATTTTGGAAAAATAACAAGTATGACTGCACTTGACAACATTTTTTTAGTAGAAATATAAAATGCCTTTGCCCATGAGCTAATTACTGACAGTTTATGTGTAACCATATTGGCCTCCTTCCTTGTTACATCATCATCATAAAAAGTATCCCAGTTAAAAAAAAACACCCAATTTTTATAAAGTACAGGCTCTTTTTGGTCTTTAAAAAGCACTTAAACATAAAAAATATTACCTGTATACATAATTGATGACTGCAAGATATGGACACACTTCAAATAATTTCTGCTGTAACACATCAGATTAATACCAATGAGATGTTTATCATTAAGATAAAATCTTACTGAATTGGTCAGCATCACTCATATCATAACACATCAGGCACATGATCATTTCTTATATTTTATGACATGTCAGAAGCGCTTTACCATTTAAAAAAAACTCTCCAGAAGCACGATCAACCCATGTCACTGATTTACCACACACTACTGAACCAAACATATTAACCTTAGACATAAAACAACCTCGGGGACATGCTGAGACAAAATCTAATGCAGACTTTAAAAGGTTAAGGTTTCCCCATGACCAAATGGTTTAGTTGTGACCAACTGTAGGGGGCAGTGCTCATATCCATTTCTAAGCCTGTAGAGCCAGTGTTTGTCCGAGGACAAGCTTCCACGGTTATGTGGCCAGCATGACTATACGCCACAGCGCACGGAACGCCGTTACCTTCCCACCACAGTGGTCCCTATTTATCTACTTGCATTTTTTACGTGCTTTCGAACAGCTAGGTTGGCAGGAGCTGGGACAAGCAACAGAAGCTCACTCCATCGTGTGGTCTCAAACTCCCAGAAAGCCCTGCAGCAGCGTTTTAACCCACAGCACCACCACGTCCCCAATGTAGGCTACTGAATCATAATCATTTATTTCATTTCAAACTCACTTTTTTCCTGTAGGGCCAAAGGCATAGTATACATATGTTGTTGTTGTTCAGTCGCTAAGTCGTGTCAGACTCTTCGCGACCCTATGGACCACAGCACGCCAGGCCACAAATACAAGTATTTGCATAATATGACAAGACAAAATTAAAATACCTCCAATCAACAACCAAATGCATTGGTCCTCAAAGTGATGGGTCACAACCCACCATTGAGGGCTCAAACAAGCCATTTCCCCTTAAGGGGAGTGGCCCAGTTATGGGAGCCCTGATGGTGCTATGGCACCCAGGGGCTTCAGAGCCTACAAAGCAGGATCAGGGAGGTCCACAGTCCCCTCTGCGAGCCTTCCCAATGCTCCAAATCACCCTGAATTGCAATCCAAGTGCACTTCCGATTTTCACGCATCAGCCCTCCCGTGACCCACTGGAGCAGATAACACAGTTGGAGAGGTGGAAGGAGGAAAGGACAGAGTGAAGAATGGGCAAAACTGGGCAGGATGGGGTGGATATTGCAGCAATGTTGCATGCCAGATCCTATCCTCCATTTCTGATTCCCTGCCCCCTTTCTCTTCTTGGACATCCTAGCAAAATGGCTACAGCAGTTTCAAGGAGACCCATTGGAAGTTGGGAGGTTTAAGGGTAAGGGGATTGAAATCCCTTTTCCCTGCTGTGGCCTCCCAATCCACGACCATCACCACCCCACTGAATACAGCACACCTGTTTTTAGTGCAGCTGCACCAGCGAGGTGGGAAGGATAGGACAAGACAGAATTCAACTTCTACAGGCATTCAAATCATGAAGTGCAAGTTCAGAAATATCTAAGGAAACTTATTTTTGAATGAACTTCAATTCTGAACACTGAGGATTGAAAAATAAGAGAGAGATCGCTTCTATGGTGTTATAGTCAGATGCTTGTCTGAACATTTGCTGGTGTTAACAAGAAGTGAAAATGAATTCCAAAATGTCCTATGGCATTCATAAGAAATCTGAAGGCACCTCCATACTTGGTTTCTTAAGTGGTATAAGATTTTATCAGCATTATATACAAGTACTATATACACTTGAAAAAGTCAATAATAGGTGTTCCTGAGCAAACATGCCCAGATTCTGAAATGTGCTTAATCATGTATCACACTGGGGCTAGTGGCAAAACATAACAAAAAACACACACACACACCAATTCTTTGGCGTTTCTTTTTATTGACACAAAAAAATTGACCAGATGAAAATTTTTCCCACGAATTAAGGGTACACATCCCATATATGTCCGTTTTAAAAGAGGCTTGCTTTATGGAATGGAAGGTTGCTAAGTATCTAGACTTGCAATCCTATGCATATTTACCTGGGAGTAAGCTGCACTGGACACTGTGACTTACTTCTAAGTAAACAAATAAGATTGCATTGCATGTGTATTTACACAGAATTTAGTCTTTAGCAGTAGTTCATTAGATTTCAGTTCAATGAATAAAGTAAACTGACACATTTGAGCAGAGAGATGTTTTACACTTCTTCCTAAGCCTTTTTGTATATAAAAAACCCAAACATCTTCAAGTTAACAAACATTTGCACAACTGATATAAGTCAATGACATTTCTGAAATGGAAAATTGGCTCATTCTCATTTCAACAAGTAAATGAATTTTGTTACCTGGGAATAGTACTTCAATCAAATTTTTTATGGACAAAGCACATTCTATGTCTCAAAGAAAAAATAGAGTAAGCTTTATTAGCATTGAAAAAATTATTCTATATAAAGGGAGGACAATATATACCAGCAGTAATAAAGACATACAAAGCCGTAGTACTATCATGTCTACTTTACGGCTCCCAAATTTGGTTTGCTGGAAAACAGTTATTGGCTTTAAACATCAATTAGTAACTGCTGAAGATCTTCCCATTTTCACGAAATTAGCAGCACAACAATCCTGTTGGACAAAATAGACTTATGAAGTCAATGCAAAACTGGCCAGCTTGGGTCTACAGAGCACAAGACAGCTGAGGGCAAGGTCCCACCTATTGTTAAAAGAAAAACTCTTCAAGCAAGATTGGGACCGCCTCCTACTGGAGGCAAAGTGGAAGTGTTCCCCACTCTTTTTAGAAATCAGATTTCCGGCCAAATTTACAATACCTACCTATTTTTACATATTGACCATCCCTAAATTGAAATGCACGTATGGCTGCTCGCTGCACTGCGCTACCTACCGCGCAGACAGAAGGCCATTTCTTGAAAATACCACCAGAACAACGCTATTGCAACTACTCACTGGCTGAGCTAAACACCCTGTTGCACATCTTTTTTCAGTACCCAAAATATGCAGCAGCCAGAGAAAGACATCTGAAGAAGTGGTTGCAAAAATTTTCAGCACTTCCAGACTCTTCAAAGCTAAAGTTGCTCTTGAGCAGTCTCCAAAAAGAGTGTGTAGTGGATGTGGCGAATTCCTGCTTTGTTGTGTTTTTAATTTCAAATTAATAGGTGTATGGCTCTTGGGCTAAAAAACCTAATAAAATTTTACCTTTTCATGACATTTCTGTAAGTTTTAACGCCACTTCAGAAACATTTCCAGAGCCATAAATAACAGAAATACAAGGTACTAATCTTAAACCCCAAGTAAATTCAACCTTCATTCACTAATTTTAAAAAATAGCTGCAGATTACAACAATTACAGATGTTTCTTACTGGATTAGGATACACTGTATATCAAAGAATAGCCACTGGTATGACTAAATATAGGTGTGCTTTCAAAGGTGTGTGCGTACATGCACCCATTCAGGTTTTAAAAGTAGAACTGGTCAAACTGGAACCCTGCATTAATAACGTTCCCATTCCTTGACAGAAAGTGGAACCAGCGCCCAATGTTTCTTGTTCCTTTTCACTAGCAATTATTAATTGCCCCCTTTCCTTTCTAACATACATCTTTTCAGGAGTACATACTTATAGCATGCACAAGCACATGCTTACTTACATCCCATCTACTTATGCAAAACGATCACTGAAGAGACTGAAAAAAGTAGCTTGAAGAGTTTCTCAAGACACTAGCAGCCCAACAGACTCATGAATTTCACTACAGCATGAGAAAAAAAGACAATTCTGTGTGGATCAACCATGCAGATAAGCATAAATATAAACTCAACCAATACTCCAAAATTTTATCCAAATGCTACCTTTAGAAAATGTGTGTCCTGTATAATCCAAAAACAGCCAGAAAACTGGGTTCACAGAGCTACATGCCTGGATCACATCATCACTTTCCCTAGAAGAATAACTAACTAGAAGACTGTGATAGAGGAAATTCTGTTTGCTAAAAAAAAAAAATTAAAGAATTGGATATACTGTTCCATTTTAGCTCTCCAGATTCCTGTATGTGGCACATCATTATTTGGTTGATAATTTGGTATACTTCTATGCTTTCAGGGTCTAACTGCAGGCTGCAGAACAGACTGACAGACCCCTAAACAAAATTCAGAGTCTGAATATTTCGGAGTGATGATTCTTGGTTTTTCTGTTTTGCAAACTCATGAACATGTTTTATTTTGGAAAAACACATACCCCTGAATATCTAGTTTTTATGGCTACAGAGAAAAAGCTACATTACATTAAAATGTTATTAAATAAACATTAAACAAATACACTTACAGCACAATCTTAGGAGTGAAGTAAATTCCACTTTCAATAAAACTTAATCCCAGGTAAATGTTAGGATTTTAAGATTGCAGTCCTAAAAATACACTTTTAGAATTCAGGCTTTTATCAGCTGCTTAAATAGGGTCACCAGCATCTGTAACAACAAATACCTGTTCCTTTTGTAGTTCTTGGACTGTATTTTAATGTTTTATTGCTTGTTCTGTCATTTGTAAGCCACTTTCTGTCTTACCATGGTAGAAACGATGGGATATGTATAATAAACAAACACAAATTCACAAATCTTACAGAGAAAACACTGGATTAATACGTAAGCTTCAGAAATGCTTGGGACATAATTAGTTCATTAATTGTGTTGTAAAGCTTATGACGTAGCTTACAAAATCATTCAGATCAGTCTAATTCTTTTAATTCTTCTAAGCAAGAAAATACCAGTGATTTTTTTAGGAAATAAGAGCAATTCCATACAATTCTTGAAGAGAAAATGTTAAATATTCATGTCCTGTTCCTACTCATTAATGGTTTTAGTCCCTTGCAATTAGAATAATGTATCCTACATTCTGCACCTGCACAAATCTAGAGTTCACTGTGAAGCCTGTCAACAGCTGTTCAACTTGCAATCAACATGCAATGATTATAAGATTTAAGTATCTAGATTCCCTATACTGTAGCTACATATATGTACAATGCTCATAGATGAAAATGCTTCACAATGGAACACCTGATGTGTTTAAACTCAAGCTGAATTCCTAAATTAATAAATAAGCCTACACCGTTCATATGCTCTCCACATCAGTAAACTAATAAGTATTTTAATCATATATTCAAAATAAATCTGGAGATGCGTATGTTTGTTTCTTTAGATAGCCCTACTTGTTGGGTTGTAAATATTTCTAATTGCAGAGATGCTCTGCCTGATTTTCTCACTTAAAAGACAGTGAATTCAACTTGACCTAAAAGCACATAAGTGATACTCCCATATCTCCTCCCAGCAATTACAGTTTATGCTTAATATTTAATGACCAGCCTATGACAGGTATAGCAAAGCTTTATTAATTCAAATAAAATGGCCAAGGGACCAAGTTTGACTTACAAAACTGTGTACATTATATAGCACTGAAAGGTGAGGGAGGGATGGTGTGTTCAGTAGATTTCATATTTAAAAATTGGTCACTTGAGTGTCCCAAGTTAAACCCAAGCCACAGTCAGGTGTCTTCACTGGGGTGTGTGTGTGTATGGGTAAATAGGCTACCTCAGAATGCCAGATGCAGGAAAGTGGGAATGAGATGCAAGTATCTTGTATTGTCTTGTGTGTTCCTCAAAGCATCTGGTGGGCCACAGTGAGGTACAGGAAGCTAAAATATATGGGCCTTTGGCCTGATCCAGCAAGGCTCTTCTTATATCCTGCATAAGACCTGAGCCTCAGAGAAGCCACTGAGTAAAGATTTGTGCTTATAGTTCAGCATTTGGATATTGCCATACCTCATCTTTCATTATAAATTATATAAACTTTACACATGTAACCCCATGCAATACATGATTCTTTCCAACTTTCCAAGAGAAAGCCCTGTCTTCAATATGTTCTCTACACTGTTCCAATTAATGGGTTTATTGCAATCAATGCTTTATCTCAGTGGTTCTCAAACATTTTAGCACCTGGACCCACGTTTTAGAATGATAGTATGTCTGGGACCCACCAAAAGTGATGTCATGGCCAGAAGTGCCGACATTGTGACGCCAGAGCCAGCTGCTTTCCTGAGAATGCAGAAAGGCTGGGTTATTTCTCAGCCATTTTCCAATAGCAAAGTGAATCAAGAAAAAAAAAAAGCCTATTTACAACCCTGATACAAGCAAAACAACTGCACTGTCCTCCCCCTCTCCAGCATCCCATCTTCCCATATTTTCAATATGGCTATCTTAGGTGAAACTGACTCGCAATCCACTGGTGGGTCCCAACTCACAGTTTGGGAACCACTGCTTTATCTTTTAAAGCTCAAACAATTACATATAATTGGCAAATTTTATTATTTAAAAAGCACTACTAAGGGCATTATACAGACTCTTCTAAAAGCACAAGCCTCAAACTGTCAAGCATTTACGTAAGTTGTTAATTTTTTTGTTTTTCCTTTAACATTTTCAAATTAGTATATCAACTACTATATCTTCAAATAGTCTTAATAGGAAGGTAGTTTCAAAAACATTCGTTTTCACCCAATTATGTAAAGCATGGAAAAGAGAACAAGTTTCGATGTGAAAACATCCTGTTCATGAACAGAAAGCACTTCGATTTGTTGCAGTGGAAGGGACAGAAACATCTTCTGATAGCAGTCCCTTATGTTCTACAGTATATCATATCATGGATTGGGGTGTGATAGCCCTCTGCATTTTTTGATGCTTTTTGCCTATTTGCCTTATGCTGCAACAGTTTTTAATTCCCCAGAAGCTTCTTGCCAGCCAGCCTCTGGGGTGTACTTTGCAATCAGCCTTTGTTCATTGTCAGCGTGGAACTCCACTACTAAGGAGAGAAAAAGCTTTCTGAAAGGCACTTCCGGTTTTTTGCTAAACCAAAAGTACTTTTCAGAAGGCTCCGGCAGGCTTTCTGAGGCGTGGGGAGGTCATGGGTGGCCTCCCTGCATCTCAGAAAGCCTGCTGGAGCCTTGAGAAAGGCGCTGGATTTTTCGGGTTGGGTCTTTCCATGGATTCCATTATCCATGGAAATCAGTATCTGCAGGCAGTCTGGAAACAGATTCCCCCCACAGACACTGAGGGCCAACTGTATTGTACACAGAACCAAATGCCACCTTTGGTGGAACTGGGACTTTTATCCCTCTACTGAAAGCGTGCATGATCCAATGAGTAATTCATGGGAGTTACTGAATTACTAGTGAAATAGAAGTGGTAACATTTTATGGTAAATATACTGCTGCTCCCTCACCCCCAGTGTCAACACAAAACTCAAACACAATAATTCACAATGCAAGTTCAAGATGTAGTGATAGTCTATATATAAAAATTTTCAATAGCAGTTATCATTGCTGAAGAAGTTGTGTTGCCACTTTGATTTCACATATGAAACTAAGATAATTATCTGCATTGTTCTTTTTACACTGTTTCATTCAAGTATTTTTCAATTTTTTCTGATTTATTCATAGTAAACAACCAGAATGATCCATGATAGATCTGGGCAATATTTCTACACCCACTTTACAAGAGAGTTAACCCTATTAACATATTGGAATTTCTAAGTAAACATACTGAAGTCCGCAGTCCTGGAGACTGAAAAATACACTATCCCTGAACCTCCTTGGTGGCCTCTGGCAACTCATTAGTTTCAGCCTTGGTGAAATGGAAAAATGGAGATTAATATTAATCTAAACCCTAAAGGTTTCAAGTATGAAAAAAAATTGTAATGCACTGTATATATTAAACTGATGTCATGATGAGCTAATATAGTACAGTGGATAACAGACTGAGCTGTGAATCTTAGTAGGTGGCTTCAGACAAACCACTCCCAGCTTTGGACCCAGTGGCAATACACTAATATCTTCCTATGGATATGTTCCTATGTGGATATGTTCCTGGAAAATACAGTGCTATAGCAGTTAATCATAATACTGCTCCAGTGCTGTTCACCAGAACGTTAAAACAGAGCCTGTTGGGTAATTGGCACTGCTGCTACCACCACCCCTCCTATATAGCCGTGGTGGAAGATGATGGGAACAGCTGATCCCAGGAGGATGAGATAGGTTGTGACTCACTCTTGGGAACCACAAGCTTCTTGCTGAAGAAATAAGAGTAAATTGCCCTGGTTGTGGTTTCCTCTCCTGAAGCATTTCATGGTAGTAAGCAATTGCTCCTATGCTAGCTAGAATACAATGCAGCACTTGCCAGAAAATGCAGCTTCCGTTAGCTGAAAACACAACACAGACTGCTGTGCTTTTCTCCACTGAACTTTTGAACAGTTGAAAGGATTTTAACCTTTTCTTATATATTACTGTAAAAATTACATCGAAGACAAGGAGTAATGCAAGGAAATATTACTGTATAGAGATAATATCAGCCAACTATGTTGTACAGTAATGATTAATGAGATAATATACATGTTCATAATGCACAATATAAATACATAAAACTATTAAGAAATAATATATTTATGCAACTCCCTTTAATCTAAAAAAGACTTTTAAAAGGTTTAGGACTGCAGCCTTAAAAGCTCTCAAAGTATTAGCATTCACTACAACTATAGGGAAGCTGTTCATATCTTCCTTTATATATTTTTTTGGTATTATTTTAAAAAGTAACAGATAAAAACTATGTCAACCTTTCTTTCTCTGCTCTAGCCTTTCTTCTGATCTTCTGCATTCTGTCCTGCATTACCTCCTCCAGGGTCACCAGCATCTGTGACAACGGATGTTGTGTACAAAAGGAGGAGGACAGCATGCTTGGCATTCTTAAATCTTTTCAGCTGGCAGGCTCCAGCTGCTAGAAGAAGAGGATCTTCTTATTCCGTCACTGAAGAACAACTAGCCTTCAGTGCAGACTAAAATTGGTCATGTATACATACACTCAAATAAACACAGTGGCTCAGTACTGACATTGCTATGTGTTTCCAGAATTTACAAGGAGTACAAGACTATAAGTAAAGCACTGCAAGAGAACAAGTTGGCATAAAGGAGCATCATCTTTCAATTATATATTCACACCTAGAGTATTAAAAACAACAGACTTTGCATGCAATATGTTCCATAAAGAAGAACACGCATTATATGTATATACGTATGTACTGTTAATGTATATACTGAGGGTTCAGTATTTCTGGCTACATGGACCCTCATAAGGCTGGGCATTCAGTCAGTGCCCAACCTGACAAACCTCTGATGCCATCCCTAACTTTTTAGTGCTTTTTAAAAAATCTTGAGCAACTAAGGCTTCAATCCTATATACACTTTCCTGGGAGAAAGCCCCATTGGTCACAATGGGACCTACTATGGCTTAGTCATGCCTAGGATTGCTCTGTCAATTATACTCATTGCATCCTCAACAAGAAGTCTAGAAAAATTAAAGGGTACTGAGGAGCACAAGGGTATTGTCTAGCCTAGATAATTAGTATATGTTTAAATGAGCTCCAAAGGCAGCTAAGAGCAAGTTCAACAACATTCACCTCTTTAACTAAAAGCCCAAATCCCTACAACTGATGCAGCCACAATGCAATCCCAAGGTAAGGGAACAAAAATTTCCCTCTGTGATTCCCCTCCCTATTGCACGATGCAGTGTGTACCCCACTGGCATGGCAGCATTGGGACTAGAAAGTTGGCATTGAGCTGTAAAACCCACAAACACATCATGCTACTTTTGTATGAATCTGTCATTTTTCCCACTATAAATCATTCCCTACACATGTTTCCAAGAGGTTACAATTCTGATAAAAAGATCCATTCTGGCATAACATTTTAAGACTGATTTAAGTCCAAAATAATTTTTTAAAAATTACTCTAAATTTATTTAGCACATAGTATGAATCCAAGAAATTAGAATCTAAGAGAGAAATTAGAACAAAATGGTGTAAATGACACGTGAACATCCTATTAACTGAAAACGTTGTGCACTTTATGCTATCTTTCAATAAGCATTTCAAAGTGTTACAAATGTGTCACAGCCATTTTAAATACAATTATTTCGTACTATTCAGTTGGAGAAACTGTAACACACACAGAAGCAACCTCTATTAAACTGAATGGCAAGAAGAACAAACAGTGCCAAGCTTCTGTTAAGCTACTACAAAATGATGCATCCTAGGATAATATTACATGTATGGCTGAGCTGCTGCAACCCTTACAGACACTATTCATACTCCTCAACAGTGAAGAATATGACTGGAACTTAGGATAAAGGAAATGAAAATAGATGCACAGAATGATTTTGCACAAAAACCTTGTGTGGACAGTCCCAAATAAATCAATAACTAGCCACTTAACTGAAAACATGTAATGGGAGCAAAGACTGTGGCACTTATTCCTTTTGATACTGCCTACCACAGGAAAACTATTCTAGAATTTATCTTCAGATTCCCATTGAGAGTCTTGTTTTTGTCTTAATCAACCAACTGCTCTTGGAAACGAAAAGATTTCCTCTCTGAAGCTGAAGAAATCTATGGGATAATAAAGTACACTCAAAACTATAAAAAGCACACAAAGTAGCATGCTATAAACTATTCTAGGTAGCATTTTATCTCTCTTGGCAATGTCCAATACCAGTTCTAGTTGAGAATGCTGATTTAAAAATCTTATTGCCAAAACCTTGAAATAACACATTTAACTTGTCAAATGAGGCTGAGAGTACAGAAAATGTGCATTCAATGAGATACTCTCACACGCATATGATAAACATAACAAAGGGATATTTCAGTTATATTAATCTACTCATTCCAATACAGATATGCTATTTGCAATTAAGCAAGTTTTCCATGTCTACAGTTCCCATCAAACGAAACACCTAACTTAACTTGGTAGTATAAGTAAACAGTATCAACCTAATTTTCTTTTAAAGCCATTTATTCAAGAATATGACTGATTATCTGACTACAACCGTTCTAACAAGCATCAAAATCCATACAACTTAAGAAATTGCCAATTTAGCAATTCAGAAATTTGTATGAGAAACTTTGTTTTGATTGCAGGGCACATAATTGTTTTCTTTTAACAATTCTAATCATCCAGTTGAGAAAGGTGTTCTTAAAAGGCTACATTCTTCTAGTGTAATTTCAACCAAACATTTTCTTAAATACATGTTATTATGGATGACATAGTTTTGACACTTGAAGGTCATACAATAACTGTTCTCACGTGACTTCATTGCTTGTGCTTTAACTACTGAATATTTAGAAGGAAAATAATAAACAACCTTGTCATGATGCCAACATTGTTCAGTCACCATTTTTATCATTTGACTCTTTCATCAAAGTGTTTCAATGACATACTTATACAGAGAAAAGGCTACTTGGCTTGTCTACCAATCTTACATTTTCACTGTTTGTTTTAGACAAGTCAACAATTACTTCAGAATACAGCTGATAACTCACTCTTCTTCCCCCTTTTCCCCCAGATATTTTAAACATTTTTAGATAAGTAACACACCATTTCATCACTTTTCACCTATGCTAGAGGTAGAACAAATAACGTATGGCTACCACCCTTTCTATAGGCATACATTTCAAATACTGGGCTTTAAAGGGGCATGAAAACAGATGTTGACAGTGTCAAGCCAGCAAAGGCTTTCACTGCCTGGGAAACTTCCATCTGGAAATCCTGATATAAAATTACAATTATACTCCAGTTTTAAAATGCAAAAGGCAGACATAAGATGCCTCAATCACAATGCAGCGACAAACATACACTGGTTAAATACAAGTCATACCAAAACACTAAAAAGTGAAAAGGAATGAGCAATTATGAGCAATGTCTGGTCAGACTTACCCCATTCTAGATACTCCAGAATATTCTTTTCTCTTCTCAGTGGTGAATTATTACATTCATCATAAAGGCAGATGAGTATATCCAGCAAGGTTTCCACACTAAAGCATTGCCCATTTGTCTGAGTTGGCCCATCCAAAATAAACTGTTCCAACTGTCTCAAGCGCACCTCTCCAGACATGGTTGCTTCAGCTCTTAGCGGGGTTTCTCTCTTAATTATTACTATTTTTTTTTTAAAAAAAAAATCTAACACTTTAGAATGTATTGCAGTTCCTAAAAAGTATGTTCAAAAGTCAGTGCTTCAGGGATGGTGCTGAACGTACAATACATCTCAGAATTCCTACTCTGAGAACTATGTCTTGGTCTGTTTTTCCACACACGTATACAATATATACAGAATATTAAAGAAAAATAATTTCTCTAAAATCTCTTTTAATATATTTATAAGAGAAAATATATACTTTATACATTTAAATAATAATAATTAAAAAAGGAAATTCAACCCAAGACTGAATCCACTCTTCTCTTATACATAGATTTTAAAAGGTCTCCTCCTTCATTCAAAATTCAGATCATGCAACATAATCCCGAAATGAATCCTACTGCATCATTAAAGTGTAAAATCTCCATCCAATTTGCATCAGCAATTCACTTTCAAGGAAAAAACAGCAGCAGAAAGGAAGGATTTGAAGAGGGGGGGCAAAAAATAATGTGCATAGGAACTGGATGGTACAGTGCAGGAAAATATCCACCGCTGCCTCCACCGCCTCCACCTCCGCCTCCACCACCTCCACCTCCACCACCCTTTGGAAAATGCATCAGTGGCAATTCTTCAGTGAGTGGGGGTGGGGAGAAGAGAAGGGGGGGGGGGAAGTCCCCAAAAGCAAAGCCCTTCCTCAAGGCTGTCTTGTGGAAGGATCTCTCTTCCTTCCTGCTGTCTTTCGTGACCAAATCTTCTCTTCAGCTCTCCAGAAACAAACGTGAAGTCTTCATTTCCTTAACACCCATCCCCCCCCCGGGAAATAGGGGGGACGCGTAAGGGCCCCCCCCCCAATATTCGCCTCCCTTCGGTAGCAGAGCACTCGGCTAAGAGAAGGCTGGGCTTAATAATCCTGGCAAATCCTCTCCATGTCTGTGCGTGTCCTCCTGCTCCTTGTTTATCTCCGGGGCCAGGGTGACGAGGGGTGTCAGGATATTTCTTCTCCTCCTCTCGACATAGGATGCTGCTCCTCGCTTCCAATCCGGGAGACGGAGAGATGCTGCTCACCCCTGCCTCGACCCACCGTATTTAGGGCATCTTGCACGACTGCGCGGGGGAGAGCCGCTGACCCCGTTTCCTCCGTCTCTCGTCCTCGTCGCCCTCTCCTTTCGCACTCCCCACTGTCGCCCCCGCCTTTGCTCCTCTCACACCCTCACGCACCAGCTCCTGCTGCTACTGAAGTCTTGGGATCCAACATGGCGGCCTCCCCCCGCCCCCCCGAGCGAGCAGAGCTGCAGAAAGGCAGCACGGGCTGGAAGCTGTTGGGAATGAGGGAGAGAGAGGAGCTCGCTCTAGAATGGTATAGAGAGGTAGAGATGCTTTTCCAGCAGCAGCTGCTCTTGCAGCACGGAATGCAGGGAAACAGGCGGACTGAGGGGAGGGGATAGCAGCGCGGAAACGCCCTGCGGGCTACTGCAGGACCAGGTTGCTAAGCAGAGTTTGGAGCTTCTCTCGCCGGTCCTGCGTTCCGCCGGCTTCTCACCTCGCCAACTCTCTGGCATGAGGGAGGGGGCGGGCAGGGGAAACACAGCTTTTCCTTTGCCACAGGCGCAGACAGAGAAAGTCGGAAACACACGCTTGCCTCACACTCTCTCTCATTCACACTTTAGGACTATTACACTCCTTGCTTTGTATGCAGCCTGCAAAAGGCATCATCCTTCCGCGCCCACCCTCCCCCCCCCGCTCCTGATTTTTGGCTCATTCCCAGCAGTTTGCCGAGTTCTTTAAAGGGAATATCCTGTTATAGAAAAAGACGACTCCAGAAGGCCCAAAACAACAAACAAACAAACAAAAAGGAATGCTTGTTATTTCAGACCTGTAGCTCTGTAGTGGCAGGGACTCTTTGAAAGGCGCCGAAAAGGAATACAAAATTTGAAACAAAAGCTGTGTAAAAATAAGGGAGATGGGATTAAATAAAAACCTTGCAATCACGTTTTATCTTTCCAGGTGGGAAAAGACATCTCCCCTTCACACATCCTAGACGCATCTCCTTATTTCCAAATAGGATAACTGCTGAAAATTCAGCATTGGCAAAATAATTGGTGACATCCCTACCATTCTGGTTAAGCACCCAACTCAGACGGCTTAACTTTTTAAAAATAAGCTTTTGTATGATTTATTTAGAATATATATTTCTATATTTAAAGTAGCTTACCATGTTTGAATACATTAAGGGCCCATTCCTATGTAGCCCAGGGCTGGCATTGCAAAGGTGTCATCATAAGGCAGTGGTATTCCAACGATTTAGACCAGGACCCACTTTTTAGAACAACACTGGTGTCGGGACCAACCAGAAGTGATGCCTTCAACCTGGAAGTAATGTTGTGGCAGGAAGTGACATAATCAAGCAGGAAGTGCTGTCATTGTAACATAATAAAATGACACTCCTGAAATGTAAATTGGCATTCCTAAACTGCAGCAATTGTACAACCATGAAACATCCCTGATTAGGATTAGGATAAGATTAGGACAAAATATTATGTAAAAGCACTGAACTAAAAACAAAACTTAAAAAAAATCCTCACTTGAAAATTCAAACGCTCACAAAAGGAATAAGACAAGAGTAAGGTCTGTAGTTTCTAAGATGACTGCTCCCAGCTTTCTGCAACCCACCTGAAATCAGGTCGCGACCCACCAAGTGGGTCCCGACCAACAGTTTGAATAACACTGCCATAAGGCATTTCTACCGCCCGGAGTAAGAACTTGCCGCCGCCGCCGCCGCCCCCACCCCCCGGACTCCAAGAGTGATCCAAACACATTTTATGGTGGCCCTTGTGCCAGCCAAACTTTGCTGGTCTAACTGTGCCAGCCTAACTCCAGGTTAAGATCCCGCCCTTAATCTTCAGATATAAAATGCAAAGATGTGAAAGATCTGGCTAAATTAAATCACCTGGCACCAGAAATATATTAAAGCCAATGTCAGACAAGCTTCCCTGGGGAGAATACTCCACTGTACCACACTTCCAAGATCAGGAAAGACCCTTTCTCTAGTCACCACAAGGGAGAACTCAGAAACCTCTGAGGACGTTTTGACCAGGTGAAGATTCTTGCTCTTCCATCATGTTCCATTTTTAAATGGTACATCTTTTTTTTTTTCTCCTCACATGCCTCTCAGACACTTAAAATTCTTTACAGATCTTGCTGGCACCTCATTCTCTTGCCAGTTTCATGTACATCCACCAGCTTTAAACAGCCAGCTGTTTCAACCTACATACATTCAGACTTCTGAACAAACCTCTGGAATGGAACCAGTACATAACTTGGGGACTAAGGGCCAAATATCCTATCCGGTTTTCCAAGGTTGGTGCAGCTGTGCCAACAGGATGTGCACTGCATCTTGCAATGGGGGGCAGTCATGGGGACCAATTCCAGGTAAGGGAATATTTGTTCCCTTTCCTCAGGGCTTCACTGAGGCTGCACCAGCACTGGAAAGTTGAATAGGATTAGGCCCTAAGGCTGCAATCCTACATGCACTTACCTGGGTGTAAATCTAATTAAACTCAACAAGACTTACATCTGAGCAAACATGCCTAAGACTGTGCTATTACAGCCCAATCCTAATCAACTTTCAATGCAGCCATGCCAATAGGATGTGTGCTGCATCCTGCGTTGGGCAGTCACAGAGGTAGAGGAATGCTTGTTCCCTTACTTCCTTTACCTTAAGAACATAAGAAGAGCCCCACTGGATCAGGCCAAAGGCCCATTTGGTCTAGCTTCCTGCATTTCACAGCGGCCCACCAGATGCCTCAGGGAACACACAAGACAACCAGATATGTGCATCTTGTTGCCACTCCCCTGCATCTGGCACTCCGAGGTAGCCTAATTCTAAAGTAAGGAGGTTGCACTAACCATCATGGCCTGTAGCCTGCGATGGACTTTTCCTCCACAAATATGTCCAGTCCCCTTTTAAAAGCATCTAGGCCAGATGCCATCACCACCGCCTGTGACAAGGAGTTCCACAGATTAATTAACCACTGGGAAAAAATGTATTTCCTTTTATCTGTTCTCACTCTCCCAACACTCAATTTTAATGGCTGTCCCCTGGTTCTGGTATTGTGAGAGAGGGAAAAGAACCTCCCTCTATCCACTTTATCCACCCTGTGCATAATTTTGTATGTCTCAATCATGTCCTCCCTCAGGTGCCTTTTTTCTAGGCTGAAGAGCACCAAATGCTGTAGCCTTTCCTCATATGGGAGGTGCCCCAGCCCCATATAATCATTTTGGTTGGTCTCTTCTGCACCTTCTCTAGTTCCCCTATATCTTTTTTAAGGTGTGGCGACCTGAACTGTACACAATACTCCAGATGTGGCCTTATCATTGATTTGTACAGTGGCATAATAATATTGGCTGCTTTATTCTCAATCCCTTTTTAAATTATTCCAAGCATAGAATTGGTCTTCCTTACCGCTGCCGCATACTGGGTCAACACTGTAATTGAATTGTCTACTAGCATTCCAAGATCTCTCTCCTGATCTGTCACCAAAAGCTCAGAACCCATTAACTTATAGTTGAAGTTTTGATTTTTTGCCCCAATGTCTTGTCTACATTGAAACGCATCTGCCATTTGTCTGCCCATTCCCCCCAGTTTGGAGAGATCCCTCTGGAGCTCTTCACAATCCCTTCTGGCTTTCACCACCCGGAAAAGTTTTGTGTCATCTGCAAACTTATGTCCATCTCCAGGTCATTTACGAACAAGTTGAAAAGCATGGGTCCCAAGACAGATCCTTGGGGCACTCCGCTTTTCACCTCTCGCCATTGTGAAAATTGTGCATTGACACCCACTCTTTGTTCCCTGCTCCCCAACCAGTTTTATTATTAACCACTCGGCTCCTGTTGGCTTTCCCCCAGGGGTCAGTTTAAAAGCTGCTCTGCCACCTTTTTAATGTTATACGCCAGCAGCCTCGTGCCACTTTGGTTCAAGTGAAGCCTGTCCCTCTTGTACAGGCCTGGCTTGTCCCAAAATGTTCCTCACTGCCTAACGAATTGACACCACCTTCCTCCCGACACCACCATCTCATCCATGGATTGAGACCCCGGACCTCCGCCTGCCTAGCTGGCCCTCCACGTGGAACAGGTAGCACTTCCGAGAATGCTACCTTGGGGGTCCTGTCTTTCAGCTTCCTGCCTAGCAGCCTAAATTTGGCCTCCAGGACCTCTTGGCTACATTTGCCCACATTGTTGGTGCCAACATGCACCATGACAGCTACCTCCTCCTCAGCACTCTCTACCAGCCTATCTAGACAAGAAGTGATGTCCTCAACCTTTGCACCAGGCAGGCAAGTTACCATGCGGTCCTCACATCCATCACAGACCCGCTCTATATGTTCCTGACTATAGAATCCCCCACTACATGCAGCCCTCGACTGCCCTCTCTTTGAGGAGCATCCATAGTGCACCTGGATGCAGGCTCATCACTAGAAGAAGGGGTCCCCACTGGGGGACTACTTCCCTCCATACCAGGTTGATGTCCCCCAGCCCTGAGACTCCTTTCCCCAGCAACTGAGGAGCTGCCTATCAGAGGGTGGGATGAAGGCTACAAGTCCCAGGGAGTCTCTCCATGGACCCTTGCTGCCTGCTTCTGCTTCTCCATGTCTGCAACCAAGGCCTCTAGGGAGCAGACCTGTTCTCTGAGTGCTTGGAGCTCCTTGCACCGAGGACATACCCATGATTTATGCCCAAGAGGCATACAGTCATACATATGGCACTCTATGCAAAACACTGGATAGCCCCCACCCAACTGCTAACTGCATGACTATGTTTGTTTTCAGTTCTACAAGGGTCTGGGGCCCTAGCTTCCTCACGCTGTTGCTTAACTCATGCAGATGTGTAACTCGTGTGTCTCACCTCACACTTTGTCACAACAAGGCCACGCCTGCTGGGGGGGAGGAAGCCACTCACTAGAAGGTTCCAGTTATATACCCTCAACTGGGTCCTCTCCCTGTTCTTCTGGCTGGCTGAAAAGCCATCCTTTTTCCAGGTGTGGTGACTAGCAGGACAATAGAGGCTGATTACAGCCAGAAACTGTTCCTGCTGTGATGAGATTACCTGGAGTATGAAGTCCTGAAGGGGATTGCTGACTCTGACTGCAAGGTCACACTCAAGTTAGAAAACTCTAGCTTTATTTGATGTAGGCCTGTTTAGACCTGAGCTAAATATTAGATTTAGTGTACTTATATCTGACTACTGTAGATTTATTTCCCCACCTAGCTCCTCTGCCCCACAATTGCTAGGCCTTCACTTTATGCCCTGGCATGTATTAGGTTCTAAACTAGGTTTATGTTTAACTTAGGTTTGCATTTAGGGTAGATTTTGTTTTTGGTTTTTTTAGAAAATAAATTCAAGTAGGGATCCTGCTTTTGTCCGTTCTTTTTATCTTCCCCTGTTTTGTTTTCTAAGAGTCTCTGCCTCGCTCTCTTACTCCTGAGTAGACTCTGGTCCTGCTCAGAGTAGTCCTATTTTGATCAGCTGTGCTTCTCCCCAGTGTCTGCCTTGCTGCCTCTTTTTCTGTTTGCTAGTGCCTATTTGGTTATGTTTCTTTCCCCACCTGTCTCCTATGCCATATGTTCCACTTACTAGACCTTTGCAATCTCCCCCACAGGTTAGATTAGGCTCTAACTCAGGGGTCAGGGAACTTTTTTACCTTTTACCCCAAAATACATTAAGATATGCCGACGTTACCCCCTCCCCCACCAGAACAAAAGAAAAAAATACATATTGGAACCCATTGCTTTTTATTTGATTAATTAATGAGCTTAATTAATGCTATGTAAATATGAAGTTGTAAAGAGTTTGGGGACACCTGCAGACCTTGAGAGAATAGAATTCAACCCTTCTGGGTTACAACTAGCTTACCTTTTTGACAACAGGTTTAGGTGCTTGGACTTAAGATTTCTCTCTATAATGAATTCAGATTGGGACTGGCTCTCTCACACACACACACACACAGAGCGAGAGAGAGAGAGAGGCCAGCAACAGCAGTTCTGATTTTGTGTTTGTTTTCTGCTGTTTGCCTTGCCTTGTGTGCCTCCCGCCTCTCTTTGTGTCCCTGACTCCCTGTGCAGGCACCCCAGCCCTCCCCCGCTCGCTCGCCCGCCTGCCCCACTCGAGACAGCAAGACAAGGCAAACCCAGGGATAGCCCTAGCTGCTCACAAGCAAAGAGGCACAGCCACAGAAGTCCTCTCAACACACACACATGCATACACACACACTTCAGCCACTCACCAGAGCCTCCCCCATGCCTGCACGTCTTGCATCCCTGCTGGGCTCCTCGGTGGCGGCGATGGCGGCAGCTCCTCGGCCTCCCCACCCGGAGCTGGTTCGGGCTCTTCCCTGGCGAGCACTGCCAACTCCACAGCTGCCTGAGTGCCAGCTGGGAGCGGGTCTGTGCTGGCCTCGCTGCCCGGATAGGCTTGGCCTCGCCAGCTCCCCCATCACCCGGCACTGCCACAGTTGCAGCCACAGCCGCCATTTTCTCTGCTGTTGCTTCCTTCTCCCTCTACCAGCAGCGGGATCGATAACCGCGGCCTTCTTTGCCGCCTGGGAAGGGAGGGAAATGCTGCCTATTGGGGGCCAAGTACCTTGCCGCTTCTAATCTCCTATTGGAAGCAAGGGAAATCCATCAAGTGTGAGAGGAACTTCCCATTGGTCAGAAGAGAGAACGTTGGCCATGAAGGAAGGATGAGGGAAAAGGGGGCGGGGCATACGCCTATCTGTCCATTACCCCCAGGAATTTCATTTTTACCCCATTTGGGGTAATTTACCCCTGTTCCCTGACCACTGCTCTAACTTAAAGGTAAAACTGAACCTTAAACTAGATTTAGGATTGGATTAACAATCAATCAACAGGTACTTATATACTGCTTTTCAACACGAAGTTCACAAAACGGTTTATAGGCAAATAGTAATAATAATAAAATTAAATGGCTTCTTGTCCCAAAGGGCTCACAATCTAAAAAAAAAAAAAAAGGCAGACCACCAGCAACAGCCACTAGAAAGACTGTGCAGGGGTGAAGAGATACAATTACCCTCCCCTTGCTATGAGAGGAACACCACTTGAAAAAGTGCCTCTTGCCCAGTTAGCAGGGGAGAGAGAACACTTACCTTCCCTTCTCCTCGCACAGACTGTCCTCGCACAGACTTTCTCCTCCTTGTCCAGATGCGTAACATGCGTGTCTCAGCTCACCCTTCGTCACAACGAGGCCACTCATGCTTGGGAAAAGCAAGGTACTTTCCTTTACCTCGGAATTACCGTATTTCCCCAAGTATAAGACACACCTTTTTCCCAAAAAACCAGGGGCTAAAAATTGGGTGCGTCTTATTCAAGGGGTGTGCCAGGCAGTGCTGCGTTCTCCGTGCTCCCGCTTGCCTTAAAGAGCAGCCGGCCCAAAATATGTATTTTTCAAATTTCTGGCCCCAAAATTAAGGTGCGTCTTATACTTTGGTGCGCCTTATACTTGGGGAAATACGGTATATTGCAACTGCATCAGCACTGGAAAGTTGGGTAGGATTGGACCGTTAGTGTATAAAGACATACTAATAAAGGATAATATTTCTAAAAATGTTTAAATACATTTCACTCTCAGAACTACTTTTAAGGATTTAGCCAATTATTGCTAAAGCATTTTATTCCATTTTTTAATGTCATGTTGTGTCATTTTCCTTTCATGACATGTTCTTGTCAATAACATGTTTTCAAACCAACAATAAGACTGGGGAGAAAGGCTCTAAACTCAGTTTTGTAATAAAAATAGATGACTGGATTTCCATAATGCTAGCCTGTCTTGCCAAAGTATATAAAGGTATAAATAAAATCAACATATTTAACATAAAGCCCATAAAACATAGTGTACAGATGTCTTCTACATTACCCCATCTGTATTGGGAAAAGGCAGGAGATAACCTGAGGAGATAGGGAATGGCATCAGCAATGGCCCCTTGTCCCAGGTAAGCCAAGAATTATAGGGTTAACCCTCAAGGTCTTTGCAAGCCTCGGAGCACAGCTGTAGGCTGATGAGGCCCCTGGCTATGAAGGGAGGCCAGCACAGGTGCAGATGGGTGTGGCTGATGGTAAAGCCTGCCCATCAAAGACACTGATTGGCTGGCCTCAGTATAAAGTGGGAGGCAGGAGCTGCCGAAAAAGGAGCTAGGTAGGTGCTGGTGGAGTACACCAGGTAGGTGCTGGCTGGATGGACTGAAGGAAGGACTGGCTAAGGTAAGGTTATTGTGGGGAGTAATTGTTGTATGACTGCCACACTCCTGGAGCCTCCAAGTGGAGGAGGCAGTTGTGGCTTGGGCAAGCTGACTATTGGTGGTGGGGTTAGTTGGTGCTAAGGGTAGTTTGGAGCTAAGCCTGTGATTAGGGCAGTCTGGAGGAGGCTGGCCAGGCGGTGATCCCAAACAAAGCTGCTGGAAGAGAGGAGGCCCAGTGGGTGAATGAATCCCCTCCCTCGTGCCTATCTCAGAGGCCTCTCTGTGGGGAAACTAGTTAGCCTAGTATGGGTATTAGGGCCCTTGGGGTGACCCAGCAGGGAATTGGGCAAAACACCATCTTAAAGTATCATCCCATTTCCAAAGCCTCAAGAAAATAATAAGCAAGCAAGTTATGGGAGACATAGTTGACATGGAAAATTAATTCATGGAAAATAAACCTAGTTGAGTTGTCCTTGCTCCAGGTTTTCAGTTGCCTTCTCAAATATTTGTTTAAAATGCTATTAAGATTATATTGCTATGAAGTAATAAAGCTGAATCTTTAAAATAATGTGGCAGATTTGTGAAAGGATAAAAGAAAAGAGGAATGATATATTGTTATGATGTATGGCAATTAGATACTAGATATGTGTTCCTAGAAGATGATAATAATGGGCTTAAATGTATTTTTACAGAGTCAGTCTTTACATATTTGCAAATACAAAAAGAAATGCTTGCTGTTCTAAATTCATCAAATACAATATGCATTAATGAGATCCTGCTGTGCTGTTCAAATCCTAGTCTTTAATAAGATTAATTTATGTGAACATTCTGATTGACAATCAACAATTTCACTCCTATTTCAAAATTCTATATTTTCTTTCATAAATTTCCCTGAAAGTCCCAAATACTACTACATGACCTGCTGAAGCCTTCTGTTCATCATCAGAGACCCTTCTCACGGTTTGAAGGAAAAGGCATTCTTGGATATGGCTCCCAGTATATTGAATATAGTCTGCAAAGAAACTTGCCTGGCAACTACTCTAGTGTCTTGTTCATACCCAGAGAATACTTCCTTTTATGTGCCCAGGCGTTTCATCATGCGGTATAGCTGATGTGATTTATTCATTCTGTTGATTTTTATCTGTCTTCCTGATTTTAATTGCTACTTTTATAACTTTTTTTTAGCAACAAAACAGTATGCTGTATTGATCCATTTTAAAGGATTAAAAGTAAACGGATGAATAAAAATTACAGAAATCCAACTACGCATGATTCAATTAGGACACTCATGTGTTTTTCCCCCCAGTTGTATAGACCTATAAAGTAAGACATGCAATGGGTCCAGTGCTCTTTCCTGCCTTCCAAAACCAAACAGAAGCCAGTATAGATTTAACATAGCTTTGCTTCTTGTCAGCTTGTCACTCCTGAACTCTTAATATCATGTTTGTGCTGTTATAGTCCAATCCTATCCAGGAGCAAATGTGCTAAACAGCTACTGCTGTATCCTGTGCTGGAACTGAGCAGGCTGGAAGTCTCCTCAGAGTAAGGGCACATTCATTCCCTTACCCAGAGTAAAGCCCCAGCCTACAAAATGGGGCTTCTTGGGTCTGTACCAGCTAATTTGCTGGCACAGACTTGAGAAGCCCTGTGTTGGGCTTCCAAGCCCAACATGGGGGATACGATTTGGTGGAAGAGGCCTCCACTAGCCCCACCCCAGGCCTGCTTCTCCCCCCCCTTCTGCCCTCTCTCCAGCCTCCTCTGCCCAGTAACCTCTTCCCATGCCCTTCCACCACCTTCCTCATGCCCCTGTGCCACTCGGCACTTACATGCTCTCCGCCGAAGGCTGGGGCTCCTGCTGTGGCATCAACAGGGTGGCTCAGGCCTCTTTGCCAAAGGTTGGGCAGCCTTGGATCCAGCTGTTAGTTTGTTCGTACTTTGTAACTGCCTGTGAGTACAAAGTCTCAATCAGTATAGCGATAACCTCATAGCCATGTTTTCGTGGACTTACTCTCAGGTAAGTTTGCATAGGATTGTAACATGAATACAACAAGAACTACATACTGCTTCTCAGGCAGCCCTTGGAAAGAACATTCTCAAAGAACATTCCCAAGAGCCCTTTCAGGGACTCAATGAGCACACCATGTGGCCTCCATCTGCCCACTTGCTCATCAATCCCTCCCACCTCCACTGTTTTTGGCTCTTCTTCCTAATTTCCTGCATGTTCCAGCTCTTTGTATGGATTCAGCACTGGGCTTAGCACTACACTACTCTGGGCATGCACCTGCACTCTGGAGGTTCCCCAAGATGCTGTGTATGTGCTGAAGGGGTTCCTCAAGATTCCGTTTAAGCATGTAAAGGACTCTGAAGATTGAACAGTTTGAGAACCACCAGTATAGATCAGCAGGCACCAAACCCTGGTCTGCGGGCTGGATCCTGTGCCTGCAAAATATCTTTCCCGGCAAGCTCTGATCTTCTCAGAAATTCATGCTAGGCAGCCACTTCTACTGCCTGTCACTGGGGCCAACAGGTTCTGTGTTTGGATTTCAGGGCAGAAGCAGCTGCCCAGAATGACTCTCTGAGAAGATCAGAGGGGAAGATAACAGTCAGCAGCATGGAACAGTAAACTCTGTGCACACGGGGAAGATTTTTTTCAAAAGCAGCAGTCTCAAGGTTTGGAGCCCACTGGTTTAGTGTTCTTCAGCCTGTGGGCCAGGACCCCAATGGGGTTGCGAAGCCTCATTTTGGAGGTCACAGCAACCTTTCAAAGACTGCAGGAGAGGGCATGGATCCAGTCCAATAATGGTACTGCCTTATCAAAACTGAGTTGTTTATATAATTCTAAATAGCTGCTTCTTGCTGTCTCACCCTGGAGTTCCTAAGGCCAGCCTTTTTTAGGCTGCTACCTCTCAACTGAGTATCTAAGAGATAGGGGAAAATGGGGCATGTTCTTATATACACTAACAAGATGGATAGCAATGGGGTCAGATCAGGGCCAGGGAGGGGGATGGGATTGGTAGTGGGTCCCAGTCTCATACTTGTATTTCTTTACTTAATTACCATACTTTTTTTTTT
Source organism: Lerista edwardsae (assembly GCA_029204185.1). Classification (NCBI taxonomy): domain Eukaryota; kingdom Metazoa; phylum Chordata; class Lepidosauria; order Squamata; family Scincidae; genus Lerista; species Lerista edwardsae. The sequence goes on along the minus strand of JAJKFI010000008.1, from coordinate 7,179,729 downwards.
TTTGTTTATTGCGGGCATAGTACAAAAACTATTGTACTGTTACAATACAGTACAATATTAGTACAATAAGTACTAATGGTGTTAGACCATTGGTCTAAACACACAATAACATATGCCCCTAGGCAAATTTCTCAGTTTGCCTCCTGCTTAGCCTGGTGGTTCTTTTCATCTCAGGTCCTTTTTCAGAAGTTTCAAGGACAGCATCTGAGCATTTATCCTATTGATATCAGTGCTTCTGCTGAACAAGATGCCCCAAAGCTCTGTCCCAAAGTTCTGCTCCCTCCCTCTCAACTACACCACTGGTCTTAAGCCAAATAGATCACAGAATGATATGAACACAAGCGATGGGCCAATGTCCTCCTCTGAGTCAAGATCTTCAGTCAATCTGCTAAATATTTTGTGCAGATTAGTCTCCTTTATCAGGGCCAGCTGGAAAGTAAATCTTTGACTCATATATTCAATATGACAAGCGGCTGCATTAATGTTCTTTTTTCAAACTTGTCCAAAGTTTTACTTTTTTAACAAAATAAAGTAATATCAATCCCATGGTTTATCAGCAATGAAAAGCTCTTACCTCAAAAGCAAAAGATAAAAGGTGCATACAGTAGTGTGACTTAAAGTATCAGTTAAGAATAGAACATTTGTATGCAGATAAATATTTCAGCTGTGCAGCTGCAGTTAAGTATCTGTCAGTCTATCCATTACATTTATATATGATATATGTAAATTAATATCTGCTTTTATCGTAGCTATTTATGGACATATGCAGAGATAGGCATGAGATAAGCACATATTAATGCAGAGTATTTTAATATAGTTAAAAGCGCTAGACTGAAAAATGTATGCCATCTGTTTTCAATCAAAATGTCCTATTTTAGATGAGCAGTTATTAGAGCAGGGGACCCTGAGTCTGGATTCTTGGATTCCACTGCTGTTTCTGCCAGGAAGTCACAGTGGCATTTTGCATATGCCATCCAACCACCTACAATACGCTTTCTTCAATTGCACGGAAGCATGGAAAAGTGAGTGAGACTGTTTGGTAAATGACATACAGGACTCTTCATGCTACACCACGGTTTATATTGCTCCTGTCAGTAAATGCCTGTGAATTTTTGTATATGGCAAGACATGTGCATAGTGTTTTCACATGGCCCAGTCCTAGGGTGGATCTCATGATCTGCCACTGTAAAGCTAGGAAACTGGTGCAAAAGCTACAAAAAGGTGTATTGTGCATTTCAGGTAGAAGACCAAGGGCTAGTGGGCTCCAATGCCTGGGCTGGAAGGGATTGGTCTTCCCCGCCTTGCTAGCATGCCAATTGGCTGCCCAGCTGAGCCATAGCCAGCAGCAAGCTCCACCCCACAGCTGGTGGATGAGCTAGAGGTGGGGGCAATGAGAGCTTCATGGCAGTGGGAAGGGCAAGGCAAGAATGCTGGGCTCTTTAAGGCCAGACCACTGCCTGGAAAAGGTGGGCCACCCGACAACCCCAAGGGGTCATAATGGACCAGGATGGCCAAGAGGAGGATCCCCACCTAGAGGGCAGCCCATTGGACTTGCTTGGCAAGGGAGGACCCAATCCTATCCAACTTTCTAGGACTAATGCAGCAGTGCCAATGGGGCATATGCTGCATCAGTTGGGGGGGGGGCAATCATGGAAGCCTCCTCAATGTAAGATGTGTTCCTTTACCTTGGGGCTGCATTGCAGCTGCATTGGTCCTGGAAAGTTGGATAGGGTTGGGCCCAGAGTCCCCAGGCCACCAAAACTAATGACATGTTTTCCATACTTAGCATGCAGCCCATGCTCTGGCAGTGGTACTGTGTGCTATGAGGTGGCTTGGATTAGGCTGATAATTTCACAATATGGGAATGGATTTTTTAAAAAAAACTACAAATACTGCTGGTATTTCAATTTTCATTCAAGCAGAGGAATTCCCAGTCTAGAGATTGTTGAGAAAAACTGCGCCTGGGCAGACTGCTGACAACAGGAACAAGAGTCTCTTGATTCTGTTGCTATTCTCCAGAAATGGCAAGAGAAAAAAGTATGAGTGACTCATCTCTCATGAGCGGAGAGTCTTCCGCTGTCTCCATGTGCTCCATCTGGCAGCCCAATCCTGCATAGGGTTAGGCTTTTAGACCAGGATTGTGTGTTCTCAGGGACTGTGCATTTGAGATCAGATATTGGAGATGTAGCTGCTGCTCTGCTATCTAGGCAAGGTCATGTCTCTATTATTTATACCATGCTTAGCCAATCCAGAGGCTGCATACTGTCTGCCAGTCACAGGGGCTGATATTGCACAATTGTTTCCTTCTGTATCTGCAAAGTACTTTGAGGCTTGAGCACACCCAGTTCAAACTATAGCTAACTATGCCAGTGATGGTAAACCTTTTGGGTTCGGCATGTCAAAACTTTGGAAAATGTTTAATTTTACTCTGCTGGCTTGTCAATCCCGCTCCCAAACAAAAGAGAAACACTTTTTATGTTCATTTATTAAACAAAAAACACAGTCCAGTCATGTGTGGTGCTATGTATTCTATAAAGAAACATCAAATAATTGCAAAAAATGAAAAATGAGCAAAATAAACTCAATTTTTGTTAGGTGTTGGTGAACACTGGTGTGTCACAACGTTGTGGTGTGTCACCTTTGACACATGTGTCATAGGTTCGCCATCACTGAACTATGTTATATCCTAGGCAGTGGTGTTCTGGGGGGCGGGAATGCTGGCCCCTCCCCCTTGCCTTCAGAGCCATTTGCGGCCCAAAGTGATGACTTAGAGGCTTCGCTCTCTGAGGCAAGGGGGAGAGACCGCTTTGCACAGGAGTTCAGGCTCACGCATAACTTAGCATTTTGTCCCCCTCTAGGAATGCCACTGGTCCCAGCCTGGTTCAAACCCTTGAGAACAACAGACAGCAAGTTGTTTGCTATTATCTTAAATCAATGGATGATTAAATGTCTGCACATTCAAAACCACAGTCTTCCTAACATCCTCATTGTTCCAAGTCTGATGCCGATCCAGATGCCAAGGAAATTTTTCAAAGAGCAAAAATGGGGGCGGGATTTTCCTCTGTTCACTGAAATCTGAAAGGAGTGTAATATAGTTTCTCAACTTTCATTTTCCATCCTTCTGTTTAATGGATCATATGTACTTTTCCCACTGTGCTCATAGTGGCTGCTTTTCACAGTGAAATTTTAAATGCATCGGAAATTCAGTGTTCTCTCTTACCCTGCAACTAATCCTTTAATCCTCACCTTAATTGTAGGAAAAAATTAAAAATTATCATGCAATTTGAATAATAATTTCCACTTTCTATGCAGTTTTACTTCTGCATTTATTAGATTAGCTAAAAACCCTGCTGCCTGTTTTTAGCAGTACTGGCCAACAGATAATTGTGAGACAACTAAGCACTGGCTTAGACAATGGAAAATGAAATCTTTTATCTTCACGTGTGCGCTTGAGCCTGGTCTAGGTCAGTAATAAGTTTGAACCTACCACAATCCAACATCTGGGTGGTGATCCATGTGGAAAGAATCTGTCATGCAAAAACTTCAAGCCTAATAACAGTCTTCCATTCATCTGACAACTTTCCTGTAATTCATTTGAAGGATCTAAGGTAGCAATTATGGAATGGGAGTAATTGTGGTTAGAAATTGTGGCAAACTGTGTGGCATGAGCAAATGGTTAGGATGCTGTGAGAAATAAATAATTGAAGTCACTGGTGGGTTCATCTAAAGAGGAGACTGGCTGCCCATTGTATCCCTGCTTTATTCACTGCTTTGGCCTTGCTTTCTTCCACTGAAGATCCAGTAATTCTGTCACAAATCTTGATAGAGTGTTACTGGGTTGTTTAACCATTTTTGATGTACACATCCTGCAAAACGATCCACTACCCAAGAATGCCCGTTGTGTTTCCACCAAAGTCCCTGCCGTTCAAGAGGTACATGCAGAACAATTAGACATTTAGAAACACTGGTGGTGACCTATTTCAGTGGTGGATGAATTTCATCTAATTAACTAATTAATAATAATAATAATAATAATAATAAAATAAATCACAGCTGCCTGTACTTTAGTTGAATTTGGCATTAATTACTACTCAGGTCCCACCCACAGGCCTAAAGTGCCATAATATATTTGCAAATAGTATGTGCTGAACCAAGCAGGGCAGTTTTCTGGATATGACAGATGGTGATTTTGTCAGTGTTCATGTGTTTTGAATGCAGTTCAAGTGTTCTTGGGACTGCACCCAGTGCGCCAATCACCACTGGGATGATCACTGCTGCTTTGTGCCATAATCTCTGAATTTCAGTTTTTAGATCCTGATATTTACTGATTATTTCCTGTTTTTCATCAATTCTGCTATCATCAGGTATTGCTATATCAATGATGGTCACTTTATTTTTGCTATTACTGTGATGTCTGGTGTGTTGCGCACCAAAACATTGTTTGTATTCTGAGAATGGTCCAAACACGTTTTACGATGACCCTTGTGCCAACTTGGCTGGCCTAAGTGTGCCAGACTGATTCCAGGTTAGGATTGTGCCCCAATTTTTCTTTTCTTCAGTTTAATATTATTGTTATGTTTGTCGTTGTTTACTCTTTAGTTAGAGTCACACTCATAGGTTGTTGATTACTTAACCGTTCAAGCCCTAACCAAGGACCTAAGAACTGTTAAGGTAGCATCTGAGTATATAGGCAGTTCCAAGTAAAGTTCTTTTTTGCAAAATCAAGATATCCAAGTCCAGTAGATTCAGAATTTCCAAATACCTAGGTAGTTGTATAGGTATGGCTCCTAAGCCACCTATTACAATTGGTATAACAGCAGATTTCTTCTTCTATAATAGCTTTATTTATTTTTATTTTTATTTTTATTTTTATTTTTATTATTGGTCCTTATAAAAGGAGTGGTAAGTGGTAAAGGCAGCTGCCTGAGACAGCACGGAAATGCTACCCCCTTACCCTGAATCCGGCCAGTAAGGAGTCAACTTACTGTGCGGTTCCTGCAGCATAGCTGGGTTAGTGCTGCTCCCTGAGCTGACCCAGCACATAAACCTGCCTTATGGCACATTTTCAACAGTCCTGGGCCAATGCAAACCATATGTGTCGACCCACGCAATCTATGAATTGTGCCAGAAGCCCCTAAGAAAACAAAGGTTGATCAATCAACAGTACTTGTATATCACTTTTCAACAAGAATTCACAGGCAAAAAGTAATAAATAATTATTAATTGAAATAATTCAAAAGATGGGTATACAACTAAATATTTTTTAAAATTTATTTGTGTGGCTCAACAGTGAAGAATATACACAGCAGTTGTGTTAGAGTGATTAGTATGGGAAGATAACAAAAGCCTACAGATTTCTCATTATGCTTGCATCACGATAATGTATCAGTAGTGGTTGGTACATTTGAACCAACAGTATACATATAAAACTAGTTTAACATAAGAAGAGCCCTGCTGGATCAGGCCAAAGGCCCATCTAGTCCAGCTTCCTGTATCTCACAGCGGCCCACCAGGTGCCCCAGGGAGGCATGAGACAACAAGATGCTTGCATCCTGTTGCCACTCCCTTGCACCCGGTACTCTGAAGTAGCCCACCACCTTTGTAAGGAGGTTGCACAATCCATCATTGCCTATAGCCCACGATGGACCTTTCCTCCAGAAATCTGTCCAATCCCCTCTTAAAGGCCTGATGCCATCACCACCTCCTGTGGCAAAGAGTTCCACAGATTAACTACCAGCTGGGTAAAAATGTACTTCCTTTTCTCTGTTTTAACTCTCCCAACCCTCAGTTTTAGTAGATGCCCCCTGGTTCTGGTGTTTTGAGAGAGGGAAAATAACATCCCTTTATCGACTCTATCCCTTCTTCAGCTTGAATAGATGATTGTGCCAAACCAGGGGCGCCGACTTGCTGGGAACATTGGGGATTCCCATGGCCATGTCCCTGACATTGGTGTGGCCACGCCTCCTGATGTGACCACACACCCTGACCGGCTCTCGATGACGGGCACGTGGTCAGGTGATGACAGGCCGCTCTCGCCTGACCACACCCCCTGTCATCGCTACAGGTCTTGGAAGGGGCTTCATTGCCTTGCAGTGCAGCCCCTTGCAGAGCCGGGCCGCAGCGCGATCTATTTGCACTGTGGCATGGCTCTCCGAGGGGCTGGTTTGAAATGCAGCCCCTCGGAGACCCAGGCCACGGCTTGATCCGTTTGCACCACGGCATGGCTTTGCAAGGGGCTGGTTTGCAGTGCAGCCCCCCCCCCGGCTTCAGACAAGGGTGCTGCTCGGCCAGCTCGCCTTGGAAATGGCTGTTCGCAGCACCCGCCCAGGGGAGGCGAGCCAATGAGCTTCTTCCCGCCTCGGGAAGTATCTCATTGGCTGAATCGCGCTGCCCTTGGCTCGGCCTGTTCATTGCTGGGCTGGGCGCATTCCCGGCCCAGCGCCAAACATGGGGGTGCTGCGCAATTTGGAGGTGCCCAACATTGTGGGTGCTGAGCACCCATTGCAAAATTATTTGGGTTGCTGACAGCATACCAGCACCCACAGAGTTGGCACCCCTGCGCCAAATCCAGCGCTTCAAACTTTATTTGTTTGGCACTGTTATTTATTTTATGTATTTATTTATTGGATTTCTATCTCGCCTTTTTGCCCGGAGGCACCCAAGGCGGCATTACAACATGCAAATATAAAATTTAACATTAAAAAACAATTTAAAAGCAATATTAAAACAATACAGTAAAACAAAATTAAAACAAAGCAATAGAATTTAAAAACAACAAGCCCTGTGTATCATTAGGTATAAAATATAACAAACCAGCCAGCCTGTAAACAATTAAAAGCTTTTTGAAATAAAAAGGTCTTCAGCCCCCGCCGAAATGCTAACAAAGAGGGGGCAGTTCTCAATTTTAAGGGGAGGGTATTACAAAGTTGGGGTGCCACCACCGAGAAGGCCCTCTTCCTGGCCTCCGCCCCTCTCACTTCTCCTGGTGGCGGCACAGTCAAAAGGGCCCCTCCAGATGATCTAAGAGTACGGGTAGGATTATATGGAAGGAGGCGGTCCCTCAAATACCCCGGACCCGAGCCGTAAAGGGCTTTAAAAGTCAAAACTAGCACCTTGAATTGGGCCTGGAACAGAACCGGCAGCCAGTGTAGTCGCCGAAGCAACGGCTCGACAGAGTCAAACCGACGTGCCCCAGCAACCACCCGAGCCGCCGCGTTCTGTACTAGTTGTAATTTCCGGACCGTCTTCAAAGGCAGCCCCACGTAGAGCGCATTGCAATAATCCAGTGGTCTGGGAACAGGGGTAAATTACCCCAAATGGGGTAAAAATGAAATTCCTGGGGGTAATGGATGGTCGCGCTGCTGAGACACAGCCGGGCATGCATATATGACAAAATCAAATCTAACTCAGCAGGTTAGATATTTACAATAAGAGTAAGATTAAAAAATATTTAAATAACTTTCCTAACTTTCCCAAACCCTTTATAACTTCATATTTACATAGCATTAATTAAGCTCATTAATTAATCAAATAAAAAGCCATGGGTTCCAATATGTAATTTTTTTTCTTTTGTTCTGGCGGGGGGGGGGTAACGTCGGCGTATCTAAATATATTTTGGGGTATAAGGTAAAAAGGTTCCCTGACCCCTGCAATAATCTAATCTAGATGTCACTAGGGCGTGGGTCACTGTGGCCAGGTCCGCACAGCTCAGGTACGGCCGCAGCTGGCGAATCAGCCAAAGCTGAGCAAAGGCTCCCCTGGCCACCGCCGCCACCTGGGACTCCAGGTGTAGCTGTGGATCCAGGAGAACCCCCAAGCTGCGAACCTGCTCCTTCAGAGGAAGTGCAACCCCAATCAGAGCAGGACGATAGTCCAATACCCGAGCTGTGGATTTCCGAACCAAAAGCACCTCTGTCTTATCCGGATTTAATTTCAGCTTGTTTTCCCACATCCAGCCCCCAACCGCCTCCAGACAGTGATCCAGGACCTCAACTGCCTCCTCAGAATCAGGGGGAAAGGAGAGATAAAGTTGGGTGTCATCAGCATATTGATGGCACCCCACTCCAAACCCCCGGATGACCTCTCCCAGAGGTTTCATGTAGATGTTAAACAGCATGGGGGATAAGATGGAACCTTGCGGCACCCCGAACCTAAGAGGTCGGGGTGCCGAACAAGCGTCCCCCAGCACCACCTTCTGGGATCTGTCAGCCAGGAAGGAGCGGAACCACTTCAAAACAGTGCCTCCAAGCCCCAACCCAGCCAGCCGACCCAGAAGGACACCATGGTCAATGGTGTCGAAAGCCGCCGAGAGGTCCAGCAGGACTAACAGGACTAACAGGGTCGCACTTCCCCTGTCCATCCCCTGGCAAAGGTCATCCACCAAGGCGACCAAGGCAGTCTCCGTCCCGAACCCCGGCCTGAAGCCAGATTGGAATGGGTCCAGATAATCCGTTTCCTCCAGTACCCTCTGAAGCTGGGACGCCACCACCCGCTCAATCACCTTGCCCAGAAATGGGATATTCGAGATTGGCGAAAGTTGTTTAAATTTGTGGGATCCAGGGAGGGCTTCTTCAGGAGGGGGCGAACCATTGCCTGCTTCAAAGCAGGCGGGAGCACCCCCTCCCTCAGAGATGAATTCACCACCCTCCCCGTCCACTCGGCCAGCCCTTCCTGGGCAGCTCTAATTAGCCATGCCGGGCAAGGGTCGAGCGGGCAAGCAGCAGGTCTCACACTCCAGAGAATCCTGTCCACATCCTCAGGCTCTACAAGCTGGAAAGAATCCCAAATTGTAGGATAGACAGGTTCCCCAGGGACATCACTAGATATGCCCACAGCGGTGTCCAAGTCATGCCGAATCTGATCGACCTGCTCTGCAAAGTGTTTCGCGAACTCGTCACAGCGAGCCTCCGTGTGCTCCTCCCCACCAGTAGGGGGGGCGAGATGTAAAAGACTACGGACCACACGGAAGAGCTCAGCCGGACGGTTCTCTGCAGATGCAATGGTGGCAGAGAAGTTGTAATTATGAAGTTGTAAGCTGTATTGTTGACAGTCTCTGCCAGCTTCTTGGATGGTGATGCTGTTTCGCTTTGCATAGAAATAATATTGTTTTAAAAGGAGTGCAGATCATCAAAATCTGGGAACAAACTATTATGACAAAACTGACATTGCAAATACAAAAGAATCTTTTAAAAAAACTGACTTCTATATTTGAACTGATTTTTTTTCATTTCCTAAAATCTCACAGTGAAAAAATCCACTACTTTGCCAATACCATAGCATGATATTCAAATGTTATCTTACACTGACTATATTTGAGACAGATGTTAGTAATAAGCATATCTGAAGGAAAGAAAATCCTTTTTAAATGTACAAAAAGTGTTCTGAAGTTTGTTTTCAGGAGCTTTGCTGAGAGTTTTTCACATAACAGAATAGCACATTTTTATGTGCTTAGCAATGCTGTGTAGCTTTGCATTACAGAATTGCATTGCAATAGTGTGGCAACAGTAGCCCACCACTTTGGTATTATAGCAACAGCCTATTTCCTCAAGAACAATAAAAAAAGCTCTGTACTGTGTAATAAACTATTATGAACAGTCATTTATCCATATTAATATCTGGCATTTGTTTCCAGAGATGATTAATTTCAAGCATTGTTAAAATAAGTGCTCGCCTCCTTTTGGATTTTCTTTCCCCTAGGTGATAATAATATATTTCTGCATTATCAAAATGTGTTTTAAGTTACAGAAGCTTTTTGTTTTAACTTTACAAGTGGTAAAATGTCTGAAAAATGGCTAATGGGCCAAGTAGAATATTCAGGAGTGTCCCAGTATCCACTGATTCGGTATCAACGGGTTTCAGTTATCTACTGATACCATGGATACTGGGGGTGTAATCCTAACTTGGAGTTAGGCCAGCAGAGTTAGGCCAGCAAAGTTTGGCTGGCACAAGGGACACCGTAAACGCGAGTGTGTTTGGATCACTGTCAGACTCGGGGAGGATGGCGCACGTCTTTGTGTTGGCCTCTCTGACTCTAAGACTGGTTCAAACATACTTTACAGTGTCCCTGGTGCTGGCCGAACTTTGCTGGCCTAACTGTGCTGGCCTAACTCCAGGTTAGGATTGTGCCCTGGGACTCCTATTAAAAAGATAGGGGAACATTAAACAAACCTCCTTTTTTAAACCTTGTTGCAGCAAAACCACTGATGTTCCCCTATCTTTAAAAAGGCATCCACAGTATCCACAGTTTCAGATATCCACGACGGGTGGGGTTGGGACTGGAACTCCAGCGGATACTGAGGCATGCCTGTAATTTCCTCTGTGAATGGAAGGAGCATTCTGCTTTTGAATTAGGGTCCCTCCATGAACAGAATGCTTCTATTCTCATTTCCTTCAACTAAGGAAATATCTGTTTGCAGCCGGAATGCCTAACAGTGGAAGCTCTAGTTGGGATGCCCCCCATGCCATTTTGGTTTAGGAGAAGCAGACCAAAGCAGCTCTGGGACAAGCTGGTGCAAGAGTCCTGAGGCAGGGAGAGTCTTCTGCTGCCATTGCTCCACCAATAAGCCAAGATCATGGGAGATGTTAATCAGGCTACTCTGTCCAGGCACAATGGCAGCGACAGACTATTTTCTTTCTCTGGGACCATCTTAGGCAATGTCTGGCACTGGGGCACTGAGAATTGTTAGATACTGCCAGGGATAGGAAGAAGATGGACAGCGGACCAGTGCCTGATCCCCACTGCCTTTCAGTAAGCCTTTCACTGGGACCTGAGCCTGTTGCTGATTTACCAAGAGACAGTGGGAAACAATAGCGGCAGTGGACCATCTTCTTCTGGTGCCATTTAACAAATCAGCCTCCTGCTGCTTCCCAACATTGCTGGAGGCTGGGCCAGGAGGTGATGGGGAAGACGTGAGGACAGGAGTGGAGACCTCCTTTTCACTACCCATATCTAGAGTGATATGCTCCCCAGCTGGTGGGGGTGGGTAGCTGGCACACACATATGCTTTCCAAAGGGAACATACCATGCCTCTGAGGATTCCTCCAAGGGCAAAAAGCTGTCTGAAAACTGGCATGGCCATAAGTGTAAGATCGTTGTCCACCCATTGTTCATTTTAGCTTGTAATGTTGTTACAGTAGTAACCTTAAGAACGTAAGAAGAGCCCACTGGATCAGGCCAAAGGTCCATCTAGTCCAGCTTCCTGTATCTCATAGTGGCCCACCAGGCGCCTAAGGGAGTTCAGTAGACAACAAGATGCTTTCATCCTGTTGCCACTCCCTTGCACCTGACATTCTGAAGTAGCCTACTATTAATGTAAGGAGGTTGCAACCACCCATCATGGCCTATAGCCCACGATGGACTTTTCCTCCAAAAATCCATCCAGTCCCCTTTTAAAGCCATCTAGGCCAGATGCCATCACCACCTCCTGTAGCAAGGAGTTCCATAGCTTAATGACCTGCTGGGTAAAAAGAGTATTTCCTTTTATGTGTTTTAATTCTCCCAACACTCAATTTTAGTGGATGCCCCCTGGTTCTGGTATTGTGAGACAGGGAGTAGTTAACCTTCATGCTCTTTTCTCATGGAAAATTGCCTCTCCAAAGCAGCCGTGTAACCCTGAAAATTACTTTCTGCTGCAACTGCTGTAGGGTGGGTAGACAGTATATCAAGAGAACAACTGCTCTGTGTTAGGTACAGTCACTTGGTAAAGATGGTTCTCAGGGCTTTTAATAAGGCAGATGGAATATTTGACAATGACAGTCCCAGCAACCCCACCCCCTTGCTTTCTAATCTTAGCCCAATGCTGTTTTACATACCAGCTGGGAGGCCTGGAAACCTTCTGCTATAAGCAGTCTTACCAGCTTTTCCCACCAACCACACTCTGGAATGTATCAGACTGGGATTCTGTCATCTTTTATCTTTTCTTTCAGCAGTGCACATTTTCTTAAGGGACTAACCAAAAATTCAATAGTATGCAAAAAAGGAAATCAAGCATTTATGCCAATAATGGAACTATCCAAATCTCCATCATAGTAGATAAACATAGTTTGCCAGCCTAGTTCTGGGTATAAGCTAATGTAAATTCTAAGTGACATTACTGGTGATCCCATAATGTTGTGTTGTTTCTTCTTTCTCCTTCTTCCACAGGGTCACAGAAGGACAGTTGCCAGAGAAGAAAAAATAGCAAACCAATCAATATGAGTGGAAGCCACATGTTTTATGCTTGAGTAAGGCAGACGCACAACCAAAGGAAACTGCTCTTTTCTTGCTTGGATTCTTTTCTGTGCTCTTTTCTGCTTTGGGGGATGCTCAGTAAATACTTGTACAGTCTTTGGACTAAGGATTGTATGCAAATTCTGGGGCGGGGGAGTAAGACAGCAGTGGATTTTAGGATCTAAGGGCCCAATCCTAGCCAACTTTCCAGCCGTGCTAATGGGGTGTGCACTGTATCCTGTAGTGGGGGATGGAGTCATGGAGGCCTCTTCAAAATAAGGGGACATTTGTTCCCTTACCTCAGGGGTGCATTGCGGCTGCATTGGTGCAGGAAATTTGGTTACAATTGGGCCCTGATTGTGTTGAGCATGCCTCAGAATGAGGTGGGATGAGGATTTCAAGTTTATGGGTCTATCTTGTTCTACACAAGTGTCCAGTCATGCTAAGTGCTTTCAGTTTCATCACTCGCATGCACTACAGCTCCAGTGGTGTTGTGTAACTCTGGTTAGCAGGACTACCCATGATGCAGCCTCCTAGGATGTTGCAAGCTACAAAATGTCAATTGGGTCTTTCCTGATCCCTGGGATGAATTCGCAGGAACAGCAAAGAGAATCTGATCCATGGCAAGTACAGACAGCTGTCATTTCTGGTGCAACACTGATTTAGGGCCAAATCCTATCCAACGTTCCAGTACTGATGTAGCTGCAATGCAGTTCTTAGGGCCCAATCCTACTGAGCCCAGCACTTGTACCGCCGGCCCTGGGTGCCATAAAGCACTCCAATGCTATGTGCATATCGCCAATGCTGAGGTTAAAGCTGGGGCCTCAGCACTGGGAAGATTCATTGCTGGAGTGGCCTGCGGTGTTACTGCTGGCCAATGGTGAGGTTTCCTGGGTGGGAGGAGAACTGGAGGCCTGAGCGGAGGGTCAGAATTGGGAGGGGGGGGTGATGTTTGCAAAGTCTGCCACCAAGTCCTGTGCCCCCCCCATGCATCTGGGCAGACCTAGCATAGCCTTGCATGAAATGTAGCAGCTCCAAATTCTGTTTCAGAATGCAATCTTTACCTGTGTTGTGCTGGCGCTATGCTCTTGCAAACGTGCCAGTGCGTCGGGCACTGGAAGGGCACAAACAGCTGTGCCCATCAGCAGCGCCGGTCAAGCGCCAGTCGAGCATCAGTGGCACTCGGTTGGTGCAGAACCTCGCCAGAGGCGTTCCAGAGGTGTGCCAGGGGCGTAACTGGGTGGCACAGTGGGCTGTGATGGGGCGGTGATGCATGAAGGACGTAGTGCCACATCCTAAACCCTGTCCCCAGTCAGGGCAGCCCTATTCAGGCCCTGCTGTGCACGTTGACCTGCACCTGCAAAACAGGCACAGCTCCATAGGGCTGGCTGGCGTTTACCCAGGTGCAAGAGGTAAAACCTGTGCTGAGCTGCTGCTGCCTCCTGCTGGGCTTAGGATATGGCCCTGCTATGTCAGCCTTTCTATGTCAGCGCTGTTTAGGATTGGGCTGCCCAGGTCTTTTGATCCCTTTGTAGTTCAACGAACAGTGGAGAAAATTATTCTGCAGAATTCCTTGGGGTGAGTTTTTTTTTTTATCATTATTGGAGCACCAGGATGTTTCCATAAGTTCTTGTGGCTAGTGAGAGTTGCAGGATTTCTTTTTATTTCCCTGATCGGATTGCTTTCCAAAATAATGGATGCTGAGATCTGTGATTAAACATGGAGCAACAAGTCTTTCACCTTACTACTTTCACTTAGGCAATCTCCAGCAAGAACAAGACTTGCGGGATCACTAGGGATTGACATGCAACAGGTGTTGTCCCTTTTTGTGTTTCATGTTTTGAGGAATCATGATCCTCAAGGAAGATCCTAGATCACTATCATTTCCATAAAGAATTCAAAGTATTACATAAAATGCTGATCCAAGAAAGGCTTTTAATCCTCTCTCTCCCTTTAAAAATTTACAGACTATGTTTATGTATTACAAAAACCAAGGGAGTGCAATGTATTCAAACAGGGAGTAGTTCCCTTAGGCATTTAAGCAATCTTAAATAGAACAATTGCGTTTTTTCCTCTTGAGTTTCCTCAGGGCATTTTACAAGTAAGAGGCCTATAGTTTCTGTTGACTATCGCAGGAAACCAAGGAGATGTCTGTCCAGCAAACTGAAGCCAGACTTCAACAGTAAAGCTGATTAACTCTGGGAAATCAGTAATGTAAATCCTTGTTTCTAGACAATTCCCAAACCTTCCGCCACATTTCATTGCATGCCTTGTATTTTCAGGCCTTGCTGCACCAATAATTTTTCATCGTTATTTGGGAGCTCTAAATTACCAGAGAGAGAGAGAGTGCAAATGGGCTGTGCTTATGCAGGCTTCATGCAATTATGGGTGGGAATTTTCCTCAGTGCTGAAGGCTTGCACAAGGCCTACACGCCTTTTAAATAACTTAAACCCTTAAGTAGACTAAAGTTATAGGGACTAGCCCTGGCTCTTGGCACAGAGAGGAATTTAGAGCTGGTCAGATAAGGATTCCTAGATGCTTGGTTTTTGAATTGCCATTTTCCCAATTTTATGCTTTTGTAATAGTTGCCTGACTGGAATAAAATCCTAGCCTGGCTATTTTTCTTTGCTTTTTGCTTTCAAGCCAACTGCAGTGTTTGAATTATGGTGATAAGTGTCAAAGCCTTTAATAAAATCCACAAGCCTATGGAACTGATTTCAGTGTCTCTTAGATGCAAGACCCCTCTTGCAGACACCAATAGCAGATAGAACCAGACAGCACAGGGGAATCTCGACTCATCTTGGATACCTGCTTCTCTTTAGGGAAAAGAAAATGTAGGTTGATCTAAGGTAAACCTAGCAGTTGGTAAACATGCCATCTGCTTCTTTACTCAAATTTGACTCAGTCAGGCATTTTACACCAATCTGTCTTCCATTGACCTAAATTTGCCATTTCAGGACTACAGCCTTTCATGGATTCCTTAGTCTCAAAAAAGCATTGCCTGATGTGATGTGACCCCAAATATACCTACGTTGTATACCATTGTGCTGAATGTTGATGTAACTATCTCGGGTGTCAAAGCTGTATCTGATGAAAAGGTTGTTATATCTAAACCGACGGCTTCTTCACACATTACATTGTTTCATGTCTCCATGACAGTTTCCAATCTGAAGCATCTTTCTTTCTCTTTCTGGGTGCATGTGTTTCTTGTGGTATGGTGACTAGAACAAATGTGCTTTGTTAGCACATGTTCCTTATCTAAAAAAAAGAGTGATGCTAAGGTCCACCACTGTGCCCCTGTGCATGTATGCAATAGGATTCTTTTGGAAGAATCCTATTGACTTCTGCAGAAGTTACGGCATCCTTGAAGATCACTCTACGTGCAAAATAAAACCTCGAATCAGGACTCCATGTGTGAGTCACACACAGAATTAAGGAAATCTTTTTATGTGGATGCCATTTTGGGTGAGTCAGCAAGGCCCTTGAAGGCTTGTTCTTCTGCTCCTGGATAACCAGATGTTGGGGTTGGGGAAGGATGATGTCTCATTCCCTCAACAGTCTGCTTATTTGTGTGTTTCCTTTTGTCTGTGTTTTTTTAACTATCTTACAAAAAGATGTGAGAAAATTAAGTGCTGATGGAATCGAAATCTTTCATCAGGGCCTAGTCATGCCTTTGAATGATGAGAAGCCTCAGGGGCTTGATAATCACTGGATGCTTCTGCTGTGCTGATTTGTTGCCTCCGCTCTTCTAGATGAAGGGCAGCTTTATGAACAAGTACTCAAGCAAGCACTCCTCTCTTGACACACTGCCCAATCCTATTGGGCTAGTTATGACAGTGGAACAGAGTTCCACTGTTGGAACAGGCCATACTGCAACACACAGATCATGCCTCTGGAAGCCGTGTTTCAGCCACAGCCACTGCTGCAGCTGGTGATGACCTGCTCCAGACTTGCTCATGGGTAGAGATGGAATGAACTGGGCATTCTGGGGGAGTTGCTGGGGGACAGGGAAGGAGATGGATCCTTTGGCAATGGCACACCTCCTTGTTCCTTTTATGTCCGTGGACATATGCCACCAAAATAAGTGACGTATGTCACTTGGAGAAGAAAGCCGACCTGGTATGTATCACGGAGACCTGGCTGGATGAGCTGGGAGGGGTCAATCTTTCCCAGATTTGTCCGCCAGGTTTCCGGGTACTTCAGCAGCCACGACTACAGGGGCGGGGAGGTGGGGTTGCGATGGTCTATCGAGATTCCATCCGTCTCACCAGATACCCTGTTCAGCAATCCACTGGGTTTGAGTGCCTTCGCGTTGTGTTGGAGGGGCGAGACAGAACAGGGATTCTGTTGGTGTACCGCCCGCCTTGCTGCCCAGCAGTTTCCCTGCCTGAGCTGACGGAGTTGGTCTCGAGCGTGGTGTTGGAGTCCCCCCGCCTATTGGTGTTGGGGGACTTTAATGTCCATGCCGAGGCCCCGGGAACAGCTGCGGCTCAGGATTTCATGGCCTCCATGGCAACCATGGGTCTGTCTCAAAGAATATCTGCCCCGACGCATGATGCGGGACACACGCTGGACCTGGTGTTTACTGCGGGGCAGGTTGATGGTGATCTGGATGTGGAGGAGATTAAGATCACTCCTTTGTCATGGACAGATCACTGTCTGGTGGGATTTAGGCTCGTTGCAACTTCTCACCTCTGCAATGGCGGGGGATCGCACTTTATGATCCGCCCTCGGAGGCTGATGGATCCAAATGGATTCCTGAGGGCTCTGGGGGATTTTCCTGTTGCCAGAGTTGGAGATTCATCTGGTGCCCTGGTCGACCTCTGGAATACGGAGATGTCCAGGGCCCTGGATGAGATCGCTCCTGAGCGTCTCCTGTCCAGTCGCAGAATCAGAGCGGCTCCTTGGTTCTCTGAGGAGCTGCGAATGATGAAGCGGCAGGGCAGACGACTAGAGCGTCGGTGGCGAAAAACTCGTGCCGAATCTGACCGGACACGGGCTAGGGCCCAGTTAAAAGCTTACTCTAGGGCAGTGGTGGCGGCCAAGAGGGCACACTTCTCTGCCACCATTGCGTCTGCAGAGAACCGTCCGGCTGAGCTCTTCCGTGTGGTCCGTAGTCTTTTACATCTCGCCCCCCCTACTGGTGGGGAGGAGCACACGGAGGCTCGCTGTGACGAGTTCGCAAAACATTTTGCAGACAAGGTCGATCAGATTCGGCATGACTTGGATGCTGCTGTGGGCATATCTAGTGATGTCCCTGGGGAACCTGTCTATCCTACCATTTGGGATTCTTTTCAGCTTGTAGAGCCTGAGGATGTGGACAGGATTCTCTGGAGTGTGAGACCTGCTGCTTGCCCGCTCGACCCTTGCCCGGCATGGCTAATTAGAGCTGCCCGGGGAGGGCTGGCCGAGTGGACGGGGAGGGTGGTGAATTCATCTCTGAGGGAGGGGGTGCTCCCGCCTGCTTTGAAGCAGGCGATGGTTCGCCCCCTTCTGAAGAAGCCCTCCCTGGATCCCACAAATTTAAACAACTTCCGGCCAGTCTCAAATATCCCATTTCTGGGCAAGGTGATTGAGCGGGTGGTGGCGTCCCAGCTTCAGAGGGTACTGGAGGAAACGGATTATCTGGACCCATTCCAATCTGGCTTTAGGCCGGGGTTCGGGACGGAGACTGCCTTGGTCGCCTTGGTGGATGACCTTCGCCGGGGGATGGACAGGGGAAGTGCGACCCTGTTAGTCCTGCTGGACCTCTCAGCGGCTTTCGACACCATCGACCATGGTGTCCTTCTGGGTCGGCTGGCCGGGTTGGGGCTTGGGGGCACTGTTTTGAAGTGGTTCCGCTCCTTCCTGGCTGACAGATCCCAGAAGGTGGTGCTGGGGGATGCTTGTTCGGCACCCCGACCTCTTAGGTTTGGGGTGCCGCAAGGTTCCATCTTATCCCCCATGCTGTTTAACATCTACATGAAACCGCTGGGAGAGGTCATCCGGGGGTTTGGAGTGGGGTGCCATCAATATGCTGATGACACCCAACTTTATCTCTCCTTTCCCCCTGATTCTGAGGAGGCGGTTGAGGTTCTGGATCGCTGTCTGGAGGCAGTTGGGGGCTGGATGTGGGCGAACAAGCTGAAATTAAATCCGGATAAGACAGAAGTGCTTTTGGTTCGGAAATCCACGGCTCGGGTATTGGACTATCGTCCTGCTCTGAATGGGGTTGCACTTCCTCTGAAGGAGCAGGTTCGCAGCTTGGGGGTTCTCCTGGATCCACAGCTACACCTGGAGTCCCAGGTGGCGGCGGTGGCCAGGGGAGCCTTTGCTCAGCTTCGGCTGATTCGCCAGCTGCGGCCGTACCTGAGCTGTGCGGACCTGGCCACAGTAACCCATGCCCTAGTGACATCTAGATTAGATTATTGCAATGCGCTCTACGTGGGGCTGCCTTTGAAGACGGTCCGGAAATTACAACTAGTACAGAACGCGGCGGCTCGGGTGGTTGCTGGGGCACGTCGGTTTGACTCTGTCGAGCCGTTGCTCCGGCGGCTACACTGGCTGCCGGTTCTGTTCCGGGCCCAATTCAAGGTGCTAGTTTTGACTTTTAAAGCCCTTTACGGCTCGGGTCCGGGGTATTTGAGGGACCGCCTCCTTCCATATAATCCTACCCGTACTCTGAGATCATCTGGGGGGGCCCTTTTGACTGTGCCGCCACCAGGAGAAGTGAGAGGGGCGGCGGCCAGGAAGAGGGCCTTTTCGGTGGTGGCCCCCCAACTTTGGAATACCCTCCCCTTCGAATTGAGAACAGCCCCCTCTTTGTTAACTTTTCGGCGGGGGTTGAAGACCTTTTTATTTCAAAAAGCTTTTTAACTGTTGACAGGTTGGCTGGTTGGCTGGCTGGTTATACTTTTATATTTTATGATCCACATGGCTTGTTTTAAACTTTGTTGTTTAATTTTTTGTTTTATTGTATTTTAATATTGTTTAAATTGTTTTTAATGTTGTTTTTATATTTTTTATTGTTGTAAATGCCGCCTTGAGTGCCTCGGGCAATAGGCGGGGTATAAATTCAATAAATAATAATAATAATGTCCAAGGACACCCATAAGAGGTCCAAGGGCTTACACAGAGGTAAATAAGAAACATTTTTACTTACCTCCCATTTGCCTTTAGGCTGCACCCCATAGGATGCAGCATGTGGCTTTTTGGTGCAATGGTATCAGTGATGATGGGGGTGAGGATCGCAGCCACAAACCTCTCCCCCCCCTAAAAGGTAGCTCACTGTGTGTGCTGAAGCTGACCTAGGAAGCAGCCTGTCCCATTCTCCATTCTGATCAAAGCTCTAGGTTAGGTATCCCACATAGCCTTCCTCTTTCCATTGTAAATTGCAATTCCAGGATGACCTGCTCATTGATCCAGTTTGCTCACCTGACCTGGGAGTGGGACATGTGAAATCCGTTCAATTCAAACCAGCATATCACAGCTTGGGGAGGGCTAGGCTCCCTCAAAGCTGGGTGGCACAATAAGATGTATAAGTAATGCAAGATGGAAGTTGAACTGTGCAAGATGCCAGCCCAGCCAAGATGAAAGCCATGATACTGCCCAGCTAGAAAAGAGTTCTTCTAGGAAAATACATCCAGCGCCAGGAGGTTGCTGCAATTGTATGCTTTAAGTCAAGGAAGTCTTGGTTAGATTCTCCTTTTATTTTGAGAGTGGTCCAAACATACTTTGCGGTGTCCCTTGGGCTGGCCAAACTTTGCCTGCCTAACCGTGCTGGCCTAACTCCAGGTTAGGATTGCTCCCTCAGTGACCACAGTTAAACTGATGACCTGCTCCAGATTTGCTCATGGGTAGAGATGGAATGAACTGGGCATTCTGGGGGAGTTGCTGGGGGACAGGGAAGGGGATGGATCCCTTGGCAATGGCACACCTCCTTGTATGAAATGTGCAGTGCCCTATGTGAAATGAATGAGTCAAATGTAGTTCCATTTTGTCCTATTTCACAAACAAAAAAAACTAGAGGGACTGGAGGTTTCTGATTTTATCTGTTGAGAAGGGAAAGCAGCAAGATGGCAGATACACACATGCCAAGAGACTCCCAGTGTCAAAGTTCTGAAATCCCAAAAGCAAGCCCATGATTTCTATCAGCTCAGCTAATTACATTATGCACATCTGCCAACATTTCCAAACCCAAATGAAGCCAGTGCAAGTAGGTCAGAGATATTAAATGGGCTTCATTCAGAGAATATTTCAAAGCTTGTTAAGCATTAAGACATCCATAGCCTGATCCAGTGAGCCTCTGTGCTGGAAAATAAGGGATCAATGGCAGGCAAACGTTTAGGGCATCATCCAACCAGAACCAATACTATAGTACAGTACTTTTTTTATTTAATATACTGATGCACTTCTTTAAAATAAATTTGTGTTTGTATAACGTGGTTTGATTAAAAACTAAAAACAGGAGTTCTAAAAATCAGAAGGAACAGTAGACAACATGCCAGTTAGAAACCTTAAAAAGCAACAAGTTCAATATCTACAATCTATTAAAAACTGGACAGAACACAAGTGGGTTTTTTCCCCTTTTTTAGGGCATATGCCCAAACCCCCTACCATAGGCTTCATGTGTTACAATAACGCATGTTTCACCTTCACATTGAATTGAAGGGAGCCCTAAGGGTGCAATCCAATACTGTATATTCGTTCTTGGGAGTTAAGTCCTATTGAACTAAATGGGATTTACTTTTGAGTATACATAGGATTTTGCTGCAAGTCCTATGCAGACCTGTAGAAAAATGCTGGCCTCCCAGCATCCCTACTCATGGAAAGGATCACTTCTTGGGTATAGCATTTATCACAGCAGATACATGCTGTAGTCATGGTGGTGTGGGGAGGGGATAGGCTTAAAAAGAGCATCACTGGGAGCACAACCTTCAGAAGCAGCTTTTCAGCAGGATCCTGGGGAGAGAGCAAGGAAGATAGCTTGCATGAACACTGTTACCTTTGTTGTGTGTTCATCCTCCAGGCAAATGTAGTATTTGGCATGATGTTGAATCATATTTTAGATGTACGTCTCACACTGTATTCCACAGATTGTTAGACAATATCTAAAAATATACAGAGAGAGAGAGAGAGAGATGTGGTTGACTCAGCTCAGGGCTAGCCCTAACAAATTTTTTGTGGTTTCATCCCCATGGAAAATAGGAGTGAGAGTAGTTTGTGGTGTCTCCATTTTTCATGAATTCCAGAAGAATGTCTGTTGTAAGAAAAATGATAGTCATTTGACATCGAATAAACGTATTACGTATAGCTTCTGTAGGCTACAGTCCACATCATCAAATGCAGCTGGCCCTGAAAAAGGAGCTCTTGTCTACAAAAGTTTGTGTTGCAGTTTGTTAGTCTATGATACACAACCTGCTACCAACCAAGCCCAATACTGTGTTTTTGGGCCTGCTAGGTGCTTGACAATTGCCCCTTGTTTTACCAGCCCAGTAAACCAAGTATGACTACTGGGCTGTGTTTAGCTTGGAAAGTCATGACAACAATTGCACAAGCTAGGTCCAGGCTAAGATAATGTAAACTGATAGTAACACTAAACTGATGACAGAGGAAACTTGTGTTACTGCTAGCAGTCAGTTTCCAAGATGGAGCAGGAGTGGGGGTAGAATTCTGCAGTAATTCCAGGTGAGGTGGACTGGACATAGAATCAAAGGCAAACCCACCAAGACTCATCATGGAATGGAGAGTTTTTGTGGTGAAAGGCCAGCACGGGGCAGAATCAAGAGACTGTAAATGGTAGGCAGGCAGGCAAGGAAGTGTGTGTGTGTGTGTGTGTGTGTGTGTGTGTTTTGCTTCAGTTTTATCCCCATCAGGAGGAGACATGTTGCTCCAAATAAACAGTAGGAGTAGGCTCAAAGGTTTTATAGGGCAAGGCAAAGCATGATGGATTTATCTGACAAACTGCTGAGTCAGCAGGGATCTGCCTGGGCGTGGGAGACAGAGGCTGCTGGCTGTATCTTCAACACCACAATTTGGCCAACTGCCTTGGTGATGCTCAAGAACTACTGCCAACTACCTTGATGTACCTGCTACTCCCTTCTTTATTCACTGCAAGCCCAATCCTATCCTTTCCCCTCCCCCACTTGTGCAGCCACGCCTTGTATCCAGCAATAGTGGTGGTGGATTGGGAGGCTTTGGAAGTGGAAAGGGATTTAAATCCCCTTACTCTCTATGAGGAGGGTTTCCAGATACAAACTGGGACAGGGTGCCTATATCTTTAAACCATTGTATAGAAGCGAGAATTTGGGCAGGTGTAGCTTATCATGGAAGCTGTACATGCCCAAATTCCATCTTTTCAGAAGCTGTACCTGCCCAAATTTCCTCTTCTATACAATGGTTAAAGGAATAGACACCTGTCCTAGTTTGTATCAGGTAACCCTATCTATGAGTTACCTGGAGTTAGGCTGGCATAGTTAGGCCAGCAAAATTTGGCTGGCACAAGAACCACTGTAAAACAAGTTTGGACCACTCTTGGAGTCAGGGGAGATGGCGCACATCTGTGTGCTGGCCCCTCTGATTCTGAAAGTGGTCCAAACATACTTTACGGTGTCCCTTTGGCCAGCTAAACTGTGCCGGCCTAACTCCAGGTTAGGACTGCACTCTATAAGCCTCTTGCTCTGAAATGGGTCTCCTCAGACCTGCACTGGTGCAAGTCCAAGGACAGAAAGGGGACAGCCATTGCCACCAGATCCACCCTTTCCACAGTGTCCCTACCCCGTCCCCCCCTCCCTGCCCCATTTCACCTCCTACCTGTCCCTACTGCTATTTAACCTGCTCTGGCAGGCACAACAAGGTCCACCTCTTGCAGTAGCACTCCCAAATGCTTGGCATTTTGTGAAAGCAGAACTTAATTTCATATAAACGTAAATATAAAGATTTATGACAAGGAAAAACAACGGGCAGAACATTATGGACGCATTTGCCTTTTCTGGCCCAGCCACTTACCTGGGCACCTTCCATTCCAGTATAACAAACCTTTGTCTTGCCATGTTGGGGGTGGAAACCGTTTCTCCCTGCCTTTACGTACTGGTGCACCTGATTGAAATATCAACCTTATAACCCAGCCATGCAGGTATGTCTCAAATTTCTTTTTTGAAATGCATAAAAAGCCAACACAAATCCTTGTGGCACATGAAATATGGGCAAGGCAATCTTAATGTTGCTCCCAAATGTCGCAAACATGCCTTAAAGCAATATTGCAGCTACTCAGAGAGAAGCTGAGCCAGTGCATGGATATGAGCTGGCTCAGCAGTGCTGGAGCCACGCCAGGAGCCAGTGAATTTGTGCTGGCCTGGGCAGGCCAGCACAGGAGGTTAAGAGGGCAGCAGGCGGGCATTGCAGGGGCAGGGAGCAGGTGTTTGTGGGCAGACTGGGAGGTGGACTGGGCCAGGGCTGGGGCTGGGGCTGGGGCTGGCCTGGGCACCCTAGGCTGAATCCTAACCCCCTTCCCCGGCCTGATTGGCCTTGCATGGGCCACTCAGATTTGCACCTGCAAAATCACAGGGGCTGATCCAAGCAGCCCAATTGGGCTGGCTGGGGTATTACATGGGGTAAGGGGACTGTTGACCTGCCTGTTCCAGCACAGGTTAGGGTTACACTCTAACAGTGCAATCCTAGCATGCCCCTTGTGTTGATGCGACATCATCGCATTGACACAAGGGGCAGAGCGAGGCACGTGGGCACTTACCAGCACCCCCGTGTCGGCGCTCCATCTCTGAAGCCGAAGCTGCTTGCAAAACCAAAGGCATGTATCTCCATTGAAAAATAAAGATGGAATTGATATTTTAGTACCTCTGACAGTATATGGTATAGCTTGTTACATTTGGTTTTTTTCATCCTGTGAGAACCTTTGCTGTGGTGCATTTCATCCTCCCCACTGCATGGTACAAAATATTGTGAACCAAATGGACTGATTGACAGTCTTGGGGATGAGTCTCCAAACATCTTGGGGATGTTGAGTTGAGTCAATTTGCAAGTTTCTTCCCTCCTGTGACTTGACTGGTGCACAAGTCCAAGTGTGTGCCCATGGCAAGTTGACTGTTAATGACTCAGTTTTGAATTTTTTTTAACTTGCAGGCAGGCGCGAATCAAAGTGCTTGGCTTTGTATCTCTCTGCCAGTTTCAAGGGCTGCATGCTGCTTGGCCAGCAGAGACCCCCTGGGGTTGCAGACATCTTCAAAGAGGGACCCCCAACCAGAATCCAGCCTTTGAAACCAGCAGGAGATGCTTCTGGTCATGTCTCCCACCACTATCAAAGGCTATGATCTGGTGGGGTGCCTCTTTAAAGTAAATGGCGGGCTGCTAAAAACCCGAGTCGCGAGCCAGTGGCCGAGTCTTTGAAACTTCAGACTTGAGTGTCACTAGAGTCAGGCCAAAATGTGAAAACTTGAATCCCAACTCCCCCCCCCAACTCTGCTGATCAGTAAGCCTTTTCACAATGGGTAGATGCCATTCACCTTGTTGTGGTGGCAACATTGTATGTACCTCTGATATATATTCAGTTGGAGGACTGGGATTTTCCGTTTGTCCACCCAGATAATTAAACAACCTGAAGATGTAAAGCAAGAGTGTTTCTGGAGTGCACAAACTGCAAGCCAAGTGATATGTGAGGATATGTCTGGGAAAGCAAGGAAACATGTAAGGAATGGCTTGGGTTTCTCTGTACTATTTGTATTGATACACTGCCATCTTGTGCTGTGGTGGATGGGGAAGCAGATGCTTGGCCTGACTATGTGTCTCACCTATAGCCTTCCCATGGAAACATTACAGAGTGCAACTACAGATGTAGTTGCAATTGCTAATTGGGAATTTGAATATTATTATTATTTTATTATTTATTTGATTTGTACCCCGCCTTTCCGCCACAAAGGCCCTCAAGGCGGCATTTACAAGGTTAAAACACAGTTAAAAAAAACAATTAAAAACAGTATTAAAAGACAATAAAAACAATATTAAAAATACAACATACAACAAATTAATCCCTAGGATCATAAAATATATAAAAAGAATGCAAAAAAGCCAGCCAGCCAGCCTGTCAGCAACTAAAAGCCTGCTGAAATAAAAAGGTCTTCAGCCCCCGCCGAAATACCGCCAAAGAGGGAGCAGTTCTTAACTCCAAGGGGAGGGTATTCCAAAGTTGGGGTGCCACCGCCGAGAAGGTTTCAGAAGCTGAAAAGAGAGCTAAGCACCAAATTCTTTCCCAAGCTTGACTGAAACCTGATTGACCCAGAGAAGAGTCACAATTGGCCCCATCCCTCCCACCTGGCCTGTGATCCCCTAACACCCCCTTACTGAATTGCTGTGGTGGGGGGAAGGGCTCTGATCTACTGCCATCAGGCAGAAGATATAGGGCGATTAGAACAAGAATGAACAGATTAAAACACAGTTTTTATCCTAGTGCAGTGTCTAGACTAAATGCGGTGGTATAGTGACATGTTGAGTAGAGTTTTAAGCCAAGTGGGATTGTATGTGATGTTTTTGTTTTTGTTTTCGTTGTAGTGTATTGTGTTGTTTTTACCATGCGAAAGCACCTAATTTCGTTGTACATGTGTACACGTGTACAATGACAAATACATTTTCTATTTCTATCTCTTGACCCTTGTGCTGTGGTGCTGATGTTGATCAGGCCCCAGGAGCTGTTTTTGAAAATGAGACGCCATCCCTTTTCAGACTTGAACGTCACATTTTCATAGTCCACATGATGGTGGGGAGCAAGAATGCACTGGCACCCCCTACCCCCTGGCTGATATGCTCTTGGAGCCCCTTTATATACATGCAGCATTTGTCTGCCCCTTTATATACATGCAGCATTTGTCTGTCTGCAGGCAGGGATGGCCTCAGGACCCACACCCATCAGAGGTCCGACCCAGCCAGGCCAGGCTGACCCCATGGCAGTGGTATCATCCACTACTATATCAGGGGGCAGGTGGGCGGCCCAATGCAGGGCTTCACCCGCAGCAACCTTGTGCCACACTGTCTGCACTGCTGGATGCTATAACTTTGGGAGGAACTTTCCCTGGATACAATATTTGTCATTGCTGACTAACACATATGTGTGTTGGAAAACTATCCAACCCTGTGATAATTGGGCACTCCCAACACCATCATCAGTTGCTCTGAGTTGCTGAGCTTTAAAGTGGTGCCTTGGCAGAAGCAGCACTGCTGAAAGGATGGCTTTGGGAGAGCCCAGTTATCATGCCGGCCATCCTTTCAGCAGTGCTGCTTCTGTGTCACTTTGCAGAGCATCGCTCTGCTGCTGAGCTGTAAAGTGATGCTTCTGTAGAAGTGGCCAGTGGTGGTCCTCCTATTGTCTGGGGGGGGGAATGCCCTGGGTGCTGCTGCTGCTGCTGGGCCCTTTAAGGGTGGCTGTCATTCCACTCTCTAGGTAAATGCTGTCCGAAGGCGTCACAATGCTTTCGGACAGCAGTGGAGCATCATGCGAAGCTCCATGATGCTCAAAGTGGGGAGTGGCAGTTTGGGGGGTGAGTGGCCATCGGCAGACCTGGCCCTGGAGTGGTAATGGGGCCAGGGATGTGACTGGAAGTGGCACTACTGAAAGAGCGGCCTGCATGATAATTGGGCTTTCTTATATCTTGAACATATGATTAAGGGCACAATCCTAACCAACTTTCCAGCAGTGGGGTTAGGGCAATGCAGCTCTGAGGTAAGGGAACAAACTGTCCCTCTTAACTGTCCCTCTTAATGCTGACCTCTTAACTAGAGTATGCAACTTGTCCCTTCAAACAGCCACGGTGCCAGAGGATTGGAGGATAGCCAATGTCACACCAATCTTTAAGAAAGGGAGAAGGGGGGACCCTGGAAACTACAGGCCGGTCAGCCTAACGTCTGTTCCGGGTAAGATGGTGGAAAGCCTCATCAAAGATAAAATCCTAAAACACGTAGAGGAACAAGTACTGCTGAAGGGAAGTCAGGTTCTGTAAGGGTAAGTCTTGCCTCACGAACCTTTTGGAATTTTTGAAAAGGTCAACAGGCACGTGGATGTGGGTGAACCTGTGGATATCATATACCTGGATTTTCAGAAGGCGTTTGACACAGTCCCCCACCAAAGGCTGCTGAAGAAACTTCACAGTCAGGGAATAAGAGGGCAGGTCCTCTTATGGATTCAGAATTGGTTGAGGGCCAGGAAACAGAGAGTGGGGGTCAATGGGCAATTTTCACAGTGAAGAGAGGTGAAAAGCGGAGTGCCCCAGGAATCTGTCTTGGGGCCCGTGCTTTTCAACTTATTCATAAATGACCTGGAGACAGGGATAAATAGTGAGGTGGCCAAGTTTGGGATGACACAAAATTTTTCCGGGTGGTGAAGACCAGAGGGGATTGTGAAGAGCTCCAGAAGGATCTCTCCAAGTTGGGTGAATGGGCAGCAAAATGGCAGATGCGTTTCAATGTAGAAAAGTGTAAAGTGATGCACATTGGGGCAAAAAACCAAAACTTCACCTATAGGCTTATGGGTTCTGAGCTGTCTGTGACAGCTCAAGAGAGAGATCTTGGGGTGCTGGTGGACAATTCAATGAAGGTATCGTCCCAGTGTGCGGCAGCAATTAAGAAGGCCAATTCCATGCTTGGGGTAATTAAAAAAGGGGTTGAGAATAAAACAGCCAATATTATCATGCCATTGTACAAATCGATGGTAAGGCCACACCTGGAATATTGTATACAGTTCTGGTTGCAGCATCTCAAAAAGGACATAGTGGAGTTGGAAAAGGTGCAGAAGAGAGCAACAAAAATGATTACGGGGCTGGGGCACCTCCCTTATGAAGAAAGACTGCAGCGTTTGGGGCTTTTCAGTCTAGAAAAAAGGCGCCTGAGGGGGGACATGATTGAGACATACAAAATTATGCACGGAAAGGATAGAATCAATAGAGGGATGTTCTTTTCCCTCTCTCAAAACACCAGAACCAGGGGGCATCTGCTAAAACTGAGGGTTGGGAGAGTTAAAACAGATAAAAGGAAGTACTTTTTTACCCAGCGGGTAATTATTCTGTGGATCTCTTTGCCACAGGAGGTGGTGATGGCATCTGGTCTAGATGCCTTTAAGAGGGGATTGGACGGATTTCTGGAAGAAAAGTCCATCGTGGGCTATAGGCAATGATGGGTTGTAACCTCCTTACACTAGTAGTAGGCTACTTCAGAGTACTGGGTGCAGGGGAGTGGTAAGAGGATGCAAGCATCTTGTCTCATGCCTCCCTGGGGCACCTGGTGGGGCCGCTATGGGATGCAGGAAGCTGGACTAGATGGGCCTTTGCCTGATCCATCAGGGCTCTTCTTATGTTCTTATATGTTCTTAAGAGGGCTCCGTGACTACTGCTCCACTGCAGAAATCAAATCATGCCCCATTGGCACAACTAGGTCAGTGCTGAAAAGTTAGTTAGGATTGCGCCAAGAGATTTGTATATTTTCTCTTCTGTTAATTGTAGCTAATTATTTCTTAAGTGAGAAGAAAGTGCTTATTTTTGGTCATCACCTGCTTAATGACACCAGTTCCTCCTTAATGACATCACTTCTAGCCCTCTGCAGGCCCCATGAATGCTACTCGACCTGCTGAATGAAATGAGTTTGACACCCCTACTCTAGCTTACCTGCCATCTTCAGTTTAATAAGTAGAATCTGCCCTTGGTGATATTTTTCAATTGATCTTAACATTTTGATTGTAATTACATTTATACTATTTTTTTAAATTGTAAGGCACGTTGAGTATTCTCAGTGGTAAGCAAGCATGGTGAGCATTAACCTCCTTGCAGGTACAAACACTGAACATCTGCCTGATGCACATTTGGTGATACACCAGACACATCTGATGGAGACTTTAATGAATTACATCAGGGAGAAATTTCTAAAAAAGAGAGAGGTTCAAGCTTAGACCTGCTAAAAATCAATAACTCAACCGGAAACCTCATCCTCCAGTCCCAGGTGAACTGGGACCTCTCTTGAGCTCAGGTTTGAGAATCAGAGTCCAAGCTTTGGTGAGCTCTGGATTTGTGCAATACCACAGCATGGCTCAACTCCAGATGCCAGAAAGGTTGCCCTTTTCAACTTAATGAAAACCTACAGGCTAGACACGACAGTCAGTATTTGCTTCCAGCAGCATCTGGCAAATCCTCTCCAGTAGATCTCTAAACTCCTTCAAGAGTCGCTGCTGGAAGAGTCAATTCTCCAGTTAGTCCTTCACATCCTCCATGTTTTTACTCCTGCCAGGGCTGCCTTCCTCACTCTGCTTCCAATTTGCTTCTGGGATTTGAACTCAAGTTGCAGGAGGGAAAGGCTGCATTTGCTGGATGGTTTATTGTGCAGAGCCACTGCCACAGCCAAAGCCAAGGCTTGATTAGAGCCAGGTGGACAAATAGTGGAGTTGCCAAGTGGACACTTGGCTCTCCGTGAAACAATTATCACTGAAACGGATTAGTGTCAGCGCCGCCAGGGGCAGGTTTGGGGAGGTGTCTCAAGAGCAAGGAGACCTTCACGTACATAAAACCTCAATAGCCCGAGATGGACTTCGTTTCGGAAACTGTCTTCTTATAAGTATATAGTTAAAAATACCAGAGAGGTGAAGCAAACGGTGGGAGAAGAGACTGCCAAGTGATCGGACACAAGCTATGAACTAGTAAAAAATGCAATCTTCTATAGCCGAAGAGGTAGATGACTTGTTCAGCTGGAAAACAGATCAATAGTCTGGGCTACAGCTAATTTGCATAGTTTGTTGGTTTGTAATAGACACAGCCTGCATGTCATTTCCATGAATACACCAGATGCAGGACCCGTTGCACATACATCGTACTATACACAGGGCACAATCCTAGCCTGTGCCGGAACAGCACAAGCTGGCGGGCCTGCGCTGTGTCCAATGCAGGTTGGGACTGTGCTGGAGCCTTTATAGGGCAAAGGTACATTCGCTCCCTTGCCCCAGGGTAGGCAGCTGCTCAAATCTGCACCCTCTATATATCTGTGCTCAAATTGGGGCCATGCAGGCCAGGACCAGGGAGTTGGATGTGGCCGGGCCAGCCCGCCTCCTGGATCATTCTATGCCCACCCAACTCCACCCTCCCTCCCACCTTCCCCCCCCCACCCAGAGGAGCTGCTGTGCTGGTGGCCACCAAGTGATGCCCCCCAAATGGAAAAGCCGTGGTGGAGAGTTGGGGGAAGACAGGATGTGGATTACTTGGGGGATGAAATGGGGAGGGATTGAAGTGAGGGTAGACTGGAAGAGAAGGGCTGGAGCCCTTGATCCTGACTCACCCAGAAGCACTGCTAACTTGGGATTGGCATGGAGTCTCCAAGAATCAGCATCCAGATGAGTATAGAAAGCCATATATATATAGGCAGAGCGTAGGAATTGGAAATCTCACAGCCCACTGGCGAACCTTTAGCAATTTGGTGAATTATTTTCTGGCCACCAGATGGCAGACCAAACCAGACAAAGGGAAAGGCCACCACTCATGAGTTGTGTTAGAAATCCTGAGCATGCAGTGCAAAGGTGGTTACCATTACCCATCGGTTCAAAGAAAAATTACTTAGCAAGAAAAAGAAGGTCAAAACAGCCTGTGAACTTTAGTGACAACAATGAAGATTTGTATTCCAGAGCAAGGCTGGTGCCTGTTTTCTGGAGCTGGGGATTGCGGCCAATGATATGATCTGTTACATATGTGCCATGGATAGAATTATCATAAAATCACATGACCATGTTCATGAAGACTTTCTCCTTGATCTCTTCTGGTGAGCCTTGGAGTATGGTTTTCACATGAGCGATTAATGTGCTCCTAGGGCAGTCAGGTCCTTTCCCTGTAAAAGTATCAATCAATCAATCAATCAATCAATCAATCAATCAATCAATCAATCAATCAAT
>JAJKFI010000008.1:7132705-7148612 GCA_029204185.1 Lerista edwardsae | reverse complement strand
AATCAATCAATCAATCAATCAATCAATCAATCAATCAATCAATCAATAGTTATATACTGCTTTTCAACACAATAAAGAGGAACACCACTTCAAAAATTGCCCACTTAGCAGGGGTTATCACTTCGTTCATTGGAACTTACATAAAGTGAGAGTCTGCGTAAGGATTGCAGCTTACACATTGTTAGGCAGAGCTTACCCAGTCCAGCTGTGTGGATACAGACCTGGATATAAGGCAATCTGTGGAACTCCTTGCCACAGGAGGTGGTGATGGCATCTGGTCTTGATGCCTTTAAGAGGGGATTGGACAGATTTCTGGAGGAAAGGTCCATCGTGGGCTATAGGCAATGATGGATTGTGCAACCTCCTTACAAAGGTGGTGGGCTACTGGTACCGGGTGCAAGGGAGTGGCAACAGGATGCAAGCATCTTGTTGTTTCATGCCTCCCTGGGTCACCTGGTGGGCCGCTGTGAGATACAGGAAGCTGGACTAGATGGGCCTTTGGCCTGATCCAGCAGGGCTCTTCTTATGTTCTTATGTTCTTAATGTGTGTTTTATGTTGATGCATAAAACAACATACATACATACATACATACATACATACATACATACATACATACATACATACATACATACATCAAGTGTTTTTGGCCTGATTATATCTGCATAAAGCAAGCTGTGTAATAGGGAATACATTCTGCCTTGCCTTAAGCTGTCTGCACCTTTCTTCATTTCCCATGTTTTTATGCAGTAAGGAATGTGGCGGCAGCTGTGATAGTCATCATTGTTCACATAAACTAAGAACAGTTTCCTCTGTCCACTTTCGGTCATCCTCCTCTCTCTGACACACAATCCTG
Organism: Lerista edwardsae; assembly: GCA_029204185.1. Taxonomy (NCBI): domain Eukaryota; kingdom Metazoa; phylum Chordata; class Lepidosauria; order Squamata; family Scincidae; genus Lerista; species Lerista edwardsae. The sequence continues at coordinate 7,147,758 of JAJKFI010000008.1, read as the reverse complement.
GACATGGTGCCCAATGGATTGTCACTCACCACTGCAGACGCAACATCCCAAGAGATTGGGTAGTAACTGCTGTTATGCCCTTCCATTTTTAATAGGAAATGTGCTTTTAATTCAGTGAGTAGGATCAAGTATAGCATGTTATTTGCTGGAGCCAGCTATAAGACATGCCTCGAGCATCTGATGCCATCATGTGGGTCTTGGATGAACTACAACAAAGAGGCCAAAACAGATGTATAGCTCACATTTTATACCATTAACTTAAGAAGGGGTGATTTGTACTTGATACATGCACAAGTAGATTAAATCTGCACCAGTGAAATAGGATGCAGTGGTAGCCATTTGGTGCAGCTGCTCCTGTGCAGGATAGGATTGGGCCACCTTCAGACAGACACTGGAATTCTAGAGGACATCTCAAGAGTCTTGTGGCCAAGAATTGATCTGTTTGCCTATGATCAGGATCTGCAGTAACTGCCTTCTATCAATCCAGAAAATATAAAGACTGCATTTTCCATATAAAATTTTCAAAGTGGTACAGCAAATGCAAAGATACAATTGATTTAAACGCTCAGAAATAGCATCAGAAACCAGGAAAAAATAAGCGTAGTCTTCCAGACCAACAGCTGTACTGAGCCTGGGTCTGGCCAATGCTTCCGTGACGTCTGAGCAAACCAAACAAAATGCCACCTCCACCCACTACTGCTGCTGCTTTCCGCAGAATTTTTAAAAAAGCTATGCATGCCTAAGCTCATCTGCCAGGATAAACAGACTCGAGCTGAACTGAACAGCCTCCAGCCCCTTTATCTCCAACTTTGGCTTCCCTGGATGCAGCCACCTGGGTTCTGTTTCAAATGACTCCAAACAACAGAGCATGCTGGGATACTTTGTTCTTCTGAGGGCTCAATCCTATCCAACTTTCCAGCCCTGATGCAGCTGTGTCAATGGGGCGCACAGGGCATCATGTGGTGGTGGGGGCAGTCATGGAGACTTCAACAAGGTAAGGAAACATTTGTTCCCTTACTTCAGAGCTGCACTGCAGTTGCACTGGCACTGTAAAGTTGGAAGGAATTGGGCCCTCTGTTATTTAAAGAGGACATGACCAGAGCAAGGAAGTTACATCCAGGTTAGGTGAAGTTAGAGATATGAGAAAGGGGTGGGGCACCCTCTCTCTCCATCTCCTGGCTCACTTGGGGAGGGAAGCTAACCCCTGCTAACTGGACAAGAGGCACTTTTTCCAGTGGTGCTCCTCTTATATTTAGCAGGGGGAGAGTAACTGTCCCTCTTCACCCCTGCGCAGTCTTTCTAGTGGCTGTTGCTGGCCGTCTGCCTTTTTTAGATTGTGAGCCCTTTTGGGACAAGGGGGCCATTTAACTTTATTATTACTATTTGCCTGTAAACCGCTTTGTGAACTTCGTGTTGAAGAGCGGTATATAAGTACCTGATTGATTGATTGATTGATTGAAGCGGGGGATGGAGAGGTGGCCATGGCAGAGCTGCTGTTGCCTGGATTGCCTCTGTTAGCAGCAGAACAGAAGGAACAGCAAGCCTTCTTGCTGAAGAAGAGGGAAGATGAAGCCCTCTATTCTCACTGTGCCATCATCATCATCAAAAATATTTATTGATTTATTTATTGAAGAATTTATAGCCCGCTTTTCCCATGCCAAAGCAAATGCCCAAGGCGGCTTACATGGGCAGGCTAGTCTAAACCAGCATTTTTTATTTTTTTTTATTTTTACAAATATACAGTATTCTGTGATTCAGGGCACAATCCACGTGTGCACAACAGCGCAACATCATTAGCACCGACGCAGGAGTGCCGAGCGGTACCCAGAGGCGTCATCCTACCGGAACGGGGCGATACCCCATTCCGGTAGTTCCGGGGAGAGCGGGACAGCGCGCGGCAGACTCCGTGCGCTGTTTTTGCCCTCCCGCCCGCCCCTGCACCTGGATTGCTCTGTAAAAGAGCAATTCCGGGCGCAGGGAGGCGTTGCCAGGCGCCACAAGGGGGCGGGGAGCTACAGCTTACCCGTCCGTCGCGGCGTTCTGGATCCTGGCGCCAGCAGCGTTCCAGTTGCTGGCGCCAGTGAATGACATCACTGGCGGTACCCCTGTGTTGGTGCTAATGATGCCAGACCCCCGCTAGCTGTAGCATCAGCCTGGGAGCTCGAGCAGAGAGCAGCCCGTGCACCAGCTGAACTCGGCTGGGGCAGAACTGCACAGGGGCAATTCTGGGAGGGCGGGAGGGCAGAACTGGGGGGTGGAGTGGGCCGGCGGTCGTGCTGGCCTGGAGAGGGGGGTGGGTTCAGGTTGTGGCCATCCCCAGGTCATGTGGCCCTGATTCAGGTGCGCAGTCTCCTCGGTTCTGCGCCTGCAATTTCCAAGGAGCACAAGAGCCATTGCACCAGGGAGGCTCCCGTCACCTTGGAAGCTGTGTTGGATGCAGTGCAGGCCCACCGGCCGGCCTGCTCCAGCGCAGTTTAGGATTACACTGTATCTGAATTCTCAGTCCCAGATGTTGCATGTCATTGAGCTTCAGCAGGCAATCCTAAGTCAAGCCTGGACAGGTCTTCAAGGTCTCTTCATTTAATTCTCACACATTCTCCCAGTGGCTAGTCAGCTCCACAGTGTCTCCGTTCTGTCACAACGGGTACTGCAGCTTGTCGCAGCCTGGCATTCCATCTCCCATCCAAAAACAAGCTTCAAGCAGTACCAACAGCTCAACCATCAGTTCACACCTCCTGCCCTATACTGAAATAAGTATAATAATACTTGTATACCACTTTTCAACAGGAGTAGTTCACAAAGCGGTTTACATAATAAAAAATATTGTTATTATATAAAAAATATCCCCAAAGGGCTCACAATCTTAAAAAAAATACAGAAGAGACCCCAGCAACAGACAATGGAAAAGACCCCATGCTGGGATGAAGAGGGTCAGTTGCTCTCCCCATGCTAAATATAAGAGGACTGAAAGGTGCCTCTTTGCCCAGTTAGCAGGGAGTTTGGAGGGCCATTCCCTCCAAACTCACTGCTTGATGCGAGGTCTTCATGTTGCATCATATATGGGCCAGCTCTCACTGTGCAATAGTGTAAGATGATAGTCACACACACAAAAACCCACAGCATTATGCAAAGTTAGTCACCATCAGGTTTATCTAGAATAAACTTGCAGAGGGCATGGAAGCAGATTGTTCATGAATTACTGGTGGACTTTCGGCTTAGTGCTATGAGGGCCAGCCAGCAGCGCAATCTGCATTCCACTGATGAGAATTGCTGGAAAAGTGCCATAAAGTGCTTTCCGGCAGCTCACTCAGTAGCTTGTCAGCTCTTCTGCCATTAGCTGGAGCAAGTAAGAGATGAGAGCGGTAGGAAAGGCACAAGAAGGCATGAAGAGGGTGGGACAGGGACAGGGACTGGGAGAAACTGGGTGGGGAGTGAGTGGGCATAATGGGGGTGGGGAGACAGCGGGAGGGGATGGATCAAGCAGCAATGGTGCACATTAGATCCTATCTCACTTTCCTGCCTCCCCACCCACTTTCCCTCCTCAGACATGCGCTAGAGAAATTGCTAGTGGAAGTCTGAGCAGACCCATTGTGGAGTGGGGAGCTTACAGATTTAATTGCCCTTTCCCCTCTGAAGCCTCCCAATTCACCTCCCACCACTGGAGACAGTGCACCCATTTTTGGTGGCGGTGGGGGGAGGAGAGGATAGAAGAAGATGTCACCCCTTCTCACCCCCCATGCTGATGGGGGCTGAACTTGGACTTAAACAGCATCGGGAGTGTCACCATTCATCTCAGCGACCCCGAAAACTATGGATTCGACACTAATATCAGCCGTTTTCAATCATTTTTACATATCACCCCCTTCCCACCCCCACCCCTAGTGGTGCTAGGGGTTTCTCAACCCCACAGTATTTCTAGAAGTGGGATGAGTTTTGAAATCTGAAATCAAATGGGGTCCTCTACGCCAGCATCAGCGTGCTGCGGATATTCTATTTCCAAGCAATGTACCTTGCACCCCTTCTCACCCCCCCATGCCGATGGGGGCTGAACTTGGACTTAAACAGCATCGGGAGTGTCACTGTCCATCTCAGTGACCCCAAAAAGTATGGAGTCGACACTAATATTGGTCGTTTTCCATTATTTTTACAGGTCGCCCCCTTCCCACCCCCACCACTAGGGGTGCTAGGGGTGTCTTACCCCCGCAGTATTTCGTTCCAGAGTGTAAGTCATATGTGTACCAAGTTTGGTATAAATCACTCCAGGCATTCCAGCTTAGCGACCCCAAAAACTATGGATTTGACACTAAGGTCGATCATTTTGGACACTTTATTGTTCACTCCTTCTCACCCCCCCCATGCCGATTGGGACTGAATGTGGACTTAAATGGCATTGGGAGTGTCACTGTTCATCTCAGCGACCCTGAAAACTATGGATTCGACATGAATATCGGCCGTTTTTGACTATTTTTACATGTCACGCCCTTTGCACCCCCAACCCTGGGGGGGGGGCTCGGGGTGTCTTACCCCCACAATATTTCTTTCCAGAGTGTAAGGCATATGTGTATCAAGTTTGGTGTCAATCGCTCCAGGCATTCCAGAGTTATGCTAGAACATACATATAAACATACGCACATACACACACACACACGTTCATTTTTATATACATAGATTAAATTCATTTTTTTTCTTATTTGGGAATGATTGAGAGATGCCATCTGAAACCTTATGGTCTCATCAGATTTGTTTGATCCCATTTGTGCTGAAAACTCCAGATATTCTCCCCTTTTGTGGGGGGCCTGCTTTTCACCAGTTTTGGACTTTCCTGGTAGCCAGAGGCTTCTGTGCCTCAGCATCCTGAAAAGGCAGTAGCCATTACCTTTGTCAATTATTGCATGGTTTTCTATGGAGGGGGGAATGCTAAGTGTTGCAGGAGCCTGAGCTCCTGTGTAATGTGGCCCCTCCCCCTAACCTCCAGAGTCATTCATGGCTCAGAGAGCAAAGCCTCCAAGCTGCGATTGGCTCTGAAGATGAAGGGGTGGGACCATGTAATACAGGAGCTCAGGCTCCTGCAACACTTAGCATTTTGTCTCCCCCTTCCATAGGGACGTGGTGGTGCTGTGGGTTAAATCGCTGCTGTTGGGCTTTCTGACCGGAAGGTTGGGAGTTCAAGACCATGCGATGGAGTGAGTTCCTAATTGCTTGTCCTGCTCCTGCCACCCTAGCAGTCCGAAAGCACATGTGAATAGATAAATAGGTACCACTTTGGTGGGAAGGTAATGGCGTTCCATGCGCTACGGCGTATAGTCATGCCAGCCACATAACCATGGAAGCTTGTCCTTGGACAAATGCCGGCTCTACGGGGTTAGAGACGGAGACGACTAGCCCATTCGGTCATGGGGAAATCTTTACCTTTACCATTTTTCCATAGGAACACCACTGATTCATTGTTGACTATCTTTCTTTTCCTACCTGACTAGTTTTCAGGGAAAGGAACTCCTGTGAGAAAGCAGGCTGACCAAGGGGAGGAGTACTTAGTGGTTAGTGCACACATACTCTTTCCACCTCTCTGCTTTCCCTCTACTAGACCAGCAGCTGAATGGGAGGAAAAAACCTTGGTAGTTTGTATCCACTGCCACCATCCCAGCCCTGGGGGGAGAAGCCATTCCAGGCAGGAAGAGAAGCCGAATCAAGAAACAGCCCGTGTTTGAGCAATAATGGAGTCTGCAAACACAGGGCAGCTTATAAGGTGATGCCTCAGCAGGTTTTAGCTACCAAACTTACACAAATGCTTCTAGGACTCCAAAAGTGTCCAAAAATAAAATAGGCAAAAAAAGGAGAAAAAGAGCACTCATCAGGCATGTAAACAAAGCATTTGGCTTTGACCAAAGCCCAGTGGATTTCCAAGAGAGGGAAATTCAAGAACTCCGGTGATTTTCTGCCATATCCAATTCAACAGGTGAAACCTGACGAAAGCCCACAGGTTATAACAAGCAGAGTCTCATGCCTCGTTGTGCAGCTGCCCAGGTCCAACAGTGCTAGGAGGAGGACCCAGAACAGCAGAAATGCATACGGTAGGAATCACACCCAGTTAGCCAGGTCAGGACTGCAGTGTGGTGGGTTCCTGTTTGTGGCCGGTCTCTGCTTTGGGCTGCTGGTTATGCAATTTAAAAAAATGCACGGCCAATCTTTGCAGTCAATGCAAAGTAGGACTGGCACCAGGAGTTGGCCAGTCTAGCATTGATTAAGGTCCCAACTCATTGGAGGGCCCTTGACCAGACTGATCCTTTGAACCATCAGTCCCAGTAGCAGCAGCAATGCTGAATGCACCGTAAGAGAGGGAGGAGGGGAAACTAAGGAGGGCTTGGTGGCAGCCCCGGCCCCTTGGCAATCTGGTGGGACCTAAAGTGTTGGGCATTTCAGCATCTTTTCTCACCCTTTCTCTTGGCTTTGTTAGACTGTAATTCTATTACAAGGAGGGAGTGATTAAATGCTTACTTTCAATTGTCTAATCAGTAGGCTTGAATGCACCTTTTGTTCTTGCAAGAAACTCTCTGTAACAGGATCCCTTATTATATGATATTGGCAGAGTAGCTTGAAAAATGTAACTTTTCCAGCTTGGAATTCTTTTGCAACACCAGGAATGGAATGGGAGTCTGCTGTAGTTTGTGAAACGAAGAAGGACATTTAATGAAATAGCTAATAGAGAGTGAGCTTTGAATCCTTGTAGCTAGGAGTTGGTTTGGGAGGCATCAATGTCTGTCTGTCTAACCTACTCTGTAGGAGTTTTTACTGGGATAACAAAATGGCATAAGAAATGCAAAGCACTTTGGACGATTCTATGAGCAATTGTTAGAAAAGAGCAAGGCTTGCTATTGTCTGGCCCTCCCTAGAGGTCCCAAGGCAATACTGCACTGTACTCAGTTCATCTGTGCTGGGATTTCCTGTTAGTTACACCCAGATTGAGAGGGAGAGGATACAGAAAGTTGGTCCAGGGAGTGTTCTGCCCTGTGTAACCATTGTTCAGGTTTATAAGAGGGATGAAAGTCTGCTATCTTTTGCCAGTCTTAGGCGATATTATCTGTGGTGTTCCTTGATGTCCTGACAAATAATTAACCAAATTAACTTAGAAACCAACATTATGCAATCAACCCAATGTATGAATGCTACTTAAGTGTGTTACATTGGGACACCTTGAATAACCCTCCTTACTCTGCTGGCTTCTCAAATAGGTCACACATTGCAATATAGATATGTAGTAGTAGACAAGTGTTACCTATTTTTTTCTCTGTTACAACAGGTTGCGTATTCCTTATCTGGACTGCTTGGGATGGGAAGTTGTCTGGATTTCGGATTTGTCTGGATTTCAGAATAATTGCATAAATATAATGAGAAATGCTTCCTCCTGCTCTTTTGACTGCTCCCATTTGGGTGTCTGCTGGCCTCTCTGACATTTTTCAACAATGGCACACACCACAGAGCAGAAAATAGAACTTACAACCTGTACATGGGAATGAGCACAAAACCTTCCAGTGTTCACACTAAGTTTTTTACAAAGTCCACACCAATGAATATTCTTATCCCCTACCCCATCACTTATAAATTAAAAAAAAATTAAAATAAAAAACAAACAAAAAAGAAAGTTTTTTAAAAGTCTTGGACAAAAAATGTTGAATTGTGGATGTCCAGATAAAGGATCATTTACCTATGTAGCATTTGCATATTACAAAGGATTTTGTTCTTCGTTTCCACAAAAATGCAATATTATTGTTATTAATATTATTATAATATTAATGTTAATATCAATATTAATATTAATGCTAATAGTTACAAAATAATTCTCAAAGTGTTTAAACAAACAAACAAACAAACAAACAAACAAACAAACAAACAAACAAACAAACAAGGGCCATTATGGAGCCAGCCAAGGTTCTGCCTGGGGCAAAGTATGAAGAGTGCTGCTCCCTGTGCCATCTCCCTGCCCCCCTATACTGTTCCCGCCATGCACCCACATCATGCCAGGCTTCATTTTTGGAGCTGTACTAAAACAAGGGCTGGTAGGAGGGCCAAACTGTGCTCCGGCGGCTCATCTCTACAAGAGGCGAGCCACCTCGTTGCTGTCCCCTGCTCCACCAGCACGGCACTTGGGCCATTTGCTCCCCAACAAGCATGGTAGGACTGCCCCTGAATAAGGGGTTCCTGACCCAAAAGGGTTCACAACCTAAAAGAATGCAGAAGGAATACTAGCAAATGGACCTAAAAAATCTCTAGCACAGCTAGTGCAAAAAGATGCTTGGGTGAACTTAATTCTTGAGGGCGCAATCCTAACCTGGAGTTAGGTCGGCACAGTTAGGACAGCAAAGTTTGGCCTTCACAAGGGTCACCATAAAGTATGTTTGGACCACTCTCAGAACCACAGAGGCCAACACACAGACATGCACCATCCTCCCTGACTCCAAGAGTGGTCCAAATGCGCTTTACGGTGACCCTTGTGTGGGCCAAACTTTGCTGGCCTAACTGTGCCAGCCTAACTCCAGGTTGGGATTGCGCCTTCAGTTATATTACCTACAGAAATGTATGCAAACAAGGCCCTACAGAAGTACAATTCCCCTAGCAAAATTTAACTATGAACCCTTAATGTATCATTCACCCAGGACACAGGAAGCATGTCCCATGGCAATCAGAAGGATGCCTAAGGGGCAAAGTTCAACTTAGCCAAAAGCTACAAATTCAGATGCTCCCCACCTCAATCAGGGCCATAAGCCGATTTCCCCGACATAACAATTTTCCCACACCAATCAATTCCTAAGTTCACTGGAGGCGTGTCTCCCCCTGTCCTCACAGCTGTGGGCTATTTATGGGTATCAAGTGTTGGCAGGCACTCGGTGTGCAAATAACTAACTCGAGTTTCATAACATGGTTGTTGTTTCCAGTTTGCCTGTCACAGGAATCATCTCAGTACCGTACAATGAGCGAGCAGCGGCTGAATGACCCAAAGTGAGTGTTTCAGAAAGCGGCATTTTGGTTCTGCAGAAGAGGTCATCGTTGCGTTTGTTCTGGCAAATGTGGAAGTCAATTCAATAAAATAGTAGAACAATCTGCTGGGAACTCTGCTGTACAAATTCCACAGTGGGTAATACTCGGCAAGAACCATCTCCTCGTGCCTAAGTGCCATTGGAATGAACTGGGGCCATGCCAGCCGGGGGCAGGTCCAGCCAGTTTAGGAACTGGGGATTATTACTTTGTACTGGAACTCCTGGGCTCTGCTATCAATTGGATTCGATACACACATATATGCACTTTTATATATTATGTTCTGTGGGGAGGTGTTGCTCAGTGGCATTTTTTAAATGATTTTCACAAAAAGGTGCATGGAGGTCCAAATGTGCTTTACATTTGTCCTGGCCAAACTTTGCTGGCCTTTGTGCTGGCCAAACTTTGCTGGTCTAACTGTGCAGGCCTAACTCCAGGTTAGGATTGCACCCAGGTGTCTTGCTGCTTTCAGTGCTTAGCCTTCCCTTAGCTGAGCTGTACTAGGTGATGGCCAGAATCTGCTGTTTATTAATCTACTCCAGCCAAACCAGGTGATCTGGGGAGCCAGTGGGGTCCTTTCTAACCCTTCAGGCTTTGTTCTGCAATCTGAACAGCTTGTCTTGAGTAGGCCTCTGGTCATGACCTGCCCTCCTCCCCTCCAAATTTGGCAGCTGAGCCATTTGCTTAACCAGTAGACATGGTCAAGGTATTTGTCTACCTCTGGTCCCCCAGATATCTGTTCACTATGTTTGATTTACCTGATCTAACTCTGTTATCTGCCTCTGGCCCCTTGGATCTTGGTCTCCTCTCTCTAGAGCCTGCCCAGACTTCCTTGTGCCTGAACTGAGGTCTGACAAAAATATACCACAGTAAAATGTTTTTGCATCTCTTTCATAACAGCCTCTCCCTTTGTTTTCATCCCTTCTTGTGTTTGAATTGGTGGGATTAATATTCCTTTAAACTGCTTGACTCTGTGCACTAATATTTTCCCTGAAATGTTTCCAAAACTCCAAATATTTTGTTTTAGGAATACCAAACGTCTGCCCATCTTAATATGTCCAGCAACTTCACTTATACAAATTTGCTTAAAGTAAACCCAACCAAGGTCAAACTTACAAACTTCCAAGTAAGCACACACAGGATTTCAGGTCAAGGAAGAAACTGTTAAATCTTTATCTTATATTTGAGATTCCAATTCTTTTGTTAAAGCTATTCCTGGGAGAGAAGGATCAAAATACAGCGAATGGAGCTTTTATGAATGTGCAGCTTAAGGTCAGTTCGAAAGCCCTTCCTTAGCTGCACATATATCTGCAATTACATGGGGAAATGTTAGTCTGAAGAGATCTACACATAAATACCCCTGCTAACTGGACAAGAGGCACTTTTCCAAGTGGTGCTCCTCTTATATTTAGCGGGGGGAAACTAATTGTCCCTCTTCACCCCAGCTCAGTGTCTTTTCTAGTGGCTGTTGCTGGTGGTGTTCTGCATTTTTTGGATTTGAGCCCTTTTGGGCTAGGGAGCCATTTAACTTTATTATTATTTGCCTGTAAACCACTTTGGGAACTTCATGTTGAAAAGCGGTATATAAATACTTTTTGATCGATTGATAGAGTTGGCAATAATTACGCAGCTGTAGAAGCATTTCTTCTGCCCATCAAAGTTATTGAAATCAATGCAACCATATCTGTGCTTAATTTGGCACATACGCATTTTCACCATGAAGTCTTTTGATCTTGAAAATTTTTATATATATATGGCAAATGGAAAGGGTAGTACACAGGAAAAGGGTACAAAGGTTCACACAAAAGGTCCACACTGATTACAGCTCTGAATAGACAACCAATGACTTTAAAGCTACTCATTTCAGTGAATTTCCCCAGTACCACTAAGTTTTAAATTGACTTTAAAGCCTGGAACACAGAGCCACAGATGTGTAGTCTAAGAAGGAATGTTGTGGACATTGATATGTATCTTCCAGGCAAAATCTATAATGCTCAAAACAATTAATTAAGGATTGTAGTACATTAATTAAGAATTGCTGCACTTCTCTTTTCTCTGTGTATTAGCTCTGGGTGTGGCATCCTGTTGCAGATAACCAAGGCTGCATCGGAGTATAATGGGGTTGCTCAACCTGACCGCAGAGACTGCAATCCTGTGCACAACTTAGCTGGGAAGAAGTCCCACTTAAATAAGTCCCACTTCCAAGTGTCGAGCATAAAATCAAGTTATCGCTTGCATAATGAAAATTTGGACATTATGTTTTTGCCCCCTAAGAACTCATTTCATTCTGTAGTCATTTGCAAGTGTTAAGCAGTACTATGTGCTTTCTGAGGTGTACTCAATATAGTATTACCCAAGTCCTGCATGAACTTTAGGATTGCGCTGCCTGAGTCAGAGAGGCCAGCACACAGACATATGCCGTCCTCCCTGACTCCAAGAGTGTTCCAAATGTACTTTATGGTGCCCCAAATGCACTTTACGGTGGCCCTTACCAGCCAAATGCACTTTACCAGCCAAACTTTGCTGGTCTAACTGTGCCAACCTAACTCCAGGTTAGGATTGCACCCTGAAGATATTACTGGGAAGGTTTGTGCCAGTATTGCTTTGCCAGGAGAGGCTTATCATTTGGCCCTTGTAGTGCTAGCATTGGTGCGCCGTTGGCGTGGCACTGTCAGGTCAGCCTTAGGGTATGACTGATATTGTGTCAGCTTCCGTGTGCCATCGGTGCAGCATCCCAATAAGATTGGGCTGTTTTTCATGGAGTGGTGCAGAGCTGGATTTGTCTTTCAGCATTAGTTGCAATAACCACATTAGTTACGTCCACAGTCACAATAATCACTAGTGCAGCATTAGTTTCAGCATGGATAGATAATTCAGTTCCTTAACAATTGCTAATTCAGTTCCTTTTACACTAGTTGCTGATATAGTTCCCTTTTCTTCAGAGCTCTATTCAGATGTTCCTCAAGAATGCATGGGACAGCTGTGCTTCCCACCAATAGTTCCACTCCTCCACCAATTTCCCAGTGTTCAGGTGTTTCTCTGCATGAGCCACATCCTGAATACACAAGATGATGACATGCAGCACAATAAATCTGTCTAAGTATATCTGTGAGATGAGGAAGAATTCAACATGGAGCTGATGTTTTCGGTGGTAGTGCTGGGTTGAGCCATGCATCCAAACCAATATAAGTTTCACACATACACCCTGATCTAGCAAGGGAGATCTATGTGAATTTGGATGCAAATGGGAATTTGGATGTTCACATGGATTGTGATGCTTGTCCAGTTGCCATTGACTTAAGTCAGGTGTACATCAGTCAGGTGTACGTATCTGCATCTAGAGACCCCAGTTGCATGTGACAAGATTCAACTAGAGCTGAGTTAGAGATGTGTTGTTTTTCCTACATAGAGGTCAACTTTGTATAGGCAAATATTGTTCACTTTCCTTTGTGAGGCATGTGATGAGTATTTATTTTATCAGTACACAAGTCAGGCAAACATGAATACACAAATCAGTATCACAATGTGTATATTGGCCCAGACTCAACCCCATGAAATACATATAACCCTTTCATTGTAATGTGGTCTGGGGCCTCCAAATGCCCCAACTCGCCTTAATGTCGTGGGCTGAATCATGAAGATGAAGCCTTGTCGTTCCTGAGCCACGTGACCTTCACAAACCTGCTGCTCTGGCAGAAGCTATCCAGGGCCATAGCAAGTGGCTCCAGAAAGGTGTCCCTTTTGCTGTGGTATTGAGGGTTGCACAGTTGGGCTTTAGGAGGACTTCTTGTGAGGACATGCACTGTTGCCCCTTTGGTTTGGCAGGACCGCAAGTATTACCATTATGTTTCTGAATATTATTATGGATGTATGGTTCATTCATTCAGGTCATTCAAATAAAAAATGCTTTATTCCAGTGACTGGATGTTAGTGTTCTAATAGTTCTAATAGTGACCTAGGTGCCTGTAAAAGGGGACTAGACAGATTTCTGGAGGAAAAGTCTGTTGCAGGCTACAGGCCATGATGGGTAGTGCAACCTCCATACTTCAGAAGTAAGCTACCTCAGAATAGCTGATGCAGGGGAGTGGCAATGAGATACAGGTATCTAGTTGTCTTGTGTATTCCCTGAGGCATCTGGTGGGCCACTGTGAGATACAAGAAGCTAGACTAGATGGGCTTTAGCCTGATCCAGTGAGGCTCTTCTTATGTTCTTATGTTCACTTTCTTTCTTTTAAGCTATAAGGAACAATGGGTAAACTGAATTAGGACTGTTTTTTTCTTGAGAAAGCCCTCATGAATGATTCAGAATTTTTGTCTTTGCTTGTGCTGAAGATCTGGACACGTCAAAACAAAATGCCACGAGTAATCTTAGAATCCAACAAGAAAGGAAGTTTACTTCCTTAAAGTATTTTCCATTCTAAGGAGTCTTGATGTGTCTTCAGAAAATCCCAGGTGGTTTATGCAAAAATGTTTCTTGAGCAATCTCCTTAATGAACATCCGGCAAAGCCACCCTGTCGAAGGTTGTTAGTCCTGCTGGTACACGCATTCAGCTCATATCTATCCAATTTTTTAACGTGTAATTTTTGGGCAAGTCTTGCAACAATCTCTAGGGCTTGATTTATCTGCAGAAATTTCTAATCGGAATGTGCAGAATGTTTGTATAACAGGCAAGGTTGACTCATCTCTACTTGGTCTGGTGCGACATCTGATTCTCAGGTGGACCAGTTTATCTGGTTGCTTGCTCCTGAACAATGTACCTACAGACCAGTTGCATTCTCACAAACCCAGTCCTATCCTACCTCCCCCCTGCATGATCCAGCCATGTCAAAAAGGAATGCGCTGTATCCAGTGGGGTGAGCTGATAAGGAAGCTACAGAGGGGAAAGGGGGAATTACTTCCCCTACCCCTTCATAAGCCTCCCCCTCTGCAATGCATCTATTTGGACCTCCACCAGTTCATTAGCTGGCACATGTCTGAGGACAAGAAAGGGGTGGGCAGGCTTGTAAAGGAAGGGATAGGATCCAGTGCACACCATTGCTGCCTGATCTGTTGGAGTTGGGGCAACTCTGCTGTCTAGAGGGGGCACTCTAATGTCCAAGAGGGAAAAAGTCTGATGTCCTGTGGTTTGACCCCTCTACCTGTCCCTCTCTGTGATACCTGCAGAGGGTGTGGCCTTGACCTTAACTTCCTTCCTTTGCACCCTGAACTCTGTCTCTTTTGTATCCTGACCATCAAGGTGATAAGATGTGCAACGAGGGGCTCTCTGCCCTCCGCCATCTTGAGCACACTTCCACGCATGGCGATGCAGCTGTTAGGGCATTGCCTTTCTAAGTATTAGATGTACCTCTGATCCTAATCAGATGCTGTAGATATGCAACCAATGGAACACTGTGAGTAAACTATTTTCTTTTGCATCTTTACCAAGCCTCTGCCTGTGTCTTTTGTTATTAGCAGTCAGCCTGGGGTGAGGGAGGTTCCCGTGGGTGAGACAAAGGGGGAATCTGCTGCTAGCATTACTCTGCTTTCCCCCATCACCAATAAGAAGTAATTCCAATATGATCCACCCCTCCTGCTGCCTCCCCATCCTTGTACCTACCCCCTTCTCACCCTCCCCTGGCTCCTCACCCTCCCTGATCCTCCCCTTCTGGCGGTGGTGGATGATCCAAACCCTGACACTGCTATCACACCAAGGGCGCAATTGTATACTGCGCAGGAATAATGAGTCCTGCCAGCCTGCGCCATATCCTGAGGCAGTATAGGACAGGCTGGAGCCTCCCCACAGCAAGGGCCGATGCGAGGGAGGCTGCACTGGTCCCGTTGGGGCCTGCTCTGACGTGGGGGTACCACTTGTCCCACCAACACTATGATGTAGTGTTGGCACTACAGGCGCCTTAGGATGGAGTTGTAAGATTGCTGCCAATGGAGTCTCATTAATGCCTTCAGCAATGAGACTAGAACCCTAGCTAAAGTTAGAACTCTCTCTCTCTCTCTCTCTCTCTCTCTCTCTCTCTCTCTCTCTCTC
>JAJKFI010000008.1:7085061-7123124 GCA_029204185.1 Lerista edwardsae | reverse complement strand
TATTAGCTGCTCAACTGAGTAATGAGATAACTATGCCCAAGAAGCTGCTGTTTAACAGCCTAATCTGAGCTGCCTGACCTTTAACAGCCTGAGCTGCCTGGCTGCTGTGGGCGCACTGCATCCTGTTGCAGCCAGGCAGCCCCCAAAGGCACCCCAGAAAAAGGGGGGCATTAGTCCCCTTCCCCCGGGTAAGCCCGGAGACCTGCCAATGGGTCTCCTCTCATCTGCACTGGCTATTTAGCTGGTGCATATGAGAAGTCCTCTGTGTTGGGCTGCATGGCCTGACACCCAAGACAGAATCTGGTGGCAAGGGTCCCCGCAAGTCCCTCTTTCGCTCCTTCCTTCTCCTGCCCAGTCCTGCCCTCCCCAGCTGCCTGGAAACAGTACAATGCTGTGGACTGGCCAACTCACCACTCACTAGTCCTGCATTGCCGCCTCCACGCAGTAAGCTCTGGAGCTACATTAGCGTGAGCGGTAAGCCCTGCCTGCCTGCACGGGATGTGCCTTACGGCACGTTTGCCTGCGCTGGAGGGCTCCGGATTGAGCCCTAGTTATGGTTTGCACTCCATTATTCTTCAAAATGGGAACATATTGGTCTGGTTTCATAGCAGTGGGATTCTCATGTGGTTTCAGGGAACGGCATCCAATCTTGAAACACACTTCTTTCAAGTAAGCCCTATTGACTTAGTGGAATTTTCTTACAAACGAATTCAGCATTGCACTTTGAAACAGAGATCAGGGTTAAACTGGCAGTCGAGTGATGCTTTATTATGACCCAATTCTGAATTTTAGAGAGTCAATGAACAAGCTGGGGCTGATTTGTGAGGGTCACTAAGGGAAGGGAAGAAACAGCACATTCAAGTTGGATCAAAAGTAAGCTGGATGACATCAAAGTCTCTTAACTCAACGATTGGGCAATGGAACAAGTTGCCAAAATTACAGTTTCCTTCCAGATAGGTAGTGGAGTGGTTAGAAAAGACATTGACCTTAGGGCAATTGGACCAATTTGGCCAAATAGGGCCCTGTGCCCGGAGAAGTCCCACGCTGGGAGTTGATTCACAGCTTCAGCCAACACCTCATTCTGTAGTTGATGCTCTTGCATGGAAGAGTCCATGTCAAGGTGTTGTGAGGAGAGCATGGTGAGCAGAGCAGAGCCATTGGACGGCCCTCCTTCCTACCTGCCCTACCCTGGGTCTGATTGGCTTGAAATTGCCCCTCCCAAGCAGTTGGCAATGATGCTGCCACCTGTTCCTCACTGCCTCCATTCAACGTGGTGAATAGAGGGGCCCATGCAAAAATGTTTTGCATTGGGCCCCACAGATCCCAAAGCTGGCCCAGTTGGCCAATGACAAACTCCCAGTAATTTTAAACAGAATTTAAGTTGCTATGATAGAGGTGCTGATGAAGCCCAACTCTTGCCTCTTGTCAGGTGCTTTTCAAACATGACAAAAGCAACAAAATGTGACGTAGCTGAGCTGGAGACTGAGATGAACGTGCTCATGCTGGGTGGATGCCCTCCTTGACTCTCCATGTCGACTCTCTGAAAAGAACATTGTCTTCAGCCAGCAGTCGCTTGGTTTCATCGGGCATGAAATCTCCTGCCCAGCAAGCATTTAAGCTAGAACAATCTGTTACAAAGTTGTTTACTAGCTGGCATATAATAACCACTAGCCCCCGTGGTGGAGGTGAGCATAGTAGTCAGAGGGATTATCTACCTGCAACATGAAAAAACAAGAGGTGGAATTCCTGGCACTGCTTTCTCCAGGCAGGTTTGGCTGCTCCTATGCCCTGGTATAGCAATGCACTTGAGGAGTGCTCCAGCTTAATCTCATGCCATAGAAAGGGGCGGCAACTTTTTATCTTCTCTTGTGTGCTATCATTAGTGCCGGAAAGGCGCAGCCAAGTGCAGCTGCCCCGCCTCCGGGTGGCTTTTATATAACCTGAGCTCTCACTCAGGACACTCCTGCTGGAGGAAAGTTAAAGATTCCCAAGGACTACTCACATTGCTCCGGACGTGGCCTCCCTGGGACTCAGATTGCTGTGGTGCTGGGGCTCCTCAGAGTTGGGTGATCTGGAACCCTTCCCCACGCTTGGGCGAACTTTGGGAAGTGCACAGGATGGCTTCAGAAAAGGATGAGCTGCTCTTCTTTGTAAATGGCAAGAAGGTAGGGGAGACCCCACGCTTTTAACACATGTTTCTGTTTGTGTCTCACCCCCATCTCCCCCCCACTTTACAGTCACCAGGGGCTGCAGCCGCAAGAGGTGCAGTCTGCAGCAACAGCCACACAGCCTCTGACATATGTTGGAGGAGAAAATTGCTGCTTAGTTAGGTCGAGGGAGGAAGACAGGCTCAGAACATGACCAAGTGAATAGTGTGCTGCTGTTGCTGTTTTTAGAATGATGGTTGTCGTCAAATGTGCTTTAAACCAACACTACCCATTGCACTTTCCAGTCTGCTTCTTCCAGAACAGGTTGATTCTTCATTGTTGCACTGATAAAATGGTTAGGCATTTCAGGGTAAAAAAAAAGTTGGGCACTCATAATCAAAGTGTGTAATTCCTAAACTGGAACTGAATGTAGCTGAAGGAGGCTATGGAGAGATGCCCACAGAACTAAGTTGATGCATGCCAACACATACAGTGAGAATACATTCTGTATTAATAAAGGACATTACATAACTGTTTGTTTCCTGGATCAGACTGTACCCTGCACAGTTAGTAACAAGCTGCACTTAAGTGTAACATTCATCTCCCTTCTAACTGGATAGCCTTGGAGAGTTCCTGTTGCACTGATACGCATACTAAACGACAGGAACAAACCAAACTAAACTGAGCAAAGCCACAAAGCCACTGCCAATCCCCCCCCCTCTCCACGGAGAGATCAAATGCGAGTGATTACTCAGAGGCTGCTGCAGGCCATCGATGGAGTCAGGTGCATGAGTTCATTCCTGACCGCATTCAAAGCGAGGGCATCACACCGAGATGTTCTGTCTGACCCAGAAAGTTGATCTTCAAGTCGGCAGGCTTGCCTGACTGTGGCGATTTTGCTCTGGTCACAAGATTGCAGTGCACAAACTGAAACAAATTAGCGCCTCCTCTCTGGTTTCACTATAAATAGTTTATCGTCTTCCAATTCAGTAGGGTAGAATTCTGCTTTCTTGCCTGGGGCTATGATTGATGTCCCCGGAGAATGAGCTGGACCTCAGTGCTACAGCACAGAGATATTAAGCAGAGGTCACCCATTCTCTTGTGCACAGGCAGCACTGCAGAGTTTCCTTGTGCCCTGTATGGTTGGGAAGGGCCAAGGGTGGAGATGGGGCTGGGTTGTACCAGCCAATCACAGATCTGAGCAATGTTATTTCCCTCCTCATAGAGTCGCGTGCTCTGTCCTTGGGGTGGTAACCCTCTTAACTAAGGTGATCAACTCTGACTGACATTGTTCCTAGAGATGTATTTTCCCCGCTATGATGTAATGTTGTAGATTCCTGGAGGCTTTTGTTGAAAACGGCAGGATTGTTTCCTATAGTCATCCAGAAATTGATGCTAATCCCTAAAGACTCCAGGCTAGTCCTGGAGGGTTGATAGTCCTAGAGGCTGTGCAGCAGGAAAGCAGCTTTGCAGACCAATCCTAACCAACTTTCCAGCTCTGGTGTAATTGCAATACAACCTTGAAGTAAGGGAACAAACACTCCATGACTGCCCCTCCACCACAGAAGGCAATGCTTGCCCCCTTAGCACAGCCGCACCTGCACTGGAAAGTTGGTTAGGATTTGGCTGTTAATTAGTATTTGCTGATGTGAGGACATGAGGGCAGGAATCTGGCCATTCCAATTTCCTTAGAACATTCCAGGTCACTTTTGTGACACTTTTCAGAGAATAGAGGGATCATAGTTGGGATCTCAGCATATACTTCCCTGGAGTAGGGGGAGGGCACAGTTAAAAAAACCCTTTAGAAACCTTCTACATTATATTAATGATGTGTCTCCAGCCCACAGGCTGAAAGCCAATAGTTTAGACGAAGAGCATTTTCCATGTATAGTGTGCAAGATTCACCCCACAGCCTCTCCAGATAAAAGGGTCTCAAGGAACTAGGGAAGCTGCAAGTAGCAACTTTGGAAAGGGTTAATTTTCTAGGGGGGAAGCACAGCGGGAAAGGGTCATATCCCCCTCCTTGTGTGTCACGGATCCATTCTGGAACACTCCCCCTGCAGTTCAAATCTCTAGACAAAAAACAGCACAAAGAAGATGATTATGGGTCCAACATATGGTCTCATTTGACTGTGCCACAGAGAGGCACCATTAAACAAAAGTGAACAATATTTGGCTAGATGAATCAGAGATCACAGTTCAAAACACTTCCATATACAATCATTCTCTTTATCTGAGACCCTGTCGTCTGCAACTTCGCTTATCTGTCAGGGGCAAAATCAGAGGCAGATCTAAGGGAGGGCAAAGCTCTAAGTTTTCCAAGAAGCCTTACCTTGCAGTGGAAATCACTCCTCTCCTGCACCGTTTTAGCCAATCCTCACAGGGAACAGCAACATCTTGGCGTTGCTTACTGGCTACAGCAGCAAGGGAGAGGAGGGATTTACATGACAGGGTAAGGCTCCTTGCAACACTTAGAGCTTTGCCCTCCCTGTAGATCCGCCACGGGGCAGAATGGCTACTTTCCTCATTATCTGCACCTCTGTCCTCATTATCCACTATGCACAGACCTTCCAAAGGACCTTCAGAATGGCACCTGTGGCCACGTTTAAGGGATCCATACTGGTTGCAGGTGCCATGCTGAGGATCCCTGCAGCCTCTGGAAGGTCTCTGCAGCATTCAGAGATCTTTTGGCACTTCTTGCTGCACTCGGCTGGCTTCCTGAGGGTCTCGGCTGGATTCTTCTGATGGCAGATAAGGTACCCCTTGCACCTAACCCCATTGATCCCATAGGATCAATGATTTATTATCTGCGAATTCGCTATCTGTGCCGATTTCCAGGAACCTAATCCTAGCAGATGAGGATTGATTACATTCAACCCTTGGAATCCTAAGCCCATGTATCCCTATGTGAACATCATTTGCACTATAGTTGTGTCTCACATCATACTTTTCACATGTGCACCTATCTAACATAACAACACTATGCATATTTACTTGGAAGCAAACCCAATCGATTTCAATGTGATATAGGCAAGTGATATAGTTTTGAGACAGCCCAGTCCAGTTTTTAGCTATCCAATCCAGGTATTTTGCACAATACCTCTCAGAAAAGAAGATGTTCTCTTACTTGGAATCAGGATGTCTTCCGCTTTTACAGTGTTCAGTCTCAACCAGCATATATTTCCTTTGGCCTGGAAATTGCCCCATCTGGGGCTGCTAATTTTGGTCTTTCACCCTATGTTTGGAAATGATGGTAGAGGGTATAGCGTAGATTGTGCCTTTGCCTGATTGAGTGAGTTCAAATCACAACTGAGAGCTGTGCTTGTCCTGCAATCATCTGTAAGGATCACAGTTGGCATGTGTTGTAAATGTTTGTTCAGAGCTCTTCACATTATTGCAGAAAGGAACGGGCTGTTATGCCACCGGAACAGGAGCCCGGGAAAGACGGGTGGAGCATTGCGACACACCCCCTGGGAATGTTGACAAAAAGGCCTGGAACAGAACATGATACCTTGCCTTGCAACTGATGGGAAAGGTTACTTTGTCGCTATTTCTGGCTGCTTGACATTACAAATAACCAGTATTGGGTGTTTTTTTCCCCTCTTTACTTTTTGCGTGTGACTTCAAGGCTGCAGAGCTTAATGATAAGGCGAGGCTCTAAAGATAAGATATGAATTTTATACATGTACGTGAAGCTGTCACGGCAGTCCATGTGAGCCAAGCAAATCTCTTTCATAGGTGTATCTTTTGATATGCATAAACCACCTGTTTAATTTCTGAAACGTGTATCAGCAGTTGGGGTCAAATTCCTTGTCAGCCTTTAGTAGCCTGGTACTTAGTTGCAAGAGGAAATAACTGAACAATTTATTAAACAAGCCCCCCCCCCCCGCCCCAAGGAATAAAGTACTTTACTCAGCAACTGAATCTTAAGCTGCTAGTCCTCATAAAATGAGAAATACACATTTTTCCAATGCAAAAAAACACTGCTCCTCTGTTAAATATGCAAGGTCATGTTCAGAATAAGATTATCATCATATTATGCAGTTGTAGATTGTCCATCCACTCATTATTTTTCTTTTCTTTAGGTCAGTTTCTGATTTTTAAAAAATTTTTTGAGAAACATTTCTGCTTTCTGTGTATAATGTGTTATTTTGATCCCCTGATCTGCTGTGGTCTGTTGTTGCTAAGGTACTTCTTTGCTGGGGTGGCTTTCCTGCTGTTCCCTCCTTTGACCAGAACTGGGTTGAGTGCAGAACAGGACTCGCTGCCTGACATGCAATAGGCTTCTTGTTAGGGACCTACTTCGGGCTTGAGTCTTTCCTGATACACTGTGCCAAAATACTGTAGACAGCTGTGGCTCAATGCACCAAAAACGTCACCTTAGGTGATTTCTCTTAGGTGGCCCTGCCTTGCTCTCATGTTTCAGTTGCTCTCTGAACTAGATCAGGTGGCCAGGACATCTTGCTGCACACTACCTGGAAGGGCTGAAAAATTGCTCATAATTGAGCTGTTTTAACATGAGTGCCATTCTTTGCTCCTTTCCTGTTGATAGTTTTACCTGACCTTGTATAATGTCACATTTAATGGCAGTGTTTCTTTTGATGCTCTAACAGACACAGTGCCACACCTGATCTTGTGCATATCTTTTCCAGTGTAATCATTAGAGTAGCGGTTCCCAAACTATGGGTCCCTGGCCCACCTGTGGGTCTTGACTCAATTTTTGGTGGTTTACGAAACTAACAGGGTAGATTAGGCTATGTGAATCAGTGGCATTCCTAGAGGGGGGAAAACACTAAGTGTTGCAGGAGCCTGAGCTCCTGTGTAACGTGCCCCCTTCCCCTTGCATATGGAGACATTCACTGCTTGGAGAGCAAAGCCTCTGAGTCAGGTCTCCAAGCGATGAATGGCTCTGAAGGCAAGGGAGAGGGCAGTGGTGTAGCTACCCACGGGGTGGGGGGGGGCACAGCACGCCAGGTGCCATCTTCAGGGGTGGTGGTGTCACCACTGAACACCAAATTCCAAAAGTGGCCCAGGCTGGAGACTGCAGCAGCTTTTGTGGCTAGGTTTACTCACATGCTTTTGGCTTGGCTGAGAGCAGAAGCATGCAAGCAGTCTAGCATCCCCACAAATGTCACCTCCGGGCATAAGAACTAGGGGAGCAAGTAAGCACTGATGCGGCAAGGTGAGCAATAAGCAGATGCAATGACCAGGCATGAGTATGTGTGCAATGAGCAGGCATGAGGCAGTCGACACACCGGGAAGGATTTTGGCTAGGGCTGGCTTGCTAAGGCTAAGCCAAGACTGTGGGAGTTTCATGTAACTTCAGGTGCCATCAAGTCTACCTTGCCTGGCAAAGAAACACATTTACTGATGCCTTATCATTCTTGTGCTGCGTGTAGGAAGAAATGTCCCATTTTGATGTCGACTGGCAATGCCAACCTGTTCTTGTGGGTTTGCAGTCATTGCAGCCATGCAATCAATGGCTTGTTCTGCTGTAGGCAGACACCTGGAACCAGGCAAGCCAGGTAAAATCAGCCAAGCCTGTTGCTGCTGGAGAGATGCCACAGCCTTACCTCCAAGAAAGAGCTGCTTTGGTTGACTTTGTTTTCTCTCCTTGAGGACTCCCAGACAAGCACCTCTTTGGTGATGTCATGTAAAAACCATGGACTAGCACAGAATCCCACAGCAAGGGCAGAAGTCACAAAGGAAATGATAATGCTTGTAATGAGTCAAAAGCATTTGGTGATTTGGAAGATTTAGGGCACAATCCTAACCAACTTTCCAGCACTGACCAGGGCCGGCTTTAAGCCAATATGACCAATGTCATCACATCGGGCCCCACGCTTCAGGGGACCCCACACCAGCAGGGTGAGCATATTGCCTGTGGCTGCAGCTGGGATCTCTATGGACTGTAAGTCAGTGGGGCGAGCAGAGCAGCTTTGCTTTGGTCTCTCCCACCTGCCTCTGCCTCTGAACAGCCCAAGATGGGCCACCTGGAAGCAGTTGGCGGTGATGTTATGATATCACCACCAACTACTTCCACATGCCATGCTTTGCACATGGCACAAACAGAGCTCTTCTTGGTGAGTGGGGGGCACTCGCGGGGAGGGTTGGGGGACCCGCAGGAATGCCCCACATTGGGCCCTGCCACTGCTAGAGCAGGCCCTGGCACTGACCAATGGGGCCTATGCGGCATCCTGCAGTTGGAGGGCAGGCCAATTACCGGAGGGCCTCCTCAAGGCAGGGGAATGTTTGTTCCCTTACCTGAGAGCTGTGATGCCCTTACCCTGGGGCTGGAAAGTTGGTTAGGAATGTGCCTTTACCAGCCAATGTCAGAATTTTGGACCTTCCTAAATGCGATTGTTGGTGGGTCAATGGTAACATTCACCTGCTTTCTGGCATTCATTGGAGCACACTCATGTACATATATTCACCACCATTTTTAAAAAGAATCACTGTTTTTTCTCTCTTTCAGGTGGTGGAGAAGAATGTGGACCCAGAAACAACACTGCTGACTTACCTTCGACGAAAATGTATCTAATGTCAGACAAGGGGCACTCATAAAATGGTCAAGATGTTTCATAGTTGTGTGAAAGGGTTAGGGCTGTACCAATGCCCCCAAAATTTGAGTCTTCAATTGAATTTTAACTTGCAAGTCTTGTTCCAATCACTCCCAGATTGAGGGTGCAATCCTACCCAGCACCAGAATGGCAACCATATCCAATGCTGGGTCGACAAGGGAATGTTCGTTCCCTTACCACAAGGGAGGCTCCAGCCTCCCCTATGCGCTCCTCAGATCTGCACTTGCTAAACAGCAGGTGCAGATCCAAGGAGACTGTGTAGCCCAAATTGGGGCTGTGCAACCTCCCAAATGGGTATAGGATTTGGCTTTATGGCTGAATCCTGCACCCGCCCATGTCCCACCCTCCTCCTGCCTGCAGCGCCGGTCCCGTTGCCTTAGCGCCGATGCAGGGGTGCCAATCGAACCCCGTTGTGTTGACGCTGCGCATTCCATAGGATTGCGCTGCCAATCCCTGAAACCTCCAGCTAAGGCTAGGAAATAATTCCTATGGGGGATACACTACTCCTGTGTAATGCCGCCCCTCCCATTGCCTTCAGAACCATTTGCGGCTCAGAGAACTGGCTGGGAGTCTTTGCTCTCTGAGCCACGAATAGCTCTGAAGGCGAGGTGAGTGGCCACATTACACAGGAGCTCCTGTAAAACTTAGCATTTTGGGGGCTCCTGTAGGAAAGCCCCAAATGCAGGTCAGCTCTTCTTAAGATTGATTTCCTGCTGTGACATATTCCATGCTTTCCTTCACCAAGAAGCATGATCTGCTACAACTGCCTGAACTATAATGCTTTAACATTCAAGAGAGTGGGTGGGAAAAGTCATCATAGCTCTCAAATGTTGAAAAACCGAAGGCAGGTCTTTGCCAAATACTAGAATTGATCTTGAGGATCATGAATATGGGGATTGTTCTACTAGGGACTGTCTGGTTTTTGTTTTTCATGAAAAACTGCATTGCGTGGCCAATCACAACCACTCTTCCATGCTCTTCATGCATGGAAGAGTGATTGTGTGGTGCTGTTTGGATCGGAAGATTTGTTCGGAGAAAAAGCATGTGACTTCTTTTCCAAAGATATGTGCTGATGCTGGCAAAAATCATTGTTAGAAATAGAAGTTCACTGACTTTTATGTTGGTGAATGAATTCCTAATCCAGTTATCTCTTCCCAGTCACATGTTTATGGCTAGTAAATAATATATCTTGTGCATGTAAATCAATTCTATCTCTTTTTCTCTCGCTGACACACTTTATGAGATAAGGCAGTCAAAAAAGAATATTTGATTTCTTTGAAAAAAAGATTCTTCGCAAGTGTGTTGCAAGGACTGGTGAGGAACAATGCTGAAGAAGTTCAAGCTGTTTTGCTAAACTGGTATATCCTTAACCACAATGATGTTAGTGGGCTTATGTGGAACCAAGCTGGGCTGTGGAGAAGGTGGATGTGGTGCCTGCACTGTGATGATTTCCAAGTATGACGCCTTTCAAAAGAAGATTGTGTATCCTTTGAAAGATGTGTGATGAGATGCAAGGATAAATCTTGAATGTAGGCCTCCATAGTATTGAAGACTGATAGAGTCTTAGGATGCAATCCTAACCTGGAGTTAGGCCAACAAAGTTTGGCCAGCACAAGGGCCACCATAAAGTGCGTTTGGACCACTCTCAGAGTCAGGGGAGATGGTGCATGTCTGTGTGCTGGCCTCTCTGAGTGGCCCAACATACATTATGGTGTCCCTTGTGCCAGCCTAACTATAGATTAGGATTGCACCCTTAATGAATGGAACATTGTTATTGTGGATATCTATTCCTCCCAAAATTTCAGCTCTGTTCCAGGTCAGTGTTCTGTAGACAGGACCTATTTTAAAAAGCGTTTCCTGCAAGTCTATTGCCCACTCTCGAAGTCAGGGAGATGGCTCACGTCTATGTGCTGTCTTTGAGAGTGATCCAAACACACTTTACAGTGTCCCTTATGCCCCAAACTTTGCTGGCCTAACTGTGCCAGCATAACTCCAGGTTAAGATTACGCCCTTATAAGAACATAAGAAGAGCCCTGCAGGATCAGGCCAAAGGCCCATCTAGTCCAGCTTCCTGTATCTCACAGCGGCCCACCAGGTGCCCCAGGGAGGCATGAGATAACAAGATGCTTGGATTCTGTTGCTACTCCCTTGCACCCAGTACTCTGAAGTAGCCCACCACCAATGTAAGGAGGTTGCACAATCCATCATTGCCTATAGCCCACGATGGACCTTTCCTCCAGAAATCCGTCCAATCCCCTCTTAAAGGCATCTAGACCAGATGCCATCACCACCTCCTGTGGCAAAGAGTTCCACAGATTAACTGCCCTAGTTTCCCTCTGTTACTCTCCTCTGTGCACTTTCCCATTGTTCATTTAAGCAAAAACTTAAATGTCAGGATTCCCCGGGAATGGCATTCCTAAAAATAATGAATCTAAGTTTGTACAAGCTTTTGTTGGCAATAATTCTGCCTTATCATCATTTAGGAAAAAAATGGGCAATATCAATGTTCCTATCAGCAAAAGCGATGTGTTTGAGGTAGTAGGCTTTTAAGCATCGACGGTCCTTGTCATTTGGGACTAGCATGCACCGATGGAATGGGGTGCACATCCGGTTGCTCATCTGCATCCTGATGTGCATCCTGATGTGCATTCAGCTGCAAAGGACCCAAAGCAACCCCCCATCTGCAATGCCTGGCTTGGGTGAGAATATACCTTTCCATCCATTTCATGTTGTGGATGGCCCAGCATAGTAGATACCCACTGTCTTGGGCTACAGGTTGCATGCAGTATACAAATATATCTGGACTGGAGGCTTTGATTTGGATTTGCACATCGTATCATGTTTACATGAACATTAATATTGTTTGCTGGAAACCACTTGCTTCTTGCAAGCCCAGTACTGAATATTTGCCTTTAAGTGGCCTTATGCCCTTATTTAGTGGTACCAGCAGATGTTTTTACAAAAGGAACAACATCCTTAATTCACGGCTCCGGACATTATTCTGCAAATGCTTGTTTATTCCCCATCTGTGCTCTTCACCATGTAGCAGTAACTACAGTTGAAGGCATAGGAAGCACAAAGACAAGGCTACACCCTGTACAGGTAAGTTGTGGAGTTGTATGTAGCTACTTCTTAACAAAGTGTCTGATTTTTGGCATTATCTTCTATTTTGCTCAAGCTACATTAAATTGCTCATTCTTCATTGACTGATTCAAATGACCATGACTTGTTTCACTGGACATTTTCCAAATGATTTGTATAGGACACATCCCATATTTTTCTAAACTAATCATCCTCAAATGCTTTAGCCCTTCCCCATAGGGAACATGCTCCAATCCCTTGATCATTTTTCTGCAACTCTTCTAGCATTATATTATCTTTTTGGGGATGGGGGGACGATGACTAGAACCATACTGATTATTCCAAATTTAGCCATACAGATGCCTAAAACAAAAAACAAAAATGTTTTTTCCTTTACAATTGCTGGTGCCCTGATGTGATATTTTCATTGACCTTCCATTCTAAGAACCTTTCTGGATAATCACAAATAGTTCAGTGTATATTAGCAGTTGGGATTTTTTTGTCTCAGCATAGATCACTTGACACTTATTGTGCGGACAGTGAATGTCAGTATTATTATTGTGTTGTCAGTCTGCATCCCAATGCATGTCTATTTAGACATGGTCCCATTCTGGTCAGTAGGGCTTACTCCTAGGTAAGTGTGCATAGGATTGCAACCTCAGTTTGGAGAGGACCTCCAAAAGATCTCCAAATCTTCACACACTTTGGATTTTTGCCATTCTGCCATTCATACCTTATTAACTTCATTGCTGATTTTAGTTAATTGATGAGTTCCATGGGTCCTAATATAGAAGTGTTGAGCTCTCCAATGGTTGCTTCTTGCTGACTTCTCCCTCCACAATAAATTGTATTTGAATATGTTAAATATATTTGAAATCAAGCTATATTTGAATTCATGTCTCTGCCTTCTTTTCTTGGAAACAATATTGCAGTGAAACAGCCACTAAGGGCGCAATCCTAACCAACTTTCCAGCATCAGGGTAAGGGCAATGCAGCTCCAAGATGATGGAACAAACATTCCCTTACCTTGAGGAGGACTCCATGACTATGACTCCACTGCAGGATGCAGCACATGCCCATTGATACAGCTATATCAGTGCTGGAAAGTTGGTTCGGCTTGCGCCCTAAGTGAGATCTAACTCACCCAGGGTACCCAGGATATAAATCAGGCACCTTGCTGAAGAGAACCAGGACTAGGTCTGGCTGGGAGACTACCCGGAAGTCCCATGTATATAATGTTGAATTCCCTGATGGCAGATACATGGAACATGCATGTAATCCCTACACCCACCCTTAATCATGCTAAGAAATTACTTCATCCAGGAAAGAATAGCCAAAAGCCATGGATCTCAGTGTGGTTTCTGCACTCCTGGTATCGTCATGTCCATGTACACATTGCTTCGCAACCAACCTCAGCCCAAAATGGAAGAGATTGAAGATGCGTTCCAAGGTAAGCAAATTTTTTTTATCAAGCCTTTTATAGTCTTACTAGCTTTTTGTTACCCGGCGTTGCCCGGGTAACAAAATGATCTTCCAGAGTTTATGAGTTTTGCACCCCTTCTCACCCCCCATGCTGATGGGGGCCGAACCCGGACTTCAACCGCGTCAGGAGCATCGCCGCTCACCTCAGTGGCCCCAGAAACTACGGTTCCGACGCTGATTTTGGCCGTTTTTGACCGTTTTCACATGGGGCCCCCTGCATACCCCACCCCCGGGTGCACTGGGGGGCCCTGACCCCCGCAGTGTTTGTCGCCAGGCCGCAAGGCACGTGCTTGCCGAGTCTGGCGCCAATCGCTCCAGGCGTTCCAGCATGGCATGGCAGACATCTTGTTTTGCACCCCTTCTCACCCCCATGTTGACGGGGGGCTGAACCCGGACTCCCACAGCGTCGGGAGCATCGCCACTCGTCTCGGCGACCCCAGAAACTACGGATCTGACGCCGATTTTCAACTGTTTTCATGCGGGGACCCCCCCTGTACCCCCACCCCCACCCCTGGGGGCACCAGGGGGGCCTGACCTCCGCAGTGTTTGTCGCCAGGCCGCAAGGCACGTGCATGCCAGGTTTGGTGCACATCGCTCCAGGCGTTCCAGCACGGCATTGCGGAAGTTTTGTTTCGCACCCCTTCTGGCCCTCCATGCCCGAACCCAGACTCCAACCGCATCAGGCACATCACCGGTCGCCTCGGCGACCCCAGAAACTGTGGACTCGATGCCAATTTTGCCCATTTTCGGCCATCTTCACTTCAGGCCCCCTACCTCGGCCCCCTGCCTCAGGCCTCGGCCACCCCGGAAACGATGGGTCTGACGCTGATTTCGTCCGTTTTTGACCGTTCTCTCGCAGGGGCTCCCGTGCACCCCCCCCGGGGATGGTAGTGGGGCCTGACCCCCGCAGATTTTGTTGCCAGGCCTCAAGGCACGCGCGTGCTGAGTCGGGCGCCAATCGCTCCAGGTGTCACAGTGGGGCATGGCAGACATCTTGTTTCGCACCCCTCCCGCCCCCCACGCTGAGGGGGGCTGAACCGGGACTCCCATGGCATTGGGAGCTAGGGGTGCTAGCGGGGTCTGACCCCTGCAGTGTTTGTCGCCAGGCCGTAAGGCATGTGCATGCCGGGTTTGGTGGCAATCGTTCCAGGCGTTCCAGCGGGGCATGGCGGCCGTTTTGTCTTGCACTGCTTCTCACCCCCCACGCCGAGGGGGGCTGAACCCGGACTTCAACAGCATCGGGAGCGTCGCCGCTCGTCCCGGCGACCCTGGAAACTATGGATTCGATGCCGATTTTGGCTGTTTTCAGCCGTCTTCACACGGCGAACCCGGGGACCCCACCCCCGGGGGCGCTAGGGGGCCCTGGCCCCCGCAGTGTTTGTGGCCAGGCCACTAGGCTTCCGCATGCCGAGTTTGGTGCCAATCGGTCCAGGCGTCACAGCGGGGCATGGCGGACATTTAGTCTCGCACCCCTTCTTGCCCCCACGTCGAGGGGGGGCTGAACCTGGACTCCGACGGCGTCGGGACCGTCGCCACTCATCTCGGCGACCCAGGAAACTGTGGATTTGATGCCGATTTCAGCCGTTTTCGGCCGTCTTCATGCGGGGACCCCCGCATACCCCTGCCCCCGGGGGCGCTGGGGGGGTCTGACCCCTGCAGTGTTTGTTGCCAGGCTGCAAGGTGTATGCATGCCAGGTTTCGTGCCAATCGCTCCAGGCATTACAGCGGGGCATGGCGGATGTTTTGTTTTGCACCCCTTCTTGCCCCCACGTCAAGGGGGGGGCAAACCCAGACTCCAACGTCATTGGGAGCAGCACCGCTCATCTCGGCGACCCCGGAAACTGTGGATTTGACCCCGATTTTGGCCGTTTTTGACCGTTTTCACATGGGGACCCCCGCGTACCCCCAACCCTGGGGGTGCTAGGGGGGCCCGACCCCCGCAGTGTTTGTGGCCAGGCCGCTAGGCTTCCGCATGCCGAGTTTGGTGCCAATCGGTCCAGGCATTCCAGCGGGGCATGCGGACATTTTGTTTTGCACCCCTTCTTGCCCCCCATGTCGAGGGGGGGCTGAACCCGGACTCCAATGGCATCGGGAGCATCACCACTCATCTCGGTGCCACTGGAAACTGTGAATCTGACGCCGATTTTGGCCGTTTTTGACCGTTTTCACGTCAGGACCCCCCCGTACCCCCACCCCTGGGGGCGCTAGGGGGGCCCGACCCCTGCAGTGTTTGTCGCCAGGCCGCTAGGCTTCCGCATGCCAGGTTTGGCGCCAATCGGTCCAGGAGTTCCAGCAGGGCACGGTGGACACTGTGTTTCGCACCCCTTTTGGCCCCCCATGTTGGGGGTGTGTGAACCCGGACCCCATCGGCATCGGGAGGGTCGTCACTCATCTCGGCGACCCTGAAAACTGTGGATTTGACTCCAGGTTTGGCCGTTTTTGACCGTTTTCACATTGGGACCCCCTGTACCCCCACCCCCGGGGGCGCTAGGGGGGCCCGACCCCCGCAGTGTTTGTCGCCCGGCCGCAAGGTGTATGCGTGCCGAGTTTCGTGCCGATTGCTCCAGGCGTTGAGGAGCCTATGCGAGACATACATACATACATACATACACACACACCCAGGCTCTTCTTTATATATATAGATACCCACCCCTTGCAGAATCCAGCTGATTGTTCTAAATTTAAAGTAACTAAGGACCAATCCTATCCAACTTTCCCGCACCAGTGCAGCTGCAGTGTAGCCCCAAGGTTACGTTGTCCTTGAGGACAATGAGGACAATGTCGTCCTTGAGAAAGCTTCTGTGAATGCCCCATGCCGCAAGATGCAACACACACCCCATTGGTACCACTGCATCAGTGCTGGAAAATTGGATAGGATTGGGCCCTCAGGCTGCATCCTGTATGCATTTTCCT
This sequence comes from Lerista edwardsae, assembly GCA_029204185.1. Taxonomy (NCBI): domain Eukaryota; kingdom Metazoa; phylum Chordata; class Lepidosauria; order Squamata; family Scincidae; genus Lerista; species Lerista edwardsae. Next base: position 7,106,920 of record JAJKFI010000008.1, on the reverse strand, counting down.
GGGAGTAAGCTTCATTGAATCCAATGGTACTTAACTTCTGAGTAGACATGCCTAGGTTTGAGTTGTTACAGTGCAATTCTAGGTGTATGTTTACTCAAAAATAAGCACATTGAGATAAATGGAATTTAATCCCAGGTATGTGAAGGATCGCAGTCTTCTATGTACATATCTGGGAGTAAGTTCCATATAAGTCAATGAGTAAGATATTCTTTTTTCTTTGTCTTCAACCTCTTTGGAATTTTTGACACAAGACACTCTGGAAACTTCTTTGTTTCTAGTGCTCCAGGAACCTGCAGCTTATCCACCGATCAAAACTTTGCTAGATCAGTGGGAATACAATTTCTCAGTCTTGATGTGTGGAAAGGCTAATGGGTCTATTTTGCCATGGACTCTCTGGCTCTTGGGGAATGTTCTTCTTGTAACCTCAGTTTCCCACCTGAAAAATGGGAGCATTAACTCACATAGTAGGCATATTATGAGCCTGAGGGCGCAATCCTAACCAACTTTCCAGCACTGGCATAGCTGTGCCAATGCGGCTTGTGCTGCATCCTGCAGCGCAGTATAGTCACAGAAGCTTCCTGAAAGTAAGGGAGTGTTTGTTCCCAGAGGCAGATATAAGGAAGGGCAAAGCTCTAAGTTTTGCAAGAACTTTCACTCCTCTCCTGCACCGTTTTAGCCAATCCTCACAGGGAAAAGCAACATCTTGGCGTTGCTTACTGGCTACAGCAGCAAGGGAGAGGAGGGATTTACATGACAGGGTAAGGCTTCTTGCAACACTTAGAGCTTTGCCTTCCCTGTAGATCTGCCTCTGTTCCCTTACCTCAGAGCTGCATTGCCCTTATCCCAGTGCTGGAAGGTTGGCTAGGATTGTGCCCTGAATGAGATAAATACCCTTTGTGTACAGAAGTATTATATGTAATTCATCATATTTATTTCCTCTGTAGTCAGATTCCCCTTTGGGATGTAAAATTTCATCTTCCCTGTACTAGATGGGAGCCTATGGCAAAAATAGTTTCTGTTCTCCAACTAGCAAACCAGTAAAAACAGTAGGAGGGGCCAGAATGAGTAAACTGTATTTTGGGGTGGGCAGTGAAGGAACTTTTCCCACATTAAGAGTTCTGGAAGAGAAATAATAGCACAGTAGTGATGCTCTCTTCCATATTTTCCCTGATGTTAGTGCTATCGGTTTTGATGGAGTTAATTTTCAAGCAAGCATGCTTGAAATTTTATTTTAGTGTCCAGTTAATTTGGTATTTGACCGCAATGTGGGGTGGGGTTTTGAGCTGATTTTTAGTGGGTGCTTGCCCCTCCAACTTTCTGGTGCTTTCCAAGCCCTTTTCTCATTCCTGAACTGCCTCTTATGCTCTGCAACTTTGATTTTGCAATGCAGGAAATCTTTGTCGCTGCACAGGGTACAGGCCAATTCTGGAGGGCTACAGGACATTTGCAAAGGTAAGGGGTTAGAATAGCTAAAAATAAGTCTTTGGGGTTAATCATGGTTTCTGTTTGTTTTATTGTTTGCTCACTGCCAATGGATTAAATACCAAATGAAAAAGAACCTATTTATTTAACATGTTTTCTGCCACTGAACTTCTCTTTCCCTTACCAGCTTTAAGCTGTGCTGCCACAAAAAGTGTTACATTGTACAATATGGCAGTTCCAATGTGGAAAGGATTTGCTCTGGCCAGCAGCTTCAGGAATAAACCTGGTGCACAATCTCTGGGAACGTCTAATGCAAACTCCATTGCAATGAGTGCACGGTGAGGGAGGGAGAGAGGAGATAAAAGGGGACTTGGAGATTGCAGAGAAATTAAATGAATTCTTTGCATCCGTCTTCACGGCAGAAGACCTTGGGCAGATACACTGCCCGAACGGCCTCTCGTAACGAAGGAATTAAGTCAGATAATGGTGACTAAATAAGATGTTTTAGATCAAATTGATAAATTAAATATAAATAAGTCACCAGGCCCAGATGGTATCCACCCAAGAGTTATCAAGGAACTAAAGAATGAAGTTGCTGACCTCTAGTTAAGTTCTCTAGAGTTTAATACTCTCGTTAAATGCAACTTGCCCCTTAAAACAGCCATGGTGCGAGAGGATTGGAGGATAGCCAATGTCACACCAATCTTTAAAAAAGGGAGGAGGGGGGACCCTGGAAACTACAGGCTGGTCAACCTAACGTCTGTTCCGGGTTAGATGGTGGAAAGCCTCATCAAAGATAAAATCCTAAAACACGTAGAGGAACACGTGTTGCTGAAGGAAAGTCAGCATGGCTTCTGTAAGGGTAAGTCTTGCCTCATAAACCTTTTAGAATTCTTTGAAAAGGTCAACAGGCAAGTGGATGTGGGAGAACCTGTGGATATCATATGTCTGGATTTTCAGAAAGCGTTTGACACAGTCCCCCACTAAAGGCTGCTGAGGAAACTTCACAGTCAGGGAATAAGAGGGCAGGTCCTCTTATGGATTCAGAATTGGTTGAGGGCCAGGAAACAGAGAGTGGGGGTCAATGGGCAATTTTCACAATGGAGAGGAGTGCCCCAGGGATCTGCCTTGGGACTGGTGCTTTTCAACTTGTTAATAAATGACTTGGAAATAGGCATAAGTAGTGAGGTGGCCAAGTTTGCAGATGACACAAAACTCTTCTGGGTGGTAAAAACTAGAAGGGATTGTGAAGAACTCCAGAAGGATCTCTCCCAGTTGGGAAAATGGGCAGCAAAATGGCAGATGCGTTTCAATGTAGACAAGTGTAAAGTGATGCACATTGGGGCAAAAAAATCAAAACTTCACATATAGGGCAATGGGTTCTGAGTTGTCAGTGACAGCTCAAGAGAGAGATCTTGGGATGCTGGTGGACAACTCGATGAAGGCGTCAACCAAGTGTGCGTCAGCAATTAAGAAGGCCAATTCCATGCTTGGGGTCATTAAAAAAGGGGTTGAGAATAAAACAGCCAATATTATCATGCCATTGTACAAATCAATGGTAAGGCCACATCTAGAGTATTGCGTACTGGTCACCACATCTCAAAAAGGACATAGTGGAGCTGGAAAAGGTACAGAAGAGAGTGACAAAAATGATTACGGGGCTGAGGCACCTCCCTTATGAAGAAAGACTGCAACGTTTGGGGCCCTTCAGTCTGGAAAAAAGGCACCTGAGGGGGGACATGATTGAAACATACAAAAATATTCATGGAAGGGATAGATTTGATAGAGGGATGTTCTTTTCCCTCTCTCACAACACCAGAACCAGGGGGCATCCACTGAAATTGAATGTTGGGATTGTTAAAACAGCTAAAAGGAAATACTTTTTTTGCCCAGTGGGTAATTAAGCTATGGAACTCCTTGCCGCAGGAGGTGGTGATGGCATCTGGCCTAGATCCCTTTAAAAGGGACTGGACAGATTTCTGGAGGAAAAGTCCATAGTGGGCTATAAGCCATGATGGGTGGTGCAACCTCCATACATTAATAGTAGGCTACTTCAGAATGCCAGGTGCAAGGGAGTGGCAACAGGATGCAAGCATCTTGTTGTCTACTGAGCTCCCTTAGGCACCTGGTGGGCCGCTGTGATATAGAGAAAGCTGGACTAGATGGGCCTTTGGCCTGACCCAGCAGGGCTCATGTTCTTATGTTCTTAATGGGAGATATGCAAAAACACAGAGCAGGTCCCATTCTTTTCTGTTGGTTTGTGCTAGAAAAGGTCCTCAAAGATACTGACAAGTTCTTTTCAACCAGGATTCCCCTCATTGATTTGAGACTGTTATACCACTGTTGTGTCTGCAGATTTCTACCTCTGTGTGATTATTGGATGGTTAGTTTCTCTAGCATAAGCATTAAATTAGTGTCACTTTTCTGTTGCTTGGAACCTTTCTTTCTATTCAGGATTGGAGATGCTGTGGGAAACAAGTTAATGGTGTAGGTTGCTGCATGGCCGGAAAAGAAAATAATGTGGTAAGTTGTATATGAATGACTAGACCAGTGGTATTCAAACTTTTTAGACCAGGACCCACTTTTTAGAATGGCATTTGTGTTGCGACCCACAGGAAATGATATCATTAACCTGGAAGTGATGTTGTGGCAGGAAGTGGCATCATCAAGCAGGAAGTGCTTTCAGTGTGACATAATCAAATGACACTCCTGGAATGCAAACTGGCATTCTTGGACTGCAGCAATTGTACAACCATGAAACATCCTTGACAGAAAGCAAGATTAGGACAAAATAGGATGTAAAAGCACTGAACTAAAAATAAAATTTAAGAAACCCTCACTTGCAAATTCAAACTGTTAACACTCACAAAAGGAATATAACAAGAGTAAGGTCTGCAGTTTCCAACATTGCTGCTCCCAGCTTTCTGAGACCCACCTGACATCAGATCATGACCCATCAAATGGGTCCCGACCCACAGTCTGAATAACACTGGAATAGACTATTAATATGTTACACAATTATATGTTCTGGATATGCGTTGACCATGGTTGTAACACGTGAGCAGTACAAGATTGGAGGAGGAACCTTGTAGGAACCTTGTGACTTCCTCTGGACTTTTGGATGAACCTTTATTTTGATTTTCCTGGAATCATCTCTCTGAGTAATTAAAGGGCAAAGTTCAGTAAAAACAAGAAGAGCTCCACTAACTGGTAATTACATTTTAATCAGGAATTGAGAAATGTTTGAGAAAGGTCTCAAGACAACATGTAGCTATACGAAAATCATTACTTGTACAGAATTCCCATTGGGGCAACAGTTCTCTGTTCTGCTTCAGATTATGTAGGAACATTTTAACCAGAGATAAAGAGGAATTACCTAAGAACCTCCAGAAAAGAGGACCCAGAAGATGGCTTAGTAGTGTATCATGTAGTAAATTCCATTGTACAAGCTAAGCTGTCCTTGGATGGATGACGTCTTTAGAAAATTATGTGCGGTACTCTGAGCAGGAGAAAGTATGACATTAGAACTGCACACAACTAACGTTCTTTCTATGTGACAAGCTTCTATCATTTGCATGCAAACTATCATAGCTTTCCCGAAAGAATCTTGGGAATTGAAGTGCTGACAATTCTCTGAAGTGCTGGCAATCACTTAGAGATTTCTAACTCCTCACCTCAAAAAGCTACAATTCCCTGAATTATTTGGTAGAATGAGTATTAAATAACTTTAAGGGTACAATCCTAACTAGGAGTTAAGCTGACACAAGGGAGTTAGACCGGCGTAGAAGACTCAAAAACGTGTCGTAAAGCGTGTTTGCACCACTCTCAGAGTCACGGGAGGGTGGCACATGGACCTGCACCGTCCTCCCTGACTCCAGCCTGGGAACAGCAACCCTCCCTCCCTCCCTCCCTGAGGGCTCAATCCTAACCTGGAGTTAGGCCGGCACCGTTAGGCCAGCAAAGTTTGGCTGGCCCAAGGGCCCCCAAGCGTGTTTGGACCACTCTAGGAGTCGGGGCAGTGGTGTTATTCAAATGATTTAGGAACAGGAACTCACTTTTGATTGGCACTTGTCAGGAACCCGGAATCAGCCATGGAGCCCGTTAGGATCCGGAATGCCCGTTCTGGTCCGTTCCCCCTGAATGACATCACTGGTCAGGGGGGATGGTGCACATCTGTGTGCTGACTTCTTTGACTCCGAGAGTGGTCCAAACATACTTTACGCTATCCCTTGTGCTGGCCAAACTTTGCTAGCCTAACTGTGCCAGCCTAACTCCAGATTGCGCCCTGAGGCTAGTCTGAGATTAGCTGATTGTTCATGTTGAAGGTTGGATAGGAATTTCTTGCTGTTATCCTGATTGACCTTGGATGGCAGTTTTTTTCGCCTACTCCAGATTAGATCTAGGGTTGGGACTGGTTTTTCTCTCTCTTATCCTGGTTAAAGTTCAGTGATTAAATTTGGCCACTTGGCATGAAGCATACAGGGTAGGGTAGGTAGGTACCATCTTGGTGTGCATTTGAGGCAGCAAGATCGGGTGTGAGTCAGTCCCCCTCCGATGATGCCTAACTGGCTCAACAAGGTTGGCTGGCAAACACTTGACTGGATGGGTAAGGCTCTGCAAGGTTTGTCCTATGGGCTAAACTGTTCAGTTGCCTTGACCCTTTGGAGGCAACTGTGAAACGCTGTATCAGTCCTGGGACTGAGAAGGCCCCATTGGGTGTTTCGCCTTAATGAGATTCATGGGGGATGTAGAGATGGATAGGACCTTTTCCTCTGGTTTAGTACCCTGCACACTGGAGTTTGATAGATTTGTTACCCAGCTAGCCCTGTTGCAAGAGTTGCATCTTTATTGGGTGTGTGTGTATGTGCGGGTAAAGAAATATACAGTAAAATTATTTTATAAAGGTATTTTTGCACTTGCCATCAAATGTTAGATACATCTTATTTAAATAAGAGCACAGTCCTAACCTAGAGTTAGGCTGGCACAATTTAGGCCAGCAAAGTTTGGCCAGCAAAAGGGTCACCATAAAGTATGTTTGGACCATTCTTGGAGTCAGAGAGGCCAACACCTAGATGTGCACCATCCTCCCAGACTCCAAGAGTGATTCAAATGTGCTTTATGGTGGCCCTTGTGCCAGCCAAACTTTACTGGCCTAACTGTGCCGGCCTAACTCCAGGTTATGATTGCGCCCTAAAATACATTCCTTCTTAAATGCCATTGGAAAATAAAAAAGAAATAAATGTTATTTCACCTACAAGTAGGAAGAATTGTTCCATTGCATGACATATATGCAGTATGTCTTCTTTCTCCCGCCTTCCTGTAGGGTGGAACCTGCTGTGGAAACAAAGCCAATGGCCCAGGTTGTTGCATGAATGAAAAGGAAGACAATTCAGTACGTACTCTAGATATCTATGGATATTTTTTTCTTTCCATGTATTCCTCCTGTTTTATTTCTGTTTTATTCAGTTGATGGAGGACGATCACAGCATAGATTAGGTGATATAAACTAGCTCTGTGCCATGAAATGATATCCCAGCAGCCCCTGGCAAAAGCGTTTGTGCTGTTCACCTCACTCCCTCAGTATGAGAGTGAAAGACAGCAGGATCCTGGACAGTCGAGCTGTGGCAAGCAAGCAAACAGATGTTGCCAGATGCTGATGACATAATCAGAATGTGACACTCAGGGGAAGGGGAAGCCCGTTCACACTGGGGGTTATGAAAGCAGCTTTGGAACAGTGAGAAGGCTAAGCAAGACTAAGCAAGACCAAGGGAAGACTAAGCAAGGGAAGACTAAGCAAGACCAAGCCTTCTCTCTGTTGCTGAGAGCGTTCATTGTAAATAGAAGTTAGCAGACATGGTATACTTGTCCCTGTTTAAACCAAGTTTAATTGTTCCATCACCAGGGCCCCAGACATTCTCTATGGATTCGAGATGTGCTATGTAACTCCCCAGCAGAAAATTATCATTATTGTAATCAAACTAAAATTCCATATGATAAAGGTCCTTATTGTACTTTCGATAATTCTTAGTCAGTTTATAAAAATAAGCATACCTTGAGAGTTTCATAGTTGCGTGTCTCTGTGATAGTCTTCCAGTGGTTGGTGTAACCAAAAAAAATTTAAAAATCCAATACCCTACAACCGGGACCTGTAACAAAATGTTGCATTCCCCCCAATGCCGAATTGGGTGAAGCAAACCAGTTTCTTCTCCCTGATTGTGCCCCTCCTGTTGTGTTCTGTTGTTTGTTTCCAGCTCATCTTCACCATTCCATGGCTCCTGAGCATATTCAATCAGTATCAGGCTGCTTATCTCCTTCCCTCTGTATGTTTCAGAGGGGAAACATGCCCTTATCTCCTGTATGTTTTGGAGTCCCCCCAATATTTAAAGCCACTGTGTAGGTGGTCCTATTAACTTAGCATACAAAACGATAGCAGCTCAATCCTGCAAGTTTGCTGTTCATCTATACTGTAGCTGATGAAGATGTATTTATCCAGCACCATTGATGTACATGGTACTTTATATAAAGTACAAAGAGTGAAAAGACAAATCTCTGCCCTGAGGGCTGATTTTTCATGATTCAATTACAGGCAATCTTCTCTAGTAATGAGAAAAACAGATTTGCGCTAATTAATGGCAATTTGTTTCTGCAGACGTTGATCTCCTCAGTCCTCTTCAATCCATCAGAGTTCTACCCTTTAGACCCTACACAGGAGCCAATATTCCCACCACAATTATTGGTAGGTACATATTCTTCTCACAAGTGTTCTCAAGGGATTTGTTGCCTATGAAAAATTCCAGTGTCCTTGTTGTCTCCTGAAGTAGGCTTAGAGCCCAATCCTAACCTGGAGTTAGGCCGGCACAGTTAGGCTAGCAAAGTTTGGCCGGCACAAGGACCATCATAAAGCACGTTTGGACCACTCTTGGAGTCAGGGAGGATGGCACTCTTCTGTGTGCTGGCTTCTCTGGCTCCAAGAGTGGTCCAAACATACTTTATAGTGTCCCTTGTGCAAGCCAAACTGTGTTGTCCCTTTGCTGGCCTAACTGTACCATCCTAACTCTAGGTTTGGATTGCACCCTTAGGCTCTGTAAATGATAGGCTAGCCTAGAATAAGAGACCATTCATATGTTTTCACATATAAATGGTGCTAAAATGTTTGAGAACCACTGTCATAGAAAATCATGTATGGGCCAAGATCATACAGTGTATATGGTCCCAATCGTCAGGGGACGACTATGACTGTTATTACTGTAAAAAACAAAACAAAACACAGAATATAAACAAGAAACAAACAAAGCACCAAGAATCTACTTTGACCCTAAGATAATCAACTCTTTGTGTGACTATAAGGGTATGAATGATACACACCGGGTGAAATAGCAATTTGTAATCTGTTCTTTTTTTCTTTTCTGCTTCTTTTTCTGTTTCTCATTGCTGTTTGTGGTTTCAACAGTAAAGTTTCAGCATGGGCATAGCAAGCATGAAACAGAACAGAAAGTCTTTGGGGCACATGTTTAGATCAGCCGAGTATCTTTTTTTTCAGACTCACAGTACCACCAAACCTCAGAGGCAGCTGTGCTTCAAGGGCGAACGTGTGACGTGGTTTCAGCCCACAACCCTCAAGGAACTAGTGGATCTCAAAGCTCAGTATCCCAATGCCAGGCTTGTGGTCGGCAACACGGAAGTGGGTACGAGGAAGAGCCGGTTTGTGTTCGAGTCTTTGCCGAGGCAGTGCTTAAAAAAACGAATGTTGGCAGATGGTGTATGCTTGGCCACGTTTTTACTTCTTCCTCCTTACGAAGTGCTTTGTTTTGCCTTTAAGAGTTAAGCCACTTTAAGCATGTTGGGTAAACATCATTTGGCATGTTGTCTCAGGGTCACGAGGTCTTGGGCTACCCTGCCGGTCCCTAAAACTTCCTCTGTGCCCATAAAGTTTTGTTTCTGGTGAGTAAGACCAGAACACCATGGGCTTACTGAACACAATGGGCTTACTTCTGAGTAAGGTAAATAACACCATTTTCAATCACCTCTACCCATAACTGTGTGTGGTGACGGGTGGAGTGACTTTCTCAAGACCTACTTAGGTCAGAGGAAGCTTGTGGAAGGCAGTTTGCCTCTGAAACTTGGAGTCAGCTCTTCTCCTTATGGGGTGTGTGTGCGTACATGCCAAAATGTGCATGCATAGATTACTCAAGCTGTGAAAGCCCCTTCCTTCTGCATGGTCATCAGACACACAGGTTGCCGTGTGAAAAATCTGAGCATGAGTTTCTGCTCCCTACCACATCACAGACGTCTTGGTGAACTGATCATCTGCACCTTCCAGTGCAGATTGCAGAACGTGGTTTTTATGTTACAGGGCACATTTTATGTATTTTACCACAAGCTCTGTAGGCAAAGGCTGGATGGTAGGCCAACCAATGAGATTTCCCCAAAACCACCTCTTTGGAACTGCATTTATCCTAGGATTTTTGTAGCACCATTTTAGCCCGAATGTAGTAATGCTCATTAGAAACAAAGCAGTTGTTAAGTACATTGTGTGCCTGCACATATATCTTGAGAGTGTTTGCTGAAATCGCTGGGTGCAAGGGAGAATCCCATTGGGAGCCAAATCCTATCCAACTTTCCAGTGCTGATGTACCTTTCCAAGGGGGCACATGCATTCATTCCCTTACCCCAGGACTGCATTACAGCTGCATTAGTGGATAGGATCGGGCCCTGGGTCTCAAGATGTACTTGCAAGCACAGTGCAAATTCCATTACTGGTCAATATTGGAGCAATTGCTCAGGGGGGAACTCTAAGAGTCAATATAGAATGCCGTCACTAAAGCAGATTTATCATGGGTGTAGGGCGGTTGCATAACAGCTCTGCTTTTTCATTGGGAAACCTGCTAGTGTTGGCTGCCTGCCACGTCTTCATTGACCTCACTGGATTTTGTTTCCTTAAGGTATTGAGATGAGGTTAAAGAACATGCTGTACCCAGTGATAATAGCACCAGCTTGGATCCCAGAAATGAACTCTGTTCAGCATACAGAGGAGGGTAAGTAAGTAGCAGCAATGTGTTTCTTGCCTAAAGGGGAGGGGAGGGATGCAGGCATGGTGGGTGGATCTCCTTCTCTTGCCTCCTCTTCTCTGTTTTTCTCAGACCAAACTGTACCTATGTGGGCAATTAATGGTAGAAGTTGCATAATGAAATTAATAGTACAGGTTGCATAAGTTTAGTGAGCAAGAAGTGGTTAAAAATCCTCATTATTCTTATTATTAACAATGCAGTCTGTTTTCCCTTGGTTGAGACTGTTTTGCCTTTAAGAGTTAAGCCAATTTTTTGAAACTCTTCCAGGAACTGTGCTAGTTTGCAGGAGGAAGGAATGAAAAGCAGAGCTCCAAAGGGAAAGCTCTGAGATGAGGCTTGACAGTGAGCTCCTGTGCATGGCTTCCCAGACCCAAGTCCTACTGAATTCAATGAGATTTAGAACACAATCCTAACCTGGAGTTAGGCCGGCACAGTTAGGCCCAAACTTGGCTGGCTTGGAGTTTGGCCGTGAAGTATGTTTGGGCCACTCTCAGAGTCAGAGATGCCAGCACACAGACCCAGGGGCGTTTCTACAGGGAGGGCAGAGCTCTAAGTTTTGCAAGAAGCCTTACCTTGCAGTGGAAACCACTCCTCTCCTGCACCGTTTTAGCCAATCCTCTCAGGGAAAAGCAACATCTTGGCATTGCGGGAGAGGAGGGATTTACATGACAGGGTAAGGCTTCTTGCAACACTTAGAGCTTTGCCCTCCCTGTAGAGACGCCACTGCACAGACCTGTACCATCCTCCCTGACTCCAAGAGTAATCCAAACGCGCTTTACAGTGGCCCTTCTGCCGGCCAAACTTTGCTGGCCTAACCGTGCCGGCCTAACTCAAGGTTAGGATTGCGCCCTTAGTCCCAGATTAATCTGGACTGAGCAGGGCGTTCACAGATGAAATGCCTGAAGGGGAGCTGCCACTTGAGGGAATGTTTATCTGAATGGGCTAGATGCAGGTTAGATGGAGGCAAGACCTCTAGAGCTGTCCAGCTTACTTAACTGAGGAATCACACTGAGGATCTCCAACCACCTTCAGCTGGTCTGCTGCTCTTAAAGGTAGCTCTTTTTATCCTGGGAATTTACAGTTCTGCTTTTCCAGGGATCACGTTTGGTGCCTCCTGCAGTCTGAGCCACGTGGAAGAGGTTCTGCGGAAAGCAGTGGCCCAGGTTCCTCCTTACAGATCAGAGGTGTTCCAGGCTGTGCTCGAACAACTGAGATGGTTTGCTGGACCTCAGATTCGAAATGTGGCTGTAAGCACTGCCAAGCAATTGCTGCTAAAGATTGGAGGGAGACAAGAGTGGCAAGGAACGTGACGGAGAGTTCCGTTAAATTGAACAAGTGAATCTTCAGATTTGGGCTGTTTGTTGAGTCTTGATGTCTGGATTGGTGCCAGGTTGCCCTGGCCTTGGAGCAAGACTCTGTCTTGGGCCTTGTCCACCATGGCATAATGGGCTACTCCCCAAGTGGCAGCAGCTCCTCCCCCTCCTACCCTCAGACCTCAGTGCTGATGAGCTGTCCTTGCCACTGTCAAGACCTTGGAATTGGCTTCAGTGGGGACTCCTCCCTTCCACTCTTGAAACGGGCAACTCCTCCTCCCACTGTCAAACAGGCTTTCTCTACTGTGATTACAGAAAGGCAGCCACTCCTTCTCCAACCTACCCCATTTGTTAGTTAGAGCAGAGGTGACTCCACAGAGGTCACGCTCCTGGCCTGGGTCCCTAGCCAACTCCTGAGGCAGGGATGGTTTGCTTCTGCTGCTTCTCCCCAACACTGCCCAGTGCACCAGAGGCTCATGGGAATGCTTACCATGTGATTTCAGAGAGCCAGGAGCAGCAGTGAGTTTTCTTCTTCATCCAGTGCCATTTGAGGATTCACTCAGAGCTCAATCCTGTACTGTGCTGGAATGGCAAGGCCGACGGGCCTGCGCCATATCCAGTGCAGTATAAGGGAGGATGGAGTGTCCCCGTGGCAAGGGCGCGTTCGTAAGGGAGGCTCCAGCCTCCCCTATGCGCTACTCGGATCTGCACCTGCTAAACAGCAGGCGCAGATCCAAGAAGACCACGCGGCCTGAATTGGGGCTGCACGGCCCTCCTGGACGGTCTTAGGATTTGGCCTTACGGCTGAATCCCAAGCTCGCCCCTGTCCCGGACTGCCATGCCTGCTGGCCCACCCACAGCCCAACCACAGGCTGCCCTCAGCCCGCCCCCCCACTCCCTCCCCCATCCCAACATGGGGCCTCCCTTGTGCTTGCCGGTTTTGGTGCCTACAGCGCCGGTCCCATTGCCTTAGCGCTGATACAACCATGTTGCATTGATGCTGCGCACGTCATAGGATTGCGCTGCCCATGCAGTGTTCGGAGCTAGAAATTGTTAAATGGCACTAGGAAAAGAAGAGGATGATCTGCTGTTGCTGCCTGTATCCCACTGACTCCTGGTGAGCCTCCTCATTGGCTGGCATACTGGGAGGCAGTGGGAGCACCAGCTTAGAATCATAGAACACTGGTTTCTAATCCGTACCTATCCTCTGTTTGACTTCAGGCTCTTGGAGGAAATATCATGACTGCCAGTCCAATATCGGACCTAAATCCTGTGTTGATGGCCAGTGGGAGCAAACTGACTCTAGTGTCAAATGGTAAGCCGCCTTAAGTTTTTACTGCAATGGTAAATGGTGTACCATCAAGCCGTGACTTAAGGCCCAATCCTATCCAACGTTTCAGTGCCGATGCAGCCGCAACACAGCCTTGCGATAAGGGAACAAACATTCCCTTACCTTAAAGATTTCTCCGTGACTGTCCACCCACTGCAGGATGCAGTGCACACCCCATTGGCACAGCTGCATCAGTGCTTGAAAATTGGATAGGAATGGGCTGTTACTGAGCAGATAGCAGAAGAGGAGTAATTAGTCTGTATGTTGTCTGTGGGCCATGTTACCGACTGTGGGGACTGTTATTTCTAGCAGCCTTAGTCAAGAATACATGCTGGCTTATTACAAGAATAGGTCACCTGTATCAGGACCACCTCAAGCTGCAAACTTGGAAGGTGACTGGAGAAATTCTCCAGGTCTCTCTGCGCATTCTCAATATCTTCTGGTTGGCTTCTACCAGTACTTGATTCCAGGATTTGACAATGGAGAGACAATTTATATTTTGCAGCATTTGGGACCTGACAGGCAGTGGTAATTTATATTGAACAGTATTGATAGCTGATCTGTAATAAATCACAGGGATTATCAGATATTTTATTTTCACAGAACACTTTCACACAGGGGAGCCAACTTGAGTTCAACATTGGAGGTGCCTGTAGCCACGCCCCCGATGCAGCCACACACCCCAACGCAGCCACGCCCACCGACACAGCCAGCCAGCCAGCCAGCCAATCAGGATGCCGGAGGAGGAACCAGTGGGATGCTACCGCATCCCATTGGCTCTTCCTGCTGCTGGAGCAAGCATGCACAGTGGTTGCGATGCGATCTCCGGAGAGCCCGAGCATGCGCAGTGGTCGCCTCGCGTCGCAACTGCTGTGCATGCTCGCACTGCTTGCCCTTGGCCCGGCCTGTTTAGTGGCTGTCCCCTGGTTCAGAACCAATGGAAAGCAGAAGGAGAGGAAGATCTCCTTACAAATCAGTCCTAAGCACATTAAAAAAACAACAACAGAGGGAAGGGGAGAAGTTCTCTTTATAAACCAAAGGGAAGGTGGGGGAGGGGGGAGATCACCGGCTGAATATTAACAGAGTCCAGCTCTGCCTGCCTCCAGCTGTCTGTTTCCGACCATGACCAGCCAGGTGCCTCTGGATACTCTCCAGAAAAGCCATAGAACAACAGCCATCCTTTGTTGTTTATTGCCAGCACTTGTTATTCAGAAGATATACTGCATCTGTACATGGAAGCTTCATTTTAACTATTGTGGACATTATCAGCCATTCATAATAGATAAATCACAATAAGCATTTATAGAGATCTGTAGAGCCTTCAAAGTACTTTGAAAGTATCTCAAGAATCCCTGCAACCCCACAGTGTACATAAGTATTTATATCCTCCTAATGCAGATTTCAGAAGAAGGGATGATAGCAGGCAGCTGAACTGTTCTGATTCACAGTTCCTGCAAATTAATTGGTGCCCTTAATAAAATAGCACCAGTGGTAGCATCTTTCCCAGGACAATATAAGCTTACTATACAAATCGCTGCTCCCTGTGCACTGCCATCCTGATTCTAATTTGACCTTTCACAGAAAAAATATATTTAGCCTAAATATATATAAATGGAACCTGTATGGCCAATGAGCCATTCCATATAAAGTGTAGTTTGGCCACTAACCCCACACAATCAAAGAGATGCTGATCCCAAGTAATATGTGAGAAGACAAAGTGTTATGGGAAGCTGATTTCACCTGTAGTGTGGCTGCAACTGTTGGAATATATTTTCCCATTAGTATTACCTGCATAGTCTTTCTTTGTGGAGCCCAAATACCAAAGACTCTCCTGAGAATGAATAATTATTACTGGTATGAAATGGGAGAAAGATTTGTTCACACACCTGGTACTCTCTCTTCTTCCCTTACAGAGGGCAGCAGAACGATAAGGATGGATGAAACATTCTTTACAGGTTACAGGAAGACTGTGCTCAAGCCTCAGGAAATCCTGCTCTCAGTCAAAATTCCCTATAGCAGGCAGGTAAGGTGATGGATTGGAACGTACAGGCTAGGTGAAGAATAACTCTGCCACTTTATTGTGAAGAAAAATATTGCCTCAGGAGGGCGATACTGAGCCATCTTTGAAGGCCCGTGACCTGGACTGGGTGTATGCCACAAGTCTGCAGGAATGCAGCAAAAGCGCAGAATGCCATATGAGGGTGTAAAGTGTGCCGTCCTGAGAATCTCGGCCTTCATTTACTTTTTAAGAAAATCAAGTCAAATATGTTGGAGGGAGAGGCCATAGCTCAGTGGCTGAGCACACGTTTCACCTGCAGAAAGTCCCAGGTTGAGTCTTTGACAACACAAGTGGAGGTAGGCAAGACCCCTCCCAGAAACCCCAGAGAATTGTTGCCAGGCAATGCTGAGAGTGCAGTCCCATGCACACTTTCCAGGGAGTAGGTCTTCTGGACTCTTACTTCTGAGAAACATGCCTAGGTTTGTGCTTTGACTTAAGTGAGTCAGCAGAAGGTCTCTCCCAGGCTCCACAGGCTGCTAGAAACTGCAGCAGAGAGAGTAGTAGTGGGCTACTTCAGAGTACTGGGTGGAAGGGAGTGGCAACAGGATGCAAGCATCTTGTTGTCTCGTGCCTCCCTGGGGCACCTGGTGGGCCGCTGTGAGATACAGGAAGCTGGATTAGATGAGCCTTTGGCCTGATCCAGCAGGGCTCTTCTTATGTTCTTATGTTCTTATGCCCCGCCCTCCCGGGAGAACCTGGACCTGACTGCCTTGCATGCAAGGGTTTTCCCTGAGGGCAGGGCACTGCTGGCTTTGCATGCCTGGTTCCCAGCTTCCATAGGAAAAGGAACGGGCTGCAAGTAGCACTCTGCCCTGCCTTCCCACAAGAACCCTTCCCACAAGTGATGTCATGATGTCACTGCCCTAGGCGCTGGTGTGGTATGTTACGCCTCCACACACCTCAATGTGTTCATGTATCCATTTTCCAGATTTATAGTCTGCCTTTCTGTCACGTTGATGTCCAAGGTGGTTTTCTGCTTTTGCAACTCTTAAGCTTTGCTTGAGAGTGTCCCAGAGTTTCTGCCAGATGAAACCAGAAAACTGACTTGCAGTGTGCTCCTAGGCATGTTTACTCAGAAGTAAGTCTCACTGAATTCAATGTTAATTGCTTCTGAGTACAGATG
Source organism: Lerista edwardsae (assembly GCA_029204185.1). Lineage (NCBI taxonomy): Eukaryota > Metazoa > Chordata > Lepidosauria > Squamata > Scincidae > Lerista > Lerista edwardsae. The sequence goes on along the minus strand of JAJKFI010000008.1, from coordinate 7,090,605 downwards.
TATAGGATTGCTGCCTAGGACTATTTTCTGTGCCTGAGAATGGGCCTTCAGTGCCCTGCAGATCTTGTTCCTTCCCATGACTTAAACAACAACAACAACACCAAGAATTATGCAAAGTGGAATAGATTGTGCAAAACTAGAAAAAGTATTGATCAGTTTGCCTAGTTAATCCAGAATTTAGGTTGTTTTTAGATAAATTTGATTGGATTGGCACAAAATTTAACCGAATTTTTTAAACTATGGAATACATGCAGCTTGGTTTATCAATCAATCAATCAATCAATCAATCAATTTTATTTATATACCGCTTTTCAATTCCTCTCTTGATCTGGCTCCTCGTGGGTATTCAGCATTGGGCTCAGTGCTGCGCCACTCTGCACATGTGCTGGCGCTCTGGGGCTCCCTCTGTGAATACCTGAGCAGGGTTTCCTGAAACTCCTTTTAGGAGTGTAAAGAGCTCTGGAGACCCAAAGGTTCTGGAACCACTGATCTACTGGATCATCCCTATCCACACACTTCTTGATGCAGAACTGCTTCTACCCTTCTGCCCACTGGCTAAAGGAAATCATGCTTAACAAGTGAATAATCCACCAGAGGGGAAGCTGTGCTAGAAGCCTGCTCTGCCAGACTCTTAAAGCTGAGGCTTGAAAACCATGATCTGCTGTGTAGGAAGATCAAACGAATGATCTCATTGAGTAAAAACAACAACACCATGCAGTTATTTTGCCTCTTTGATGCTACAATGAAAACATGTATTAGTTGTGGTAATATGGCCTGAGGACCAATGGGAAGGGATACTTGAGGATAGTTTCGCTTGGAAGACTCAAATATTTCTTCAGGTTATTTTTGGGGGGTGGGGGATTTGGGAGGGAAGTAGCAGTGCTCCCTTTAATGGTATCAGTATGTCGGACTTATCAGTATGTCAGAAACGATGGACACCTAAGGCAGTCTTGTGTGTGTGATTGTGCACGTGTGTGTAGGAGCCAACACACATATTATGATTTTGAAAGCCCAATCCTATCCAAATCCCCACCTCCACCAATGCACACCCACCAAGGAGCTGCATGCTGCATCCTATGTTGGGGGGCACATAAAGAGGACTCCTCCTCTGCAAAATCCCAGGGGAAATTTGTTTCCTTACCCAGAAGAAAATCTCTGCTTTCCATATGAGTCTCCTTGGTTCCGTGCCAGCTATTTTGCTGGGCAGAACCAAGGAGAGTGCAAGAAAGTGGAATGGAAATGGAATATGACTGCATGTGCCATTGACCTCACTCTCTTCTGGCCCCCTTCTGCCTCCCACACTATCCCCTCCCTGCCCGGAAATGCCTCCATTCTTCCCACTCCCTTCCCTGTCTCTCCCACTGCCCTCCCAATTTGCTGCCTTGCCTGGCAACAGTGGATGGTGTTTTGGCCATTGATGAGCATGTATGGCTGCCAGCAACTGCGCTGGTGGCCTCATTGTGTTTGCCAGCAGCTTTGGCGACTGCGATGACATTGCACAGCATGTGCCAGATCCAGGCACTTTTGCCTGCATCCTGATGGTTCCACCAATGGAACACACATTCTGCCAGCAGCCCTATTGGATAGGATTAGGCTGTAAGTGTACTTCTGAAAATGCAATATGTGAATGAGGCAAATATGTGTGATCCAGATACATTAATCCAGCTACATTAATCAACCAGGATTGGCTGCAGCTCCCTGCCAAGTGAATACAGAGTGAATACAGAGTTGCATATATGGTTTTGCCCTCACATAAAGTCTCTATGCCTGTCTATGACTGTGTGGTTATGCTGTTGCAGTAAAAAAGAATAGGGCATGTAAATTGACTTAGGACAAAGTTGTTGGCCCAGTGTTTGCAAATTGCCACCTTGAGAGGCAACAACTGCACTCCTTCTTCCTGCTAAGTAGAAAATTGTAAGGTTGAGACAAATTAAAAGTCCTTCCCGTGACAGTGCCCTGGAGTGATGGGTTGTCTGGTGTTTTTAGCTTAATAACAGGGCCAGTGGCTGGTTGGTCTTGCTATTGGGCCATGAACTCTACATCCTGTTGATGCTAAGGATAAGGGTGAGGGCATAGAAAACTGGAGCAATAAAAGCTTCATCTCTTCCATCTCTTGAGGAGCTCAAGAGAAAAGCAGATATGATCACTCTCTCAGCCACCCTGAAAAGGACTGCCAGCACTGAGAGGGCAGGAACCAGGGACATTATATGCAAATGTGAGCTTTTAAGTGTAGTATACTGCCATCTTGTTTATGGAAATGTTGTCTTGGGAGGGAATATTGAGCAGAGAGAAGGCAGAGAAGCAGTCGCAGACCTACCTGGGGTGGGGTGGGGGCAAAAGCCCTGGGCATGGCGCTTCTGGGGTGGGAGGACAGTGGTGACGAAGTGTTTTGCCTTGCCGAGAGGCAAGCAGTTTCGGCCCTCCCATTCGCCCCTGCCGTCATAGGCTCTGAATGGAGCCTCTGTGGGGGCAGAGCTGAGTGCTGTACATGGTGGAGAAACAGCAGACTGCCTCCTCCTCTGTCCCTGGGCGGCCCATTGGCTGGGTCCACAACTGCAGAGAGGAAGGAACATGTAAAATTTTTCTCATCTTCCCCCCCCCGATTCCAAATCTCTCTCTCTCTCTCTCTCTCACACACACACACTCACTCACTCACTCACTCACTCACACACACACACACTGGCCATTTTTCTTCCCAGGGTGCTCTGATGGGCATGGGTTTGCAAATGTACATCTAGTTGAGTCTAGTCTGGCCCTAAAAGTTGTTCCTAGTTTGGCACTATGACTATCTTCCCCTGGTTACACTCATTCCTAAGCCTGAGGAAGCAAGCTGAGACATGTGCCCTCAAAGCCTGGGGAAGAACTGCGGTGGGCTTCCACTGTCCTCTGTGGGACAAATAAAGGAATACAGTAACAAATAAAGTAACCTCCTGTAGTGCAGTGGTGGAGTGAGCTGGTCCCTCTCCGGTGAAGTTTGTGTTCGAAGACACATTTGTCTGGATCACGGAGGTGATGGGACTATTTCAGTGTAGTAGAGCCTCAAGCTGCAATCCTGAACACACTGTGGAACTCACTTCTGATTAACACTGCTTAGGACTATGCTGTTAGTGTCTTTCAAAATAGCTTTGACCACATGAAATTGTTGACGCTGAAAAGAAAATAGATTTTACCTTCTCTAGCATTGTAGCATCTTGCCAGCTGGAATAGGTGCAATTCCACCTTGAGCCTCAATACAAATAGTGCGTAGACTCTTCAAAAGAAAAGAAAAAATCCAGTGTGTACAGTGAGATAGTAATCCTTTGTGGTTAAAGTATCTGCCTTATTAGAAGTACAGCTCACCATGCAGTCTTAGCACCCTCTGCTGTGCATATGTAAAATAACATTCAGGCCCAAATCCTAACCAACATTCTAGCACTGATATCGCGGTGCCAACAGGACATGTGCTACATCCTGCAGTGCGGGGGGGTGGGGGGTGGAGGCAGTCCCAGTACCCTTCTCAAAATAAGGGAATGTTTGTTCCCTTATGTCAGAGCTGCATTGCTCTTACGCAGGTGCTGGAAGGTTAGTTAGGATTGCAGAGGCAGATCTAAGGGAGGGCAGAGCTCTAAGTTTTGCAAGAAGCCTTACCTTGCAGTGGAAATCACTCCTCTCCTGCACCATTTTAGCCAATCCCTCACAGGGAACAGCAACATCTTTGCTTACTGGCTACAGCAGCAAGGGAGAGGAGGGATTTACATGACAGGGTAAGGCTTCTTGCAACACTTAGAGCTTTGCCCTCCTATCCCTGTAGATCCGCCTCTGTAGGATTGTGTCCTCATATTACTTTCAAGACATCTTATTTTCAAAGTCAGGTGCATGAATGACTTTCTGGAATGACATTCTGGAATGTCATTCTGGAATGACATTCTGGAATTCCATAATGTGTTTCTAGTATTCTGTTGCTCTCTATTTTTACTTTTTTTTTTTTTACCTTTGCTCCTATGTCTTGAAGTTATAAAAGGAAAGGTGACTCCCCAGTCTTTGTTCTAAATGTTCGTCTACAGAAAGAGATTTTTGGTCAGTCCCCCTTCAGTGGCTCTCAGACTAAAAGCAATATACTTGTCTTCTGATACCAGGGTGAATATTTCTCAGCGTTCAAGCAAGCTTCTCGACGGGAAGATGATATTGCCATAGTGACCTGTGGAATGCGAGTCTTGTTTCAAAAGGGAAGCAATCGAGTACAGGAGATAAAGTTGAGCTATGGGGGAATGGCTCCCACAACTGTATTGGCTGGAAAAACGTGTCAAGAGCTTATTGGGAGGTAGGAGAACCAGATTCTGATTCTGCAGACCAGGGGAACCAATCGTTGTTGTTGTTGTACCTGCATAAAAACAGTGGCATTCCTTGGCGGGGGGGGGGGGAATATTACATTTTTCAGGAGCCTGAGCCCCTGTGTAACGTGGTTCCTCCTCTTCTCCTCCAGAGTCCTTCACTGCTTGGAGAGCTGGCCAGGAGCTGGCCATTTCCGAGCTGCAAATGACTCTGGAGGTGAGGGTAAGCATTTTGCCCCACTCTAGAAATGCCACTGCATGGAAAGCCTTGTGTGTAGCCATTTTTATTAGAATAGCAAAGTAGAAACCCAAGAAGAACCCCTTGGAAGCCAGATCTGGTGTCATATGGGAGAAAGACTGACAGGACTGTTGCATCCTGGACAACAGCGTCCCAGTCAAATGCCTCCTGTCCTGTTATTGGACATTTGCGTCTGTTCTTTTTGCATCCGGGACATTTGAGTCCCAATATATGTATATTCGTATTGGATGCACTTTTGATTTTTAACACACAAAGGTTGGGTTTGGGTTAGGGCTGGGATAAGAGGCTTAGCATATATAACATGGGGTTTGTTGTTCAGGTATAGTTTATCTTTTGCCCAGTTTAAGTGAGATGCAAATAACTGGGATGTGACAACAGCAACAACAAACCACCAAGTGCAAATGTCCAGGGATGCCAATGACCAGGACACAGTTGTCCAGGATGCAAATATTCTAGTACGGGGAGAAATAGCCCTTCTGGAAAGCTCCTGCCAACATGCTGCCCTTGCTGCATACACTAGTCTTATTATTGTGACTGTCCACAGTGCATGAGATATGAGCACAGCCTTAGGACTTGCACCATATAGAGAACAGGATGTTACTGGATGCTTTGGTTTATATTTGCTAACCTGAGGCATAGCCATTTTAGGCTTGGCAGGGCACGATCCTATCTAGCTTTCCAGCACTGATGCAGCCCGGCCAACGGGATGTGTGCTGTATCTTGCGGTGAGGGGTGTCAGTCACCGAAGCCTCCTCAAGGTAAGGGAATCCTTACCTTGGGGCACTGGAAAATTGGATAGGATTGGACCTTCCATCTGTGGCAGCAAAAATGATTGTGGGACCTTAGACTATTAAATTTATTTTAGTACAGCCTTTTGTGAGCTACTGTCCAGTTCATCAAATGTATGAATGAAATTCTCAGTAGGAAGGTTTGTGTGTGTGTGTGTGTGTGTGTGTGTGTGTGTGTGTGTGTGTG
>JAJKFI010000008.1:7068880-7085051 GCA_029204185.1 Lerista edwardsae | reverse complement strand
TGTGTGTGTGTGTGTGTGTGTGTGTGTGTGTGTGTGTGTGTGTGCACGTGCACATAGTAATTCATGGTTAATGTCTCCACAGGGAGTGGAAGGAAAAACTACTGCAAGAAGCCTGCCGCCTGCTGGCTGATGAGATGAATCTGCCCCCTTCAGTTCCAGGAGGCATGGTGGATTTCCGACGAACCCTCGTGCTCAGCTTCTTCTTTAAATTCTATCTCACTGTGCTTCATAAACTAAGTACAGAACTTAATGGCAATGTGCGTGTTTCCATTATCTTTCTGTGGTGATAGGAATGTGTTGTATCTGGAGACAAATGCTATTTCCATTGAATTCCAGGGGAGCCTTTTGGAGTTAGGATGCAGTTTAGGGGGAAAGATGCTGTGATAGGCCGCTTAACACCGGGTACTGCAGGTGCTCCATCTGCACCGTAGAGAGATCAGATTACCTGCTTAGAAACAAACTCATGACCTTACCCATTACCTCATCAAAGAAGGACCTATTGGGTTTTAAAGTTGGTCTATGCTGCCTGTATTCCAGTATTTGTATTTGTCTGTGCATAGTCCAGCAGTGTAGCCCGCACCAGTAACAGTGGACTGTGACCTCATACAAGCTTTCTGATCACGCCCCCCCCCCGGTATTATGCACAATCTCTGTTGGTGCAGCTGCATGGTATAACATGGTAGGGAATAGAACTGGGAGTTCTCTCTTCAATTGTTAGAGGTGTTCTTGAATGGTTTCATTTTTTCACAGGTTTCATTCCCCCCCCCCCCAAGGAGGAAAAACGTAGAAAGCAGTGTTATGTGTTTTTAGTCCAAGGGTGCATTTTTATAAATTATACTTATAAATTATAATTGCTTTTAAAGCGTACTAGGTAGGTGCTATAGGTAGTATAGTGTCAGCAGATTCCCATTAACCAGCAGGTGCGCACCTCTAGTCCATCCCATTACTTATTTATTTATTGCAGATTTCCCAGGGTTGTTGTTTTTTTGCAGATTTCGTTTTTTGGATAAAAGTGAAATGTGCAGAAATCAGTGTTGAACAATCAATATGATTGTTCAGAGATATAATAAAATAAAAGTACATATTTTATTATATCTCTGAACAATCATACCTCTGTCAATTGTATATGTAAGCTGCATAAGCAGAGTTAGGGCGCAGTCCTAACCTGCGCTGCATCCAACACAGGTTAGTACTGCACTGGATCCTCCACGGGGCAAGGGGACGTTCACGCCCTTGCCCCAGGGTAGGCGCCGGCTGCCCCAATGTGCTTGCTCGGATTTGTACCTGCTATATAGCTGCTGCAGGTCCAAGCAAGCCATGCAGCCGAATTGGGGCCACATGACCTGGAGACAGAGGCTTGGGTGTGTCCTATTGGCCACATCCAGCCTTCACCCTCAACCCGGGCCAGCACGCCTCCAGGCCCGCTCCCCCCAGAAACACCTTCTCCCTGCCCAGAAACGTCCCTGCGCCAGCCCAACTCAGCTGGTGCAGGAGCGGTGCGCCGGCAGCTTGTGTCATGCGCGACACGTACGCGACAGAATTGGGCCGACGCAAGCGCCTTGCATTGGCCCAAGGCAGCAAGTGGACTGCACTGTCCATTACGATATGTTAAAAAAAAAATGTTGCCAAATTCGTATGAAAAGGTTCTAACTTTGCCTAACAGAAATATTAAAGTTGGCTTTACGTGTGTTTTTGCAGAATAACCTTGGTGACGTGGTTCCCTCTAGATACACAAGTGCCATTGACTTATTTCACAAGGATCCTGTTAACAATGTACAACTTTTCCAAGTAAGTAGGACCGATGAAAGGATCACTACTGGATCCTTCCTTCCAGTCTCATCTACACCTTGTCCTTCATTTTGGCTCTATGAATCAGAACAGTACTGTCCTGGGTCTTAGCTCTATTGGCATCTTGCCTTTTTCTGTTAGTGATTTTTTAAAATATATATTTAAAGGATATTTGACTACTTTCTCCTTTAATCCTCTAGATGGGAGGAGCTGTCCATGAGCTGAGTGTGCTGACTATTCTCACACTTAAATCTCATGTTCTCGCTGCTTCTAGTGGAATTTTTCAAACTTTTGGAAGAGATTGTGCTGATCAGAAATACCAGCATCAACTTTTGACCAGCAGTCCTATGAAAGTACTACAAACCTTTGCTTTAATTGCAGGAAGTGCCTGCTGGGCAGTCCGTTGAAGATATGGTGGGGCGACCTCTGATGCACCTTTCTGCCGCCAAACAGACAACTGGAGAGGCAGTCTACTGTGATGATATACCTCACTATGAGAATGAGCTCTACCTGACATTAGTTACTAGCACTAAAGCTCACGCTAAGATTATGTAAGTATCACTTCCATTGCATAAATCTCTCTTTCATTAAAAAATAAGAAAATGTCCAGCATTATGATGGGTGGAGTGAATATATTGGATGGATGGCTCTTGATATTACAAGGATTCCCAGAGAGGCATAAGGCCTGGAGTGCCATTTCTATGCACTCACAGAAACACACGACATCTCTTTTTGACTGGAGTGAAAATTCCAGAACACACGTCATCCACTTTTGTCTTGGAATATAGCTTAAAACGTGGAGGGCTGGAAGCATCCCTGTAAAGCAGAGGTTCCAAAACTATCCAGGTGGGTTTGGGACCTTGTAACCTTGGGATGTGGTGGTGCTGCGAGCTAAACCGCTGAGCTGTTGACCAGAAGGTTGGGAGTTCGAGACCATGCAATGGAGTGAGCTCCCATTGCTTCTCCCAGCTCCTGCCAACCTAGCAGTTTGAGAGCACGTAAAAATGCGAGTAGATAAATAGTTACCACTTCGGTGGGAAGGTAACGGCGTTCCGTGCGCTACAGCGTATAGTCATGCTGGCCACGTGACCATGGAAGCTTGTCTGGCTTAGAAACAGAGATGAGCACCGCCCACTACAGTTGATCACGACTAGACCATTCGGTCGCGGAGAAACCTTTACCTTTAACCTTTACCTTTAAGTCTTTGTGGAGGAAGGGAGAGGTGGTGACAGTGGTCCTGCAACCGAAACTCTGCAGTGAAAAAGGGGTTAAACTCATGGTGTGTGTGTATGTGCGTGTGCGTGCACCGACCTCCAGAAGGTTCAGCGAGCCCATGGACCCCTCTGCGGCCCTCCCTGAGCCTCAGAACTTCTGCTGAACACAATCATGACCCACTTCCAGTTTTGTCCAAAAGCTTGCATTTGGCAGCAGTTCTGAGACGCAGTGTGGCAGAGGCATCCATGGGCTCCCGGCACTCTCCAGAAGCTGGTGTGACCCCTGGTGGGCTTTTAATCCCCCCCTTTTTCACCATGTCAGCGTGATCATGAGACCACTGTGAGGTTGCCACACCCTTAAGAAGGTAGCAACCAGTTTCCCGATGCCCCAGTTTGGGAACCTCAGCTGAGCATCCAGTCTGCTCAATGAGTGTATGGGCACTTAGGTTTTGGAATATTAGCCAAACTCTACCTTAAGGAATCATCTCCAAAGAAAAGCCTCACTTGAAGCAGGTGGTTCGATGACATAGAATAATCCTCTCTGTGCTACGCTCTTTCTTCAGTTCTCTTGACACTTCAGAGGCCCAAAATGTGCCTGGCTTTGTGTGTTTTGTCTCTGCGGAAGATATTCCAGGGAGTAATACCACTGGAATTGGGAATGATGAAACCATCTTTGCAAAGGACACCGTATGTAGTCTTTTCTTGTTTTTCATGTTTTGCATTTGTAAAATGTGCAACAATGTTTCTATAGAGCGTGACAGTACTGCTTATTTCTTCATTTTTAAGGAGGAATGCTAATTAATTTAGCATTCATTGTGATTCCTGAAGCTGAGGTTTTCTTTAACGCCTGCCTGCGCTCCCCAAAAGTTAGCAAAAGAACTTGGTGAGATAGCAGTGGTGAATGAGGGGATGTAGGAGTACAGGCTCATTAATTAGTTCCAGCCCCCCACATGGGAACAGAAACCATGGATACGGGGAACCCCATCTCCCCCAATACTCTGTAATACCTATTAGTGTTGCTGTTTTGTTTACTGCTAAAAAAAATAGTTCTTCCTTTTACAGGTCGCTATAAGCATACAAACTTATAGCAACATAGAGGCAGATTGCAGGCAGCCTGAATGCTTAAAAATGCCCATAGGTCACATGTGTGGGCCACATCATTGTTGAGATATTGGCAAACACACAAGAACACTCCCGAATAGTGTTTAAGCTTGTATGCTTATAGTGACCTGTAAAAGGAAGAAATATTTTCTTAGTGGTAAACAAATAAACAATGTTAATAGGTGTGCCCCATGGATAAGTGAAACTATGGATAACAGATCTGTGGATAAGAGGGGGCCACCTGTGCATTTTTAAAAAATGAGTGGTCCCTAATAGTGCAGGGGTAAGGGTGGGATAAAGGCCATTTCAGTACATTTCTGCAGGCCGATTGTGGGAAGGTTACTGCATCATGAAGGAAGCACTATGTCACAGGAAACCAGGAAGTACTAGGAGAAATGAGTGACAGAAATGGGATGGGACCAGTGGCATAGCTAGGCCATTTTGCACCCGGGGCTACTTAATTTTTTTACACCCCCCCGCAACAAAATTATTTATTTATTTATTCATTCACATTTTATACCTCCAAGGAGCTTCCTCCAAGTTGCTAAGGGTGGTGTGCACTTCTTTGGTCATCACAACAACCCTGCACAGGAGGTGAGGCTGAGATAGTAATAGTCATGGCAGGAAATGAATAATAATGGCCAGAAAATAAATGCAGTGGATATTCCCCCACAAGTAATGGATGAACGTCTGTATCCTCCCCGCTATTGCTCCTCTGCACATAGTACTCAATGACATACTGCCCCTGCATTAGGCCGGCAAAGTTTGGCTGGCACAAGGACCACCTTAAAGCGCTTTTGGACCATTCTCTGAGTCAGGGAGAATGGTGCACATCTGACCTCTGACTCCAAGAGTGATCCAAACATACTTTACGGTGGCCCTTATGCCAGCCAAACTTTGCTGGCCTAACTGTGCCGGCCTAACTCCAAGTTAGTATTGTGCCCCCATTGAGATAACATATGGTGTCACCCCCATTAACTTCATTTATTTAACTATTAAACAAGTCACCTAGCAAATCAGTAAACAAACAAACAAACAAAAAACCAATGGACAACTTGGTGGCACTTATACAACTGAATAAGAGTTCTAGTTTTAACTCTGATGCATGGAAAAGAAAGCTGATATAATAACTTTTTAGTTCCAAGCTGTATTATAACAACACCTTGTTAGCTCTCAGAACACAGTCTCAGAAGAGAGCAACCAAAATGACTACTGGGCTGGGGCACTTCCCTTATGAGGAAAGGTTACAGCATTTGGGGCTCTTCAGTCTAGAAAGAAGGCTGGGGGGGGGACTTGATTGAGGCATACAAAATTATTCAGGGGGTGGATAGAGTAGATAGAGGAAACATTTTCCCCTCTCATACAATACCAGAACCTGGGGACATCCTCTGTAGATGAGTGTTAGGAAAGTTAGAACTAACACAAGAAAATATTTATTTACCCAGCATGTAATTAGTCTGTGGAACTCCTTGGCACAAGATGTGGTAATGGCATCTGGCCTGGGTGCCTTTAAAAGGGGATTGGACAGATCTGTGGAGGAAAACTCCATCACAGGTTACAAGCGGTGACGGGCACATCCAGTCTGAGATAAGCTGATTGCTGATCATGAGGTCTAGGTAGGAATTTTTTTTCTGTCATCCGAATTGGCCATGGATGGCAGGTTTTCTGGGGTGGTGGTGTTCTTTTGCTTACCCCAGACAGGGGAGGGACGGACAGGTGTTCAGTAGATTTCATTGTTTGCACTTGTGTTTAATAAAGTCAAACCCCAACCTCATTCTGGTGTCTCCCTTGGGGGTGGTTCAAGGGTAACAGGCTACTTTAGAATGCCAGATGCATGGGAGTGGCTGCGAGATACAAGTACCTGGTTGCCTTGCGTGGTCTCTGAGGCATCTGGTGGGCCACTGTGAGATACAGGAAGCTGGACTAGATGGGCCTTTGGCCTGATCCAGCCAAGAATGTTAGATACACTGGATTGGCCATGACGTCACAGACTTGAAGCCATGGGTATATCTCAGATCATTGCCGCGAAGGAGGATTGCCGCCGCGGCGTCACGAATCAAAATCTCCCTGCCCGTGTGGTAAAGTTAATCTCAACGTCTCTAATCATGCCTGAGTCAAAATAAGTCTATCAAAGCAGTGCAATCCGAGTTTAAATAGACAGCAAGTGGCATTTCGTCCGGTATGTTCAGTAATATAATTACGTGGAATTAAACCTTGGAATTGCATATTAACTCATAATTAGGTTACCAATGACGTTTCTCCACGATCACACGTTGTTATTTTCGTGAGTTTTTACTTCAGGAGTAAACGATTCAGCCTAAACATCAAGCAAAAACCCATTGGAAATGCTTGGAATCAGCATTGTTTTGGGTATATTTACGTCACCGCTAACCCCGCCCACTAGCTTCACTTTTTTCGCATTCATATAACCAGAAGGGCCTGGGGTTGGATCCAGCAAGGCTTTTCCTATGTTATCATTGGTCATTCCCCTGGAACCTCCCCCAGGGCTGACATCATGGGTTGGTTCATTACCAGCACCTGTGCCGTCTGCTTGAGGCCTTGGGAGGCCTCAGCTCGGCCTTTTCTTCCCTGCTCCAGCCTGCTCCAGCCTCTGGCCTGGCAATCCAAGGAGAGGCCTTGCCCAGGGTCCCTTGATGGCCTCGACCTGGCACTTTGGCCGGTCCTGGGACCCCTGAGGTGACAGCATGGCTGCCAGGGGGAGCCAGGAAGGAGGCCTGAGCGGGTTAGGAGCTACCAAGAAGGTTAGATGACAGGAGAGGACATGCCTTAAGAAGAGATAGCAGCCGAATGAGGCCAGGGGGTAGGCTTAGCAGCCATGTTGTTCTACTCAAAACAATCCTTATTCCAAGCATTTCAGATTGCTTTTCTGGTACTGTTTAGGACTGAATAGTTTACTCCTAAAATAAAAACTTACCAAAATAACAACGTGTGATCGTGGAGAAACATTATTGGTAACCTGATTATGATTTAATATGCACTTACAAGGTTTAATTCCGCATAATTATATCACTGAACACACCGGACGAAATGCTACTTGCTGTCTATTTAAACTCAGATTGCACTGTTTTCACAGTCTTATTTTTTGAAATCTACACAAGCAAAAATAAAACGGCCATGCCCCATAAAAAAAATGTCTGTTAATGTTCAGAATTTCATAAGTATTACAGTAGGAAAATTACATTAAAATCTCTTCATAACACAAGTAGTTGTCAATATGAGAGTAATTCTTTTTTACTTCTAGACTATTAAGAGTATTTTTTTAAACTTCTACACTCACCCCCCACCCCTAAAACAAATTCTGTTAATGTTCAGAATTTTGAAAATATTACCGTAGAAAATGGAAGGCGGGAAAAAAAAGTGTAAACAGGAAGGGGGAAAAAGGAGGGGGGAAATATTTTTTCCCCTCTCCTTCTAGACCATTAACAGTGGGTGTCAGAAAATGGTGAATAAGACTGCTAGGAACAACAAGGAATTATACAGCTTCAAAAAAAATGCACTCATTTTTTCAATTAACGGTCGTTTTATTGAACCGATGTAATATGAATACATGAATCTTTCCGTGGAAATTAAATCCCATTTTTCGTACAGCGATTCGCACACCCGTATTCAGAACACGCAGGCATGCTTTAAGACGTTGAGATTAACTTTTACACGCGTGCAGGGAGATTTTTATTCGTGAATTCGCGGCAATCCTCCTCCTTGGCGGCAATGATCTGAGTCAGCCATATTCTTATACCCATGGCTTCAAGATACTGATGTCATGTCCTCTCCTGTCATCTTACCTCTATGGGAGCAACACACACACTGGTTTCTTAGTATGTTTTGCTTGCTCTGCATTCCTGCACTGGCCTCCCTCTGTGCTGATGGAGACTTCATTTCCTACTCTCAGCACCCCCTGCAGGGTCAGATGACTAATGGCACTGGAGTTGCTTGTTTGCTGCAAGCAAGGCAAGCAACACGGGGGGGGCAGATAAAAAGTTTCTGTGGGTCTCATTCGTGGACTCATCATGCAGGCCAACAGGCTTTGTGTTTGACACCCCTGTATAAGAAATGTGTGTTTTGGGATGTGGGTTTTTTGTTTTGTTTTGTTTTGTTTTTTTGGCCATAACTTTTGCTAGCATTAAGGTATTACACTCATTGAATTCCTGTTGAAATTCTGCATCCAGTGATATACAGCATGATGGTATTATTCCTTAAAACAGCGATTTTAAAATCAGCAATTTTTATAAAAGAAGTTTTATTTTTGGTTTTTCCTTTTTGGCCATACCTTTTGATAGAATAGAGATATTGCACTGAGTTACGGGTAAAATTCCACATCCAACAGTATGCAGCATGATGGTATTATTCCTTAAAACCGCGATTTTGAAAATCACAATTTATTCAAAACGTTTTATTTTTGGTTTTTACTTTTTTAGCCATAACTTTTGATAGAATAGAGATATTACACTCTGTTTTTTTATTGAATTCCAGGTGGAATTCCACATCTAATCGGTATACAGCATGACCATATTATTACGTAAACTCGCAATTTTCTAAATTTGGGGTTCAGTGGCGACACCCCCGGAAGATGGCACCTGGTGCGCTGCGCCCCCTGCCCCATAGGTAGCTATGCCACTGGATGAGGCACACATTTACACTATTTGAAGTGACAGATCATGCAAGATTAAGGGCGCAATCCTAAACTGAGTTAGGCCTCCATAAACTAAGCCAGCAAAGTTTGGGCAGCACAAGGGACACAAGTATGTTTGGACCACTCTCGGAGTCAGAGAGGCCAGCACACAAACGTGCGCCATCCTCCCTGACTCCGAGAATAGTTCCACCATGCTTTATGGTGGCCCTTGTGCTGGCCAAACTTTGCTGGTTTAGTTTATGCCGGCCTCACTCCAGATTAGGATTGCGCTCTAAGATGGTGCAGACATGTCCTAAAACAGGGCTTCTCAAACATGCTACTGTGAGCCTTGAAAATCAGGGCTTTTTCAGCCGCTCTGATGCTTGTCATATCCGACTCTTCTTTCCAGGCCAGATCCACCAGCACAGATCCCCTTGGCCTTGCACCTTTGATTTAACAGGCACAGGTCTGAGTAGACCCATTGCTGTGGTTGGGATGTACTCTGGAGCGAGGGGACAAATGTCCCCTTTGCTCAGAGAGACCTCCAGACTGCAAAATTCCCCCCGCAGGGTACTGCGCAAACAGGGGAATTTCAATAGGATTTGACTGTGACTTTTCATGAGGACCCAGACCTTCACTGATTACTATGCAGTTTTATTCCTATGGTTGCTCAACAGTACAGTCTTTTGCATTCACTTTATTGTTTGGTTGGGCTCCCAGGGACAGAGGCGGAGAAAGGGTGTAGCAGGGGGTGCCGAGAGCAACGGGAGCCGGCAGCAGTGAGGCGCCACAGAGCGGAAAACCCCCTGCGCTTTTTGGCCCGCCCACTCTCCTTTGCTCTCGTATCACTCCTTAATGGAGCTCTTCCAGGTGCAGGGAGGTGTGGCTGGGCACGGTGACGTCGACCTGCCCCCAGGCACGCTCGGAGCCTCAAACGTCTCTGCCCAGGGGAGATGTGGCAAGGAGCGTATCTTGCTACTTTCCTTGTTATCTGCACCTCTATCCTCGTTATCCACTATGCAGAGACCATCCAGAGGCTGCAGAATGGCCCCTGTGACCAGCACTGACCCCTTCAAAATGGCTGGCAGAAGCATCTGTTGGCCATGTTTAAGGGATCCATACTGGTTGCTGGTGCCATGCTGAAGATCCCTGCAGTCTCTGGAAGGCCAGATCCACCAGCACATATATTCAGAGATCTTTTAGCACTTCCAGATCCACCAGCACATATATTCAGAGATCTTTTAGCACTTCCTGCTGCAGTCTGCTGGCTTCCTGAGGGTCTCTGCTGGATTTTTCTGATGGCAGATAAAGGATCCCTGGCACCTAACCCCATTGATCCCATAGGATCAATGATTCATTATCTGTGAATTCACTATCTGCGAGGATTTCCCGGAACCTAACCCTAGCAGATAATGAGGTTTGACTGTATATTATATCTAAATTCAGAATCTTACCCACTCTAATTGAACTTTGGTTTCCAAATTAATATATGAAATATTGCAAATTACAAAGACAGGCAAATCTGAAATTATCAGAGATCAGCCAATAAATGAAAGTCTTTGGCCCACAGGTCACATGTGTTGGCCACATCATTGGTGGGATATTGGCAGACACACAAGAACACTCTCGAAGAGCTGCTCGAGCGGTGAAGATCACATATGAAGACCTAACACCGATTGTCACCATTCAGGTAAGGTGACGCTGTGTGATATCTCTTGCAACCCCAAACTCCTGCCTAGAATCATCCTAGAATCGTTTAAAAGAGCTTCCTTTTAGGGGCAGCTGCTTAGGTTTTACTGTTTTTACTAACCTGGAGTTAGGCTCACACAGGCCAGCAAAGTTTGACAGGCACAAGGGCCACTGTAAAGTGCATACGGACCACTCTTGGTGTCAGGGAGGATGGTGCACGTCTGTGTGCTGGCCTCTCTAACTCCGAGAGTGGTCCAAACACACTTTACACACACACTTCCCTTGGGCTAGCCAACCTTCGCTGGCCTAACTGTGCCAGCCTAACTCCAGGTTAGGATTGTGCCCTAAATATGTTTATCAATATTTATCTAAAATAGAATGTCAGGCACCCCATGGGAGTAGGGGCTGCTTCCACTTTTCCTCTCCCTGCTCCCTTCTGGTGGCTTATCCCTGATAGAGGGGAGGCACTTTGGGGCCTTGGGTTAGGTGGAAAGGGAAGTACAGGATCCCTGTCTGTTCTTGCATTTGGTCATGCTAAATATTAAATAGATCAGATGATGTTTTTCTGTCCCAGCTTTAACACGTTATTGGACATATTCTCAGATGTTTGGTTGTAAGTTTGGTTGTTGCAGTATAAAATCTGTTGTTTTCTTTACTTTGCACAGGAGGCCATTGAGAAACAGTCTTTTTTTAAACTTGTAAGGAAGCTTGAGAGAGGAAATGTCCAGAAAGGCTTTGAAGAGGCTGATCATACTGTAAATGGTGAGTGTCTGCATCTTTTTTTTTTTTTTTAAATGATCTGCTTCTAACAAAGTGCTCTTTTTGTTACACAATATGATGACATGACAAATCCTGGAATGACAGACTTGAGATTTGGCTTTGGACCAATAATCTTTTGCACTCCCTTTATTCTTTGGTTTCACTTTTTCCCCAGGGGAGATGTACGTGGGTGGCCAGGAGCATTTTTACCTGGAGACTCACTGCACAATTGCTGTGCCAAAGGGAGAAGATGGAGAAATGGAACTCTTTGTATCAACCCAGAACCTGACAAAGACACAGGTGATCATTCCCAGGTGGCAGATTTGGCACATTGACAGGCTGCATGTAGATTTTTCATTTACCTCTAGAAGCCCTTGTTTGCAATATCAATGAACATAAATCTTGCCCTCTTGGTCAAATTGGTGGTCCAAGATTTTGCTTGTTTTCTTTGTAATACATTTCAACCTCCGGGGTATCTGCGGGGGTACCATTCCCGGATCCCCTGTGGATGCAGAAATCCACAAATAACAGGATTCATGGGGTGGGCCAACCTGCACCCTCCAGATTTTATTGAAAGGTCCTCTGGTCGCCCCCTGAGGGTGTTCTTAGGCATAGGGAGACCACACATGGCCCCCCCCCATCTCAAAATGCCTGTGGCAAGTGTCTAAGATGCTCTTCCAATTTTTTTTGCCTCCCAGAGGTGTTCTGAGATACGGGGAAGTCACACACAACCTCTCCATGCCTCAGAACACCCTCTAAACATGAACAGTACAGACCAGTGTGGGGAGCGGCACTGAGTTGAATCCGTAGATGCAAAATCTGTAGGTGAAAAAGTCAGACCTAGATAGATATTATATAATATAATATATGCCTATTTTTCAGGCACATACCACTTGTAATAATTGACTGAAAGTATGGAGCAGATGTTGGCTCTGTTACCAACAGAGCACAGTTCAAAGCACTACAGATGGCATAATGTAGTGGCAAAATGAAGATGAGGACAAAAGGAACTGGATGGTCTCCCTCAGGAATAGTATTGTATTCCTTTATATAAAGGAAACATTTGTTTTTGTTAGAGCTACCTATCTGGTATTTCCATTCAGCTTTGAACAAACTGTGGCATCAATAAACAGAGAATGAATTGATTTAGAGCCAAATTATATGACATTAAATGAGTCATTTGGCCCTGCGTGTTTAACTTTTAACTTAACATTTCTAAAAATTTCAAAGTTAATCCGCAGCTGAGGGGGTGGGCAGTCAGGATCAGGACCACTGGAGGAGGATAGGGATGCTTTAACACTTTGTCCCATTATGGGCCTGCTCTGTCACAATGGGTGCAAAAACCACAATGGGTGCAAAGATTGAATTCACATTTTGTGATTAGAAAAGCTAAACACTGAGGTCCAAATACTTCACTCAATGTAATGTGTTATTTGCCATGGTTAAGGTTTTGCAAAACTTTACTATAATTCCAATGATCTGCTCCTCTGTTGCCCTAGATGCATCAGCCATCGTAAGTGTGAGGCTGTGCTCAATGACTGTATTGCTGCCAATGGGATCATGCATGTATGTTTCTTTCCCTCTTAGGAATTTGTTGCCAATGCCTTGGGGGTCCCATCAAATCGCATTGTAGTCCGAGTGAAGAGAATGGGAGGCGGGTTTGGAGGAAAAGAGACAAGAAGCACTCTTGTGTCCATGGCTGTAGCAGTGGCTGCTGCTAAGTAAGTTCCACATTGACTTTAGTATGGTGATCATCTCCCCCACCCCATACTCTGTCCTGTTTCAGATACGGCACGGATCTTAAGCAACATGGCAAAAATGTGCTCTCCCCTTCTTTCTATTATACATATAAGCTCCTGCATGAGACAGGTATTCCACTTAAATGCTGAATGGTGGAGATATTCCAGATACTCCAGTTCTACAAAATGTGCAAAAGCTATTTTTATCCCTCACTCATTTTCAGCCTGAATTGGGTTGATCTTACAGGACTGGCCGCCCTGTGCGATGCATGCTGGATCGAGATGAAGACATGCTGATTTCTGGGGGAAGACATCCCTTTTTGGGACAGTATAAGGTATGTGGTAATAATATATTGCTTTGACAAAGGGAACATTATGTATCATGCATTATTCAATGTGTATGCAATGTGCAGAATTACAGTCCAATCCTATCATGGGCTTGCAGTGATGGACTGCAAATCTTGCACTCTACCACCATAATACCCAGACTGACGGCGTGAGAGCCACGCCGCCGTTATGCACACTGGGCCACCAGCAAAAGTGGCCAATGACTCCACACATGCAACAGTGGCATGCAGAATCTCAGTGGTATGCCAAGATCCTAATCCCCACTTTTCCTACTCCAAACCACTCCTTGAGTCTCCTCAGATCTATGACAGCTAGATAGCTGGTGTAAGTCTGAATGGACCCATTGGAGGCAAGTGGCCTATGGGGAGGCAAGGATAAAAGATTTTTACTTCTGAATGCAATGTGCAGAGGTGTAGCTAAAGAAATGTGTGGCGGGGGGTGCAATTGCACTGGGCAACAAGCCTTGGGGGGGGCAACAAGCTGAGCTTGACATTAATGGTCAAAATTGTGAAAAAGTTGATATGTATGAATAATACCATCATGTTATATATCATTTGTAAAGGTAATTTCATGCAAAAATGCAATGAAACAAACCAAGGTGTAATATCTTTACTCTATCAAAAGCTATGGCCAAAAAACCAGAGCAAATGAAAATACAACTGTGATGTCACTTCCTGTTGTGATGTCACTTCCGGGGCAACATTTTGCAGTCTGCTACACTGCACTGGCTGTGTGTGCTACACTGCACTGGCTGTGTGTGCTTGTGGGAGAAAAAATTGGGCCCTTGGAGCAGTTGACTTCATTTGATTTCCCACAGCTAACAGTTTAGAAGTTGTTTTTTCTAGTGAAGCATACGTTTGCCCTCTACCTTTATAGGAAATTGATATGCATTACTTGGGAAAGTGGTAATGTTTTTAGCTCCCATGTTCTCTTTCCATTTTTTTGTTTGCTCTTCGAGAGTATAGAATAAAAATCTTTTAACTCCAAGAAGGTCTTTAGTTTGCATTTAAAGGATGTCACAGGCTTGCCTTTTCTTTGAGTTGCTCGCCCAGACTTTTATGTCAGCTTAATTCAGCTGAGATATGAAACCCAAGTTATTTACATGAGTGTAAAGCTGATTAAAATGTACAATTTCAGACATGGAACAGTCCTCTCATGGGACCAAATGCTCCCGGAATTTCACTAAAAAGATATTTCACCAAGTACAAAAACTACATGTTGGAGAATAAGGCTTCAAGCCTGGCCATGCTCCTCCCTAGTTTTACTCAGTAATGGCATCTAAATGATTTAGCAACAGGTACTCACTTTTGATTGGCACTTGTGTCGGGGCCCGCCCACCGGAAGTGAGGTCATAGCCAGAACCCAGGAACCGCCCCCAGGAACCGCTGCGCCTCCTTGGGAGGGAGCCCCAGGCAGCCTACCTGCTCACGCTGCTGCCACCGTCGGTCTCCCTCGCTCCGCTGCCTGCCTGCCTGCCTCTGAGAACATGCAGGCAACTCAAATGTGCAGGCAATTCAAACGTTGTAGGGGGCGGAGCGGAGCGCCAATGGAGTCGACGAGTAGGTGGGCGAATGGGCGGGGCCAGCCCTAATCCTAGGAACGGGTACACGCGTACCCCTGCGTACCCACTACATGACATGTCTGGTTTTACTCCTGTAGTATGTTCATGGTGCTTCTAAGCAATCTGCCATGTGCATTTTGAAGTATGGGAAAGGGCTTTCCTGTATGCTTAAACTTGTTAAGTTGTTCACCTTGCGTCACCTCACTCTTTCTTGTTTCACAGCCAGGTGTTACAAAGCTTTGTGGAAGACTGTTTTTAATAGGGCCTCGGAGAAGCTAAATAATTGCATCAGCGTTCTTCCAACAAACCTATCTTCCAGGTCCAGAGAACTTAATTTATTTCCTGTCACCATTTCTGTCACTGGGAAAACGTAATACTTTTCACCGCTTTCTGTAGGTTGGCTTCAAAAAGAATGGAAGGATTACTAGTCTGGAAATAGCATATTACAGCAATGGAGGAAACAATATGGACCTTTCTCATGGTGTGAGTAGAAGAAACATTGTGCTGCCTTTTGTTTGAGCCAATTTTTGTAAGTGCTGACCGCCTTACGACCAGAGCTGACTTCCTTACGACTGTCCTCAGCAGCACTCCGACAGCACGCAGTGTTGCGGGCTGCCCGAGTGCTGGTGGGAAGGCCAGGCCCATCCTGCTCACACCTGCAGATCTCCCTGCATTAGCTGTGGCAGGTAAATTGGCTAGAAGGTCAGATGTGGTAGGGGGGAGGGGAGAACAATTTGTATAGTGAAGGGTTTCTTGGCAATATTTTAATTACCCCATTCACCCTGATTCAAATATTTAGCAGCATTTCAGATGCCCTGGTAATATTCTCCACTCAAATGCTAGATTATTAGGGCCTAACCCTAATAAAACTAAAACCATCCCAAAGAGGAAGAAATGCAAGAAGGCAAAGTGGCTGTCTGACGAGGCTTTACAAATAGCTGAGGAAAGGAAAGAAGCCAAAAGCAAGGGAGAAAGGAAAAGATATAGCCAACTGAATGCAGATTTCCAGAGAACAGCAAGGAGAGATAGGAAGGCCTTTCTAAATGAGCAATGCAAAGAAATAGAGGAAAACAACAGAATGGGGAGGACTAGAGATCTTTTCAAGAAAATTGGAGATGTCAAAGGACAATTTCATGCTAAGGTAGGCACAATAAAGGACAAAAATGGCAAGGACCTAACAGAAGCAGATGAGATTCAGAAGAGGTGGCAAGAATACACAGAGGAACTCTATAAGGCCGATCTAAATGTTCCTGATAACCACAGTGGTACAGTCACTGAGCTCGAACCTGACATCCTGGAGAGTGAAGTCAAGTGGGCTTTAGAAAGCCTCACTAACAACAAA
>JAJKFI010000008.1:6985596-7067403 GCA_029204185.1 Lerista edwardsae | reverse complement strand
GGGGAGAAACATCAACAACCTCAGATATGCAGACGATACCACTCTACTGGCAGAAAGTGAGGAAGACCTAAAGAACCTTTTGATGAGGGTGAAAGAGGAAAGTGCCAAAATTGGTTTGAAGCTCAACATTAAAAAGACTAAGATCATGGCAACCACTCCCATCACTTCCTGGCAAATAGGAGGGGAAGAAATGGAAGCAGTGACAGACTTTATTTTCCTGGGCTCCAAGATCACCGCAGATGGTGACTGCAGCCATGAAATTAAAAGACGTTTACTTCTTGGGAAGAAAGCTATGGTGAACCTAGATAGCTTAATCAAAAGCCGAGACATCACCCTGCCAACAAAGGTTCGCATAGTCAAAGCGATGGTTTTCCCAGTAGCCATGTATGGCTGTGAGAGCTGGACCATAAGAAAGGCAGAGCGTCGAAGAATCGATGCTTTTGAATTATGGTGTTGGAGAAGACTCTTGAGAGTCCCCTGGACTGCAAAGAGATCCAATCGGTCAATTCTCCAGGAAGTCAAGCCTGATTGCTCCCTGGAAGGACAAATGCTGAAGCTGAAGCTCCAATACTTTGGCCACCTGATGAGAAGAGAGGACTCTTTAGAAAAGATCCTCATGCTGGGAAAGATTGAAGGCAAAAGGAGAAGGGGGCGACAGAGGATGAGATGGTTAGATAGTGTCACCGAAGCAATGAATATGAAATTGGGCGAACTCAGGAAGCTAGTGGAGGACAGGGAGGCCTGGCATGCTGTGGTCCATGGGGTCGCGAAGAGTCGGACACGACTTAGCGACTGAACAACAACAACAACCCTATCCTTCCCCCCCCAGCCCCCCATTGATGCAGCCACACCAAAAAGGCTTGCGCTACATCCTGCAGAGGGAGGGCAGTTAAGGAGACATCACGAGACAGGTATGGGAAAATATTTCCCATTACCTCCCTATAAACCTCCTGCCCACCAATGGGTCTCCTCAGTCCTGCGTCAGCTCTTTAGCTGGTGCAAGTCTGAGGAGGGAAAGGATGTATGTTAGAGGGCGAGGAAAGAGTGAACATCCAGTGCAAGTCACCCATGGTATCTCATTACATGAGGGCTGTCCACAAATCGACTTCAGTTGTGACTGTTTTGGCATTTGATACAGATGTTCTTGCTGTCATTTCAATAACTGATGTCTTCACATAGGCTTGTTAATAAAATGAGAATCCTGCCTTTTTTCTTAAATGAAAATTCAAGATTAGTAATATCTTGGGAGCAAAATGTTCTGCATTTGGGTTGTGACCTAAACACGTGTCTTTTATGAATTGCTGGTAATTAATCTGTGGAACTCCTTGCCACAGGAGGTAGTATGGTGTCTGGCTTAGGTGCCTGTCACCTCCGTGCCGGAGGGGGTGGTGGTGATGCTTACCTGGGGGGAGAGCCGCACTCCAGAGGCCCCAGGGTATAGCCACAGCCCTGGGCAGCCGCTCCGAGTGACAGGGCTCAGCAAGGAGCCGGGGCTCCGCCGCCATCAGCACTGCTGCCACTGAATGCAGCCAGGCTCGGGGGGGAGGGCTGCCCAGTTCCCCGCAGCTGCTTACCCGGCTGCAGGCCTGGAGTGAGGCTGGGCCAGGATCATGGGGGGAGCGAGTGCGCAGAGCACTCGCCGACCCAATGCTGGATGTCGGGTCGGAACAAAGTCTCACGAGCCTGGAGGCAGGACTGAGCCAGCTGGCCGGGAGCTTCAAAAGCAGCCCGACCAGCCTGGGGAGAGGTTGCTCTCCCCTCAGTTCCAGAGGGGGGAAGGAGGCGGCAACGGGAGGTTGGATACCTCCCTACCTTCCAGGGTCAGAGAGCCCACCCTCTAAGGCCAGGGCTTACCCCTGCCCCTTCCCTGGCGGGACAACCTCCCAGAAGGGACACCCGGCTTGGGGGCAAGATCCGGCGGCAGGAGACAGCCCTGCTGGCCAGCTGGCAACCCGACTCCTGGGGGCAAGACCCAGGGACGCCCACCTGACAGCCGACCCCAGGAACCTCTGCATGCCCTGCCTGCGGACTGGCTGACCCGTGCAACCACCCTGCCTGGGCCTCAGGGGTATCAATGAAGGCAACCCGCCAAAGACACTGCTCTATGTAAAGACTTTGAACAAGCTCTGTGATATAACAGGGCTCAATGAGCGTCAAAGCATTCACATGATTAAAGAGTGTGTGCAAACAGACTGCCAGCGTCCAGCGCCTCATTTCCAAGCGCCATGAGTACCGCCTGGCCCCTTTGCTGCCCTCTCACCCCACCCTCACTGGGGAGCTCCCCCCCCCCAGCCATGATGGACATCATCGTGCCTTTAAAAGGGGATTGGACAGATTTCTGGAGGAAAGGTCCATCGTGGGTTACAGTCCATGATGGGCGGTGCAAGCTCCTTACATTAGAAGCAGGCTACCTTGGAATGCCAGATGCAGGGGAGTGGCAACAGGAAGCAGGCATCTGGTTGTCTCGTGTGCTCCCTGAGGCATCTGGTGGGCCACTGTGAGATACAGGAAACCTGGGCCTTGAGGGCCTTTGGTCTGATCCAGCAGGGCTCTTCTTATGATGCCATCTCTTATTGTGGAGTCAGAAACACGTAGCTTATTCAAGAAGTGGGTTCTTTATCTTTTTTTCATCTCATTGGTTCCCAGGTGATGGACAGAGCCCTCTTTCACATGGATAATTCATACAACATCCCCAACATCAGAGGCATAGGAAAAGTCTGCAAAACCAACTTGTCCTCCAACACGGCCTTCCGTGGGTTTGGGGGTCCCCAGGGAATGATGGTGGCTGAGTGCTGGATGAGTGACATCGCCTTGAAGTGTGGGCTTCCAGCAGAAGAGGTATCTCAGAAAGATCTTTCCACAGAACATGCCATTTAGAATACTCCTCTGCATCCTTCAGCCAATTGATGTGAAATAAAAATAAATTATCTTTTTATTGATCGAGTGCCTGTCAACCTGTAAATTCTTGTTGCAATTTGCATTGACAAACGTTGATCTCTTTCAAGACTGAGATAATCAGAGTTCTTTACATATTGGAGGCCAACATGCCATTAAATGTCAATGATGTTGAACAACATTCCCACCTTTTTATAGAATTTCAGCTCAATTCTTCATGACATATGTTACCACCAGGGTGCTTAGTGTACAATTTGCTGTTAAAGTAATTTGGTTAAAAGATGACAGATATTCAACAATGTTAATGACTGTGGTTAACGTGTCTTTTGCTTCTGGGAAGGTGCGAAAACTTAATCTGTATAATGAAGGAGATCTGACTCATTTCAATCAAAAGCTAGAAGGAGTCACCCTGCGAAGATGCTGGGAAGAGTGCCTTGTAAATTCAGACTATCACTCCAGAAGGAAACTCATTGATGAGTTCAACCAGTAAGTTTCTTATTTTTTATGAATAATCCCAAATAAGTACATAATGTTTTTATTGGAAGGATTTCTGGAGGAAAAGTCCACCATAGGTTCCAGGTCATGATTGGCAGTGCAACCTCCTTATTGTAGAAGTAGGCTACCTTGGAATGCTAGATGCAGGGAAGTGGGAATGAGGTGCAAGTATCTTGTTGTCTTTTATGCTCCCTAAGGCATCTGGTGGGAGAACAGTGGGCCCACAAATCCCTTATGCCAGCCTAACTCCAGTTTAGGATTGTGCCCACAGTTAAGCCAGCAAAGTCTGGCCAGCACAAGAGACACTGTAAGGTATATTTGGACCACGCTTGGAGTCAAAGAGGCCAGCGCACAGACGTGCGCCATTCTCCCTGACTCCAAGAGTGGTCCAAATGCATTTTACAACGGCCCCTGTGTTGGTGAAACTTGACTGGCCTAGCTGTGCTGACCTAACTCCAGGTTAGGATTGTACCCTGCATGTACAAAGTGGGGAGGGGCAGCGCAATCCTGCCCTGTGCGTAACGTCAATGCAATGTCATTGCGTAGAACCTACGCTCTTAGTGCCAATGTAGTGCTGCCGAGCTGCACCCCTGTGTTGGCGCTAAGGCAACTAGACCAGAGCTGCAGGCTGTGCCGGTCCCGTTGCACCCGTGCCACGCCTCCCTTGCACCAGCCGAAGCCATATCAACTATGCCCACCAACTATTTTACAATGGATGGAGGAACTCTCGACTCTCTGGTTTGAATCCGTTTATCGTAGACAACTCCGTATGGATAAGCCAGCAGGTGAGCCAGCCTGGGAGGATCATAAGACCGAATCCGAAGCCCATTCGGGAGGCTGTGCTGCCCCGATTTGGGCCGCGTGGTTTCCTTGAATCTTCGCCTGCTGTTTAGCAGGCGCAGATCTGAGGAGCGCATTGGGGAGGCTAGTGTCTCCCCTATGGTGAGGGCACAAACTGCAGCCTTGCCTATACTGCGCTGGATATGGCGCAGGCCCGTCGATCTTGCCATTCCAGCACAGTATAGGATTGCGCTCTGCATCTGAAGTGCCTGCCTGATTTTTACCAGTTTTTTTTTTTGGTTTTTGCAGCATGCCACTAGTGCAGGCTGTTTTGCAACTGCTGTGAATCAGAGCACAATCCTAAACTGTAGTTAGGCTGGCATAAGCTAAGCCAGCAAAGTTTGGCCAGCACAAGGGCCCCCATAAAGCGTGTTTAGACTACTCTCAGAGTCAGGGAGGATGGCTCACGTCTGTGTGCTGGCCTCTCTGACTGCAAGAATGGTCCAAACATACTTTACGGTGTTCCTTATGCTGGCCAAACTTTGCTGGCTTGTCTTATGCCGACGTAACTCAGTTTAGGATTGCACCCTCAGTTTCCTAATTTTATACCACACACACACACACACACACACACACACACACACACCATGAGAAGCTGACCCTGTTCTCTTCTTCCAGGCAGAATCGTTGGAAGAAGCGAGGCATGGCCATTATTCCAACCAAATTTGGGATCAGCTTCACAATTCCATTTCTAAATCAGGTTTGCAAACTTTCTTCATTTTTACAATGAGATAGCAAGAGTATGCTTATCGGTATAGAACATCTCTGTGCCAAAATACTTTGGTCTGTTTTTTGAGATTCCCTAGTAAAGGGAAGGTTCAGAACAAAAGAACTGTCTGCATTTTAGTTCCACGCATCATCTCACAGGACAATAAAATGCCTACATTAACTAAGCTCCAGCTCCTGTGAAACACCCTTCCCCAATTATTCATTTTAGATGTACAATTACAGAGAATAAGTAATTAACAGAGTTTCTCCCATCAAGGACACAGAAATGCTGTGTACAGTCAAATGATGTGTAGAGCATCCGGTCTCGCCCAACTGACTGACGTAGTCATGGGATTCGTGGGCAGTGGGGATTACTATTAAGGAGAACCCTATTAAGGTGTCCTCCATATCTGTGGGGGATAGGTTCCAGCCACCACTGCGGATATTGGAAACCACGGATAGCAGTGAACCCGACAAGAAGTGGTTCACAAATGCCAATAGGAGACAGGAAGTGGGTTGGAGGGCTGAAAACAACGTGGCTTGAATGAGGGCGCAATCCTAACCTGGAGTTAGGCCAGCACAGTTAGGCAGCACAGTTTGGCTGGCACAAGGGCTACCGTAAAGCGCGTTGGGCAACTCTCAGAGTCAGGGAGGATGATGTACAGTACGTCTGTGTGCTGGCCTCTCTGACTCTGAGTGTGGTCCAAATGTGCTTTACGGTGTCCCTTGTGCCAGCCAAACTTTGCTGGCCTAACTGTGCCAGCCTAACTCCAGGTTAGGATTGCACTCTTAGGCTCTGTGAACCCTATGATCAGCATCACATTGTTTTCAGCCCTCCAATCCACTTCCTGTTAGCACTTTCTGCTTCCTGTTGACATTTGCAGACAGCAAAGAAACAGCCAGGCACAGGAGACAGCAACAGAAGGACTGTAATCAGACACCATATAAGTCATTTGTGTGGGGGCAGATAAGTGAAATTGCAGATAGAGGACCTGCGGATATAGGGGGTGGGGTAGGAAATGCCTGTATTCATGCCTGTATTCAGCAGGGAAAGATGATACAACCAACCAAACCAATTTAACTTTTGTTGTAGGCTGGTGCACTGGTGCATGTGTACACTGATGGCTCAGTGCTGCTCACGCATGGTGGGACTGAGATGGGTCAGGGGCTGCACACAAAAATGATCCAGGTAAATGATGACTGCATTCAGACCTTTTATACCTTAAGGATGGCCTTCTGCCAAATTAAGATCTTTGAGCAAAGCTGCTCTTATCTGCTCATTAAGATCTTTGAGCAAAGCTGTTCTCTGCATGCTGTCATTGAGCAAGGCTCAGTAGGCACTTGTGCAGGGCAGAGCTTTCTCTGGAGGTGTAACATTTGGAGCCCCTCCCCTCCCCCGCTTTTAAAGGGTGCTCAAGCTTTTGGCTGATGAGCTGCTCTTGTATCTGATGCTACTGGAGTGGTTTTTTTTTGCAAATTCTTTTTATATTTTTATACTTTTTAAAAATTTTTTAAACAAGTTTATTTTTTATATTTTTCTACTGTATTCATTTTTATACTTATTTGAGCCACCTTGGGACTGTTAGTGAAAGATGTGATAGGAATGAATGAATGAAAGTCTGACCTGTTTTAATACATTTCACTTTCATTACACCTGCATTTTTATGATTGCAGGCTTGACTCTTAGCCCGTTTCTAAAACTTTGAAGACTGCCTTTGGTTTGTGGTGGATTCTGGGGTGGGCTGTATGGCGGGGGGGGGGGGATAGAAGATAAAATCCCAGCTGAAGATAAAATCCCAGCTGTCCATGCTGTTTTCTCACATGTGTTTTTCTGGATTGATTTGTATTCAAACATATTTAAGATGTAGTTAAAGACATATTTAAATGCCTATAACATAACAGAAACAACCTAGGAGAGAGGGATGCAAGAGGCTTCTTTGCATTGATTTGAATGAATACTGGTGAAATGTACAGGCAAGACATATTTTACGTGCTTGCTTGTCAATGTTCTATTTTTTGAAAATCATTTTTTTAGGTTACATTAAAAATTAAATAAAAGTCCTCATAAAGGAACACATTGGTAGTTTTAAAAAATGGACATCTTCACGGTATTGCAATTTATTTTGCATTGTTTTTGGGAAGTACCATAACTATCTAACTGAAGGCTGTGCTGTCCATCATGTGATGGGATAGGGTATGTATGTTTTAGAAGCTTTTGGAGCTTTGTGAACCTGAAGTATTTACATTCTAGAAGCCAAGTCTTGCTCAAGTGATAAGATTGCAGTGAAAGCTGAGAGGAGCATTGTGTCTTTGCAGGTGGCCAGCAAAACTCTGGGGATACCCACCTCCAAGATACACATCAGTGAGACAAGTACCAACACAGTGCCAAATGCATCTCCTACAGCTGCTTCTGTCAGTGCCGATATCAATGGGATGGCTGTTGCAGTAAGGAACAATTCTTTGACCCCACCATCTCTCTCCCCCCCCCCACCAAGCAATAGGTTTTGAGCCTGCAACAAACCATACAACATATTTGTAGCTTCAAAGATTCTCTTCGCTTGTTAGAGCTACAATGTGGGGCATGAAACATGGTTGTCTGTTCTCCCGTTTAGATGAATGGAAATGCTTAAACGGAATGATAATATGCTGGCATAGCAAATTACGTGTTTGTTCAAAAATTGTGCTTGCTTTGTTCTCTTTTCCCCTTAGAATGCTTGCCAGACTATCTTAAAGAGGCTGGAGCCCATAATATGTGCTAAGCCAAAAGGATCCTGGGAAGACTGGGTATGTTTGCAACCACTGCAGTTTCAGTGTTTTGAAGTCCTTTATGATGAATCTGCTACTATTTGCTAATCAGCAGTAGGCAATCCATTCGTTCTGGTGTGGGGTCAAAAGCTGTTAGTTAAGAATTGACGTTCTGGCAGTCCTTGCATCGGTGCTTTCTGTCCAGGAAGGAAAAACTTATTTGGAACCTACATGAGACACCTGAGAGTCTACACACAGGATGCTTGAATGCTCACTTCCTCTTTGAACTGCAGTAACTCATAGGCTAGGTTTGTGGCTCCTAAGCCACACTCCCACTTTGGCCTCCTGGCTCCTGCCCATAATCTAGTGCAGCAGTTTCTAAACTTCTTATTTTGGCAACTTACTGCATCGTCTGTGGTGGATCTGGGGCCCACTGGGGCCAGGAAGCTGCAGAACAAAAAGGGATGCAGCATGGAAGATGCTTCCATTGGCGATGCTGCACTACATTTCCCAAACTGTGTGTCATGGCGCATTGGCACAACACAGTTTGGGAAACGCAGTGCAATGCAGCCAATGAGGTGGAGAGCACAGAGGCGTGCCTCGGAAGTGACTTCTGGGTTACACACAATTTTGTCCTGCAGCTTCTTGGCCTCCGCAGTCCAGTGACACACCAAAACCTGGGTTGCAACCCATCAGTTTGGGGAAATGCTGGACTAGTGACTGTCTCTACCTTCCACTACTTTGTATCACCACCGCCCTATTCAAATATCCCGTTCAAGAGTTTGGTTCTGGTAAATGTGCTTCTTCTGTCCTGACCTTTGCCACAGGATATGGTGTTACAAATCCAGATCAGGCTATCCACAGAGTTGAGGCGGCAAGTGCAGAAGGGCTTGAGCCTCTGAATGCTACACAAAACCTTCCTGTGTGGTTTTCGGTGAAAATTTATCAAGATTTCTGTGTAAAAAATCTATTTGCACAAAGTTGTGTATGTTTAGTCTATGTTTAGACCAAATGTATTCAATTATGCTCTCTATTTTACACCAAGACAGAGTGCCCTTGGTTGTGTTTTGCTAAAGAACAACATCTCTGAGTGTTCCCAGAGTGCACTGCAGGTTCACTCCCCTTTTCCCTTGCTTAAAATCCCCTGACAAAGTTATTATTATATTGTTTTTCCAAAATACAGTGAATATAGGCCAAACATAAAACCCTGGCATAAAAAATTATAATACAGTAGATCAAACGCAAGCTATGTAATTAGAATGCATGATGTACAGAATCACCAAATCTTGAATCTTTAATGATCCTATCTAGTGTTGTTAAAAACACACACACACCTCAATCTGTTCTGTTTCATCAGGTGTTAGCAGCCTACTATGACTGTGTGAGTCTGTCAGCTACAGGATTTTATAGGTGAGCCAGAATTGCCATAAGGATTCTAAAGCAGTGGTTCTCAAACCTTTTAGCACCAGGACCCGCTTTTTAGAATGACAATCTGTCCAGGACCCATCAGAAGAGCTGAAGTGTTGTCAAGGCCGGAAGTGCCGTCATTGTGACTTCAAAGCCTACTGCTTTCCTGAGCAATAAGCTGGGTGATTTCTCAGCCATTTTCCAATAGCAAAGTGAATCAGAGAGAAAAAAGCCAATTTACAAAAGCAAAACAACCACACAGCCCTCCAGCATTCCAATATCCCATTTCCCCATATTTTCAATATGGATATCCTAGGTGAAATTAATTCAATATGGCTGCTCTACTGGCTATACCAGCCACTCAATATGGCTATTCCACTGGTGGGTCCTGACCTACAGTTTGGGAACCACTGTTCTAAAGAATGTTATAAGCGCCCTTCATAACCTTTTTGGAGGGAGGGTGTCCTCTGCTAGTCTTGATTATATGGTTAAATTTAATACAAGTGTTCGGGCATATAAATGAAAGATCCTATATGGTACTCTGCTACTCTTACCTGGTACTATCTTGCAAGAAGGCGAGGGTCTTCTATGTACATTGGGATGGATCCAGTGATGTCATTCAGGGGGAACGGACCAGAACGGGCGTTCCAGATCCTAACGGGCTCCATGGCTGGTTCCGGGTTCCCGACAAGTGCCAATCAAAAGTGAGTTCCTGTTCCTAAATCATTTGAATGACACCACTGGATGTATCCTAAGTCCAGCGCACACAGAAGGTATCCTCTTCACAGCAGTCCTTTGCAGCTCCCACAAATTCTTGCTTTGAGGATTGGAGGACCATTTGGAGTAACATAAAATCCACTGTGGAGGGCTACCTAGGGAGGTGGGATCAGCAAAATGTTCCTTCTTGTGTGACAGGTCTTCCATTTATGAATCAGGAAATTAGGATACAACCAGAAATGTACTTGCTAATTTCACAAAGTCTTAAAGCCCCCTCATGTGCATTCTTTTGCATTACTGTACCTGAATGTATGCCGAAGATCCTGCATTGTTCCTTACCATGCTATGAGGCACAAAAATAGAAGTAAGCATAGTCTACTCTTTCATTCTGAACTAAGTATCAGTTGGTTGATGGAGTGTTTTTGTAAATTTATATTCAAATCTTTCAAATTCGTAGAAAAGCTCAAGAAAAGCTTCTTGTATCCCCTATAAATTTTGGGAGTTCCTAGCTCCATGCTGTCCACCTACTGATATTTCAACACTTATTTCAATTCCTCAATGAACTAAGGGTGCAATCCGAACCACCTTTCCAGCACTGACATAGCTGTGTCCATGGGGCATGTGCTGCATCCTGCAGTTGGGGAGTAGTCACGGAGGCCTCCTCAAGATAAGGGAATGTTTGTGCCCTTATGACAGAGCTGCATTGTCTTTGCCCCAGGGCTGGAAAGTTGGTTAGGATTGGGCCCGAAAGTCTTTTGTCTTGCAACTGAGGTTCTCACTAAGCTGTGCTATGCAAGACTTGATGGATCAAGCTGCAGGTCACTACCACAAGGTCCAGACACTTTGCAAAAGCATGCAAGATCATTTGCAAAATTATTTTCATGTTGCAAAAGAACTTCCTTTCATGCTGCCATTAGCATTGCCAATCATGTAAGCAAGCAAAGCCACATCTTGACTTGGTCTGATTGGATAAGAATGTATTTTTGTGATTTTTGCAAGACTCAGAAATGGTTTTTTCCTCTCACCTGTTAGCGACACATCAAGGTGACGAAAGCAAAGCAAGGAAAGAAATACGGTACTATCACTAAGGGGTCCAAGAACTGTCAGGAAGCCTTCATGGCTGCTACTGGGTTGGCATTTTCAAAGATTGGCCTGTTTTTCAGGTGGCTCCTTCAGTTCTTGCAAATGGCATAATCTTTCAAAGCTGTGAACTTTGCCATGAGTTGCTTTCTCCAAATTAATCTCCAGCCGCAGCACCTCAGCTTAACCCCAGCATTCTAGCCAGCTCCATTTATCTAGCAGGTCTCAACATATGTGGAGCTGTGAGGAGAACATGAGTGAAATGTGTGGGCCCAGGGAGTTCAGACAGGAGATAGGACTGAAAAGCTACCAGACAGAAGAAAAAAAGGGGGAGGAGAGAGAGAAGGGAAGAAAGGTGGTGCAGGATAGTTCACAGAACAATCAAAGCCATGCAGATCTCCAACCTCCCTGTAGAACCAATGAATCATGATGTCACATTTTTGCATCTAGTAACAATCAATAGCAATAGCACTGTTAGCAGAGCATTGTTGCCCATCAGGCTGTGATGGGGTTGAGGGTAAAAGTCTTAGGGCACAATCCTAAACTGAATTAGGCCGGCATAAACTAAGCCAGCAAAGTTTGGCCCTCAAAAGGGACACCGTAAAGTATGTTTGGACCACTCTCGGAGTCAGAGTGGCCAGCACACAGATGTTTACCATCCATCCTGACTCCGAGAGTGATCCAAACACGCTTTATGGTGGCCCTTGTGCTGGCCAAACTTTGCTGGCTTAGTTTATGCCGGCCTAACTCCAGTTTAGGATTGTGCTCTTAATTTGAGTAAAACTTTAGCTGATTTCTTCTCCTTCTCTTTTCTTCATCTTAAGGATTCCTGATCTGGACTATGACTGGTCTAAGAATGAAGGCAGGCCGTTTCTTTACTTCTCATATGGTGTTGCTTGCTCTGAGGTGGAGATCGACTGCCTGACGGGCGACCACAAGGTGAGCAGAGACCAGGCGGATGGTTGCAGTACCTTTTTGTTAGGTAAAGGAAATTGTTTGTTTGATGAGGAAGTGTGTTTCCAGCTCTGGCCTTCATTGTGTCGCTTTCAGTAGCATCTTCATTTCTTACATCTTCCTTTTTATAGTATTTATGTTTCTTGTGTGATGATCGGTTTCCATGGATGGATTTCCCACATGCAGATTGCTATTCTGAACAAATTCCACTTTATGAATGTCATGTGGACACCTGAGTCCAAAAGACTTTGACCCGTCAACATTTTTTCCTCAAAGTACTTCAGATATATAGTCCTTTAGAGCAATTCTGAAGATGTTTATTGTATCATAAGCTTTAAGGATGATAGTCTATTTCATGGTTTTAGTCCACAAACAGCTATGCCACAATATACCTCTTGCAATCCAATCCTAAGTATTGGGGCCAATGTGGAGGTTACTGTATGTAAAGGAACTTTTATTCCCTTGGGGTAGGGGTAGTGGGGTAGGACACTGCTGCCCAAATGGATCTCCTCAGATCTGTGACAGCCATTTTGCTGGCTCAGAACCAAGGAGACTAAGGGAGAAGGAAGAGGGAATGGGGATAGGATCTTGCTACATGCTGATGCCAGCACAATTCACCCTCCCCTGGAGATCTGCCTCCTCCCACCCCCTTCCTGCCCAGACACTCCTCCATTCTTCCCCTCCCCACCCAGTTCCTCCCACCGACCACCCCTGATTGGCTTATTGACCACCCCTTTGCTGGTGGTAGCAGACTCCAGCAGTGGCCTACTGGCGCTGTTGCTGTTTGTGACAGTGGTTCCAAAAATTGCTGCTGTTGCACGACCATTTACAACAGTGGAGCCCCTGTTCTGCTGTCATACACAGTTAAGATTGATTGGGCCATTAGTCTTTAGAATGCTGCAAGATTCATTTTTGTGTTTGCCATAACAGGCTACAATGGATACTCTAAAATTTGTAACAAATCTGTGACTTGGGCCTGTTTTCTTACGCTTATGTTAGCGATAGCAGGCTAAAGGCTGAGACATGGTATGTTCAAGGCTGAGCTGTTGACTGGAAAATTGCAGCTCATAGCGCAGGCCTTTAGTCAATATGCCACACCAATGCAAGGTTGACAAAAGCCTAGTTTCAGTTGGTTGTATAAAGTCAGTCCTGTGCTTATTCAGTCTTTGTTTTTGCCAATATTTAGAACCTGCGCACAGACATTGTAATGGATGTTGGCACCAGCTTAAACCCAGCTATTGATATAGGGCAGGTAAGTCACCCAGGACAGTCATTTGGGAGATCAAATGGTTTGCAAGCAAACTGATGCAACTGGTTAAGGAACAGCAATAAGTCTGGTAAATAGCAGGAAGAACATGAATTCTGTTGGCATGAAAGAGTGCTAATTAGTTAGCTTGGGTTGGCTAGTCATTATTGCCACATGATGCCTTTCTGTACTCCAGCTGGAAAAAGGAAAAGGACATTAGGGCACAATCCTAACCTCAAATTAGGCTGGCATCGTTCAACCAGCAAAGTTTGCCTGGCATAAGGGCCATCATAAAGCACATTTGGACCACTCGTGGAGTCATGGAGGTTGGTGCATGTCTGTGTGCTGGCCTCTCTGACTCCAAGTGTGGTCCAAACATATGTTACTGTGTCCTTTGTGCCCGTCAAACTTTCCTGGCCTAACTGTGCTGGCCTGACTCCAGGTTAGGATTGCACCCTTAGACTGACTGCTTAAATGCATGGTTCCAGCCCTGCTTTGACAGCAAGTTCCTTATACCAGCATTTTTATATTGGTGTAGTGAGTCACTTCAAAACGACCCCATTGCTGGGGATGGCTTCAGGGCTCAAGTTTTAGACAGCCTCATTTTGGGGGATTAGTTTCTTCATTTTAACCTGCAGATTACTCTGAAACATAAAATCAGACTAAAGGCCAGTTTTCGGGCACCCCATACCAGCAACTAACTTGCTTGAAACCTCACACATTATGACAATATGTCAAGGTTTAAGGAGATGATGTAATCATTCCATCCAAATGTGCACATAAATATTTGGACTGGCAAATATTTAGTGCTATCAGTAGTAGCGATACTACTAGCATTGCTCAATCACAATGGTTTTGCATCAAACATTTCCTAGGCATCAAGAAACATCAAAAGAAGGAAATAAGGAAAATCCCTATTTCTATATATTTACAAACATTAATAAAAATTATCAAAATTATCAAAAGAAATGCTCTCAAGAAAGAGCATCAGATTGCCTAGGAAAATAATCTGATGCCTCCCTCTGAATAAATCAGATCATTTCTAATTTGAGGCAAGATGGGGAGAATTTGCCCAATGCCCATCTCTAGCAAAAAATGTGCACTAATGTAGATACCCTTGAGGAAAAAGCCAATTTGAAATAATCTAATTTGTTTTTATGTTGATGTCCCAAAAAGAAGATTGTAACATGGTCTTGATTGACTTTTGCAGATAGAAGGAGCATTTGTGCAAGGAATTGGACTTTTTACTCTGGAGGAGCTGCGCTATTCTCCAGAAGGCAATTTGTACACCCGAGGGCCTGGAATGTACAAAATCCCTTCGTTTGGTGACATACCAATAGAATTTAATGTGTCACTTCTCCGGGACTGTCCCAATAGCAAAGCCATTTATTCGTCCAAGGTACTGTATCATTAAAAGACGCTTCCACAGAATTTGTATATTCCAACACAAAACAAGCAATGGAATAATGAATGATGTGTTATTGACAAATGGGGCCTTTGCTGCATTTTCTCCCTTTGTTTTGTCTTTCCCATGGCCCAATCCTATTTCCTATGGCCCAATCCTACTTGAGGTGGTGGAATTCCAACTCTGCTGCTGTAAATGCCCTTGCAGCATCATAATCCGTACGCTAAAGTTGTGCACGGTGAGGCCGCCAGCACAAACAGCTAGAATCCTCTCCTGAGTGTGGCAGCAGTTTCCGGACATTGTTCTAGAACATGTAAGGTGGTGGATGGAAATATTAGCGAGTGGGAGAGGGAGGGGTAGGGCAGGAGAATGGGCAGGGGCATTTTGAGGGCAGGGTGGAGTGGATCCTGGTGGTGCAGGTCAGGATGTGATCCCTGTCTTCCCAGCCTGACAAGCCCCTGCCTCTCCCTGGGCTTATGCCAGCAAAATATCCAGGCCAGGTGGCCTATGTGTGTGTGTGGGTTTTTTTCTGAAATTTTTAAAAACTTACCTCTCCCAAGTCACCTGGATACCCTGCCACCGTACCATGTGACATGCACTTTGTCGATGGCACTGCATGCTACAGGCTGGCAGCCTGTATTGGGGCACTAGAGTAGTAATTACGATAAACTCAGCATGCACACAGAGTAGAACATTAGACTTTAACCCTCTCAGATTCAGAACATTTAACCACAATTGACAAGAGAGGTATGTGGTTCTTTTAATTTTATAAGCCATACTCCATCATTGAATTTGCTATATTTTATCCCACTGATATAAATCAAACCAAGATTAGAACCCTACACAGGTTTTCATGGGAGTAAGCCCCATTGAATACAATGGGTTTCACTTTAGAGCAGATGTGGGTAAGAGTGTGCTGTAAGTATACCTGATTGTGATCTACTTGTCTATCTCTGTCTCTCTTGCATGCTGGCATGCACACACATGCGCGCACATATGCACTGTCTTTCTGCTTCTCTTTCTTTTTGCTTGTTTCATTCTCCTTTTTTATTCTTTCTGTCTCTTCAAAAACGTAAAACAGCTTCACACCTGCTATTCACTTAAAGCAACTTCACATCTTTCACATCTAGTGAGATTGTGAATCGATAAAGAGAAACCTCCAGCCATTAACATTGACCCTGCACAATCCATACTGTGAGTAGTTTCGCTCTAAACTGTGAATAAGCAGCGTTTGATTCTCTTGCATCTCTGCAGGCTGTGGGGGAGCCTCCCCTGTTCCTGTCAGCCTCTATCTTCTATGCCATTAAAGATGCGATTGCCTCTGCAAGGGCAGAATCGGGGCTGAAAGAACCATTCAGACTAGACAGCCCGGCCACCCCAGAGAGAATACGCAATGCTTGTGTTGATGACTTCACCAAACTGGTATGTTACTTATAGCCTTCTCTTATACCTTTATTTCTACCCTTCTTCTTCTATCTTCTACCCGTATTCTTCTACAATACCCTTCGTAATGCAATTCAGCCCATACTTGTCCACAGGGTTAATATGGACCAGAGTCCAGAATACAACCTGTTTTCAGTGCTAATGCTTTCCCCTAACCCAACAAACCAGTTCAGATTATCCTTCATTTATCTGGCCTGGCCCTCACACAATAAGGGTGCAATCCTAACCTGGGGTTAGGCTGGCACAGTTAGGCCAGCAAAGTTTGGCTGGCATAAGGGCCACCGTAAAGCGTGTTTGGACCACTGGAGTCAGGGAGGATGACTCTGACTCCAAGAGTGGTCCAAACATACTTTATGGCAGCCAAACTTTGCTGGCTTAACTGTGCTAACCTATCTCCAGATTAGGATTGTGCCCTAAAAGACATACACAATGCATGTTCACAGCATGTGCATGACCTGGTCCCTTCTCTCTGTTCCAGAGGCATTTGGGTCATCTCCCTTTATCAAGAGGGTTTGGGGTTGTTGCAATCACCCCACTGATCAGAGAAAGAGGTTCAGTAAACCTGAAGATGCTTGTTTTTTATAGTTTCCTGTCAATTAGAATATACCAGATCTGGAAAGGGCCCACACATTTCAGACCAAAGCAATGATTTGCTACACTTTTAAAAATTAGCAGTAGGAGTGCCAGTTTGTCCCAAACTCGTAATAGTTTGCCACTTCTCCAGCTTCTTTTTTCTATGGTGGACAAGTGGCAAAGATTCTCAGGTCATTTAGGCCTGCCCTCTACTGATAATTCCCACTAATACCATCTATTTTCCCCATTTTGCAAGGCTTGGCAGTTTTGTGTAATCATCAGGCCCCACCATAGAAAGCTCCACTGCAAACTTTTACTCTAGTTTAGTGGTTCCCAACATCCTACTCGGACTCAAGAACGCTTGGGAATTTCTGGTCTAATGTATGATTTTTCTGCTGTTTTAAGTATCATGCTATTGTTTCAAATGACTTTTGATAATTTGCTGTTACATTTGCACACAGCTTTGGTTGTGTTTGCAGACAAACGGGATAAAAATAAATGGAAATACATCAGTAAATGAAACATTTAAATCTTTTTTTTTTTTCCTGCCCAGTGTCCACCTGCTGAACCTGGCACCTTTAAGCCCTGGTCTGTGAGAGTGTGAATGAAACCATCTCTGAAGACCATCTCCACTCCTTGAGTTGATTGTACCCCAGGGGACCAAAAGAAAGGGTCGACAGATCTCTCTTCCTATGTCTGCTGCCGTTCTGGTTTCTGAAAACTTGTAATTCAGTTGTTGAATCACCAGCCACCTAAGAATAAAGTTAATCAGTGAGATATTATGTGCTGAGATGTAGATGGATTGAAGAGAAAAAAATGGATGGGTTTGCAGTCTGTGAAATTAAAACCCCGACAAGGTTCATTGAAGCTTGTGGCAAAGATCAGAGAAATGCTTAGAAATCTGTCTGTGAATCTATTCACTTGTAATCATTACATTCAGCAACATGCAAATTTAGCAGACCTCTGTACAACCAATGCTTTCTTCCTAATCTTTTAAATGGACGACTGCAAACAATGAGGGCAGGACCCCATTGCGCTTTTGTTCCGCATGATGAGGATCTGCCTAGTTTATTAACATCTAACTGATGAGCTCTGCTTCCAACTTCTTTTGATTTTAGTATATTGAGGCTACCCAGATGCATTAGGGAAAATAATGCACTTATGCCCAGTGATTGATTAAGACTGCAATTCTATACACACTGGGAGTAAGCCACATTGAACACAATGGAACTTATTTTTGAGTAGACGTGCTCAGGGTTGTGTTGTTATGTCCTGTTCCTCAAAACATTTCTCTAAGTAAGGCACATGGAGATCAGTATGATTTTCTTACCCAGCAATGGGGTAAGGGCAATGAAGCTCCGAAGTAAGGGAACAAACATTCCCTTTCCTTGGGGAGGCCTCCATGACTACGACTCTACTGCAGGATTCAGCACATGCCCCATTGGCACAGCTATGTCAGTGCTGGAAATCTGGTTAGGATTGTGCCTTAAGTGTGCTTAGAATTGCTTATGAGGAACATGAAACATACTGTATCCTTGGTGTTGATAATTCATGGAAAGTCAGTTTTTCTTACTTCCAATGATGCAGCCCCCCTTTTTGCTTTTGTTGAAGAATGACTAGGCTAGGTTACGAATGGTGGGCTCCAAAAGTGCTGATCAACTGCGGAGGATACACCTTCGCCACCTTCTTTGCAGGACAGAGGTGTTCAGTAAAGCACTCTATTACATGTAAAGGTATTTGCACTTTTCTTATATGGTCTCATCACATTTGTGCAAACCTTCTGGTCCTAAATGCAGCACACACCAGTCTCAGTGAATTCACCTAAAGGCCATTAAATGGAGAGCATCAAGTGAACCAAAGTGCATTTTATGCTTCGTCCCTAAACTCCTGGGAGACGAGCTATCAAAGAATTGGCTTTCTATCAAAGAATGTCAAAGAAACAGCCTGAAAATGATGGAGAAATTGAGAGGCTCCTTGGCAGTTGACTAGATGGTGCTGCAGGCTTAATCTCTCCCTGAAGATTTGTCAGTTTATGAATAGTATCTGAGATGTTTG
This sequence comes from Lerista edwardsae, assembly GCA_029204185.1. Lineage (NCBI taxonomy): Eukaryota > Metazoa > Chordata > Lepidosauria > Squamata > Scincidae > Lerista > Lerista edwardsae. The sequence goes on along the minus strand of JAJKFI010000008.1, from coordinate 7,048,840 downwards.
AATGTAATAGTTCTGACCACTGTTTAATTCCTGTTGTGAGTTTAAGGAGCCCCATCACAGCATACACTCCATTCCTTGCAGCCCGTTCCACATTACACTCATCGCAAATGACTCCCATTTATAAACCCAACAAAACAAAAATACAATAGCCCTATAAGAACTGGCTCTAAGTCAAGGAAATGTAAAATCAGCCCCCTTGCCAAACATTTAGAAGGTAGGCCTGTTACTCAAGATTGTTGATTTGCATCATGCACTGTAGATCCACTCTGTAACTTGTTGATCTCAGACATGAAACCATGATGGATTTCATCATGATGTAACCAGGATACAACCAGTCAACCTTCATTGATGTTTCATTCTCTTGATTTCCAAGAGTACTGTTGTTTGGAGTGTAGGAATATCTGTAGCATGACATTCTAAAAAAGAAAGGAAGAAAAAGGTTGCCAAGCATTACTAATACCCTTTATAAGAATGTGGGCACAATCCTAACCTGGAGTTAGGCTGGCACAGTTAGGCCAGCAAAGTTTGGCTGGCACAGGGGACACCATAAAGTGCGTTCGGACCACTCTTGGAGACAGAGAGGATGGAGCATGTCTGTGTGCTGGCCTCTCTGACTCTGAGAGTGGTTCAAACATATTTTACGGTGGCCCTTGTGCCGGCCCAACATCAGGTTAGGATTGCACTCTGAAAGTGGCCAGAAAATACTTAATTGTAACTATGTACTTTCTAAATGCTTTTTAGTGCATTCTCATTAATTGGTATATTTGTGATCTGAATGTATAAGAAGTTTGCTTGAAAAGGACAATTTTGAAAATAAATAAATGTGCTTCTAGAAGTGTTTGAGGTTTGGTTATTAATACTAGCAAAATGCCTGTCCTTATGACATGTATGTAAAATGGAGTTGGGACATGGACCCCATGATCTCTTGCTGCCTTTCCAAAGTGGCCCTTGAGAAAAAATTGACACTCAGTAGGAATTTATGCTGAAAAATAAGCAATGGTTTGGCATTCTGTATAGTTGCTTGTACCAGATTCCTTTCGTCCGCCAGTAAAAAAAAGAGAGGGCATGGAGGAGAAATGGTTGAAATACCAGAATTTGCACTAGAACTGGAAATGTAGCAATCTAATTCTGTTAGTGATCTGCAGTTTTGTGGTTGATTACCGTTGAGAACAGATCCGACTCCAGCTAACTCTACTTGCTTCCTGAAAGGCATGTGGAGTCCCAGTGTGAGCTAGTGGTGAAGTCAAACGCAGCCAAGTCAAGTTGAAAGAAATGGCACAGTTGTTCCTTCTGCGCACACAGTTCGCTGTACAACTGCTCCTCTTGCCAGCTATCGCTCCATTGTGCTTTGGCTGCCATGAACTCAGGCAGCCAGGGGGTTGCTGGAAGCCCAGCCCGGAGCATTAAATAGTGCAACTCTCTGCCCTGGGAGCCAAACATTATTATATAGTCATATTGGACAAGGCACGGCTGGCACAGGCTGACCAATGGCTGCCACTCGGGGCTGGCATTCCTGATGCCCCTGTGTACGATGTACTGAATGAACTCCTTGAAGGTCCTGCCATCTGCCAAACCGCGCTTATAAGCAGAGATTAGTCTCTGGAAAGGCTCTCTGATGAAGATCACTTTCGTGTAGGATTTCAGCATCGCCTCCATTGACGTCAGGTTGTACTCGCTCAGCGTCTTTCGATGCTCAAACTCCTGGTGCTCAGGAATTGGCATCTGCAGGGTGACTCCTTTCTCCTCCAGCATTTCCAAGAGCTGCTCCCAGCCCTCCACTCCAGTAGCTGGTGTTTTGCAGTATAGGAAATGCAGTTTATTGTTTACCATAATTGAAGACAGCACCTGGGAGGCTTCCAGTTGGGTGGGAGGGAGCTTGGTACTGTTAGCAATTTTGCCACAAAAGGATCTCAACCTCTTTTTTCGCAACTGTTGACTATGCAGGTTAGTGTCAAATGTCAGCAACAAATTAACCTCCTTATCCTTGCTGGCCAGATCGCCTGCAAAACATGATAGTAAGAGGAGAGTTAGTTTAGCCTTGCAAGCCATTCGCTCCAATGACTGCAATTTTGTGCTTATGTGGCAGGATTGGTCTTTAGTTGTGTTGCTATCACAAGCTACCAGTGGCGTAACTAGGTCATTTTGCACCCGGGTCTCATAAAGTTTTGGCACACACACCCCTGACAAAACTCATGGAATAATCATGCAGGCCCACAGGCTATACGTTTGATACCCGCATAAGACACTTGTATTTTGGGTTTTATTTTTGGTTTTTGGCCATAATATTTGCTAGAATAAAGATATTACATTCCATTTTTTCCCATTGATTTCCAGGTGAAATTCCGCATCCAGCGATACACATCATGATGGTATTATTCCTTAAGACTGCGATTTAAAAAACTATGATTTTTATAAAAGAGGTTTTATTTTCAGTTTTTAATTTTTTGGCCATAACCTTTTCTACAATAGAGATATTACACTCTGGGTTTTTCCACTGAATTCCGAGTGAAATTCCACATCCAACGGTATACAGCATGATCGCAGTATTTTGTAAACTTGCAATTTTTGAAATTTGGGGTTCAGTGGTGACACCCCCCCCCCGAGGATGGCACCTGGGGCGCTGCGTCCCCATAGGTAGCTACAGCACTGCAAGCAACCAATCAATATTTAATTAATAGGGATAGTTGGATGATAGGCAATCAGAGTTAATAATCCTTAACAGACATATCTTTAAAAAGAGAAAGTCATGGTAGCTGGAAAATAATTGGATCTTCCAATTAAGCAGAGTATAGTGGGGATACTATTGAATTTTGCTTTAGATAGAAGATATCACTGATGGAACCCCACTGAAAGCACACCTGGCAATTACCAGAATGTGGCAGATCTATCATAGGTCCAGGAGGTTTCCTCAATGGGCAGTCTAATCCCACCCAAATCTCCGTGCAGTGATGCAGTCATGCCAACACAGTTTGCCCTGCATCCCGCAGAGGATTTTTGGCTCCTGGATTTCTCTTTGGGGTAAAGGGACATTTGTCCCCTTGCCCTGGGGTAAGCCCCAGCAGCTGCTATGGGGTAACGTGGACCTGTAACAGATCAATTGCTGGCACAAGTCCGTGTTGCTCCATGAAAGTAGAGCAGGCCCAGGAATGGACACAGGCTTTGGCATGCTCTGCTGCTGCTGTGCTGCTGCTGCTGCTGCACCCCCCCCAGGCCTGATCCCCACTTTTAGGGCAGGTGCAGCTTTTGAAACCCATCCATGATTGGTTTGCACCTGCCCAAATCCCCTCTTCTATACAATGGTTAAAGGGATAGGCACTCTGTCCCAGTTTGCATCTGATAACCCTACCCACTTTGTCACCACCCCGTTCAAGTTATCATTTGATATATTTTCACCCAGATTTAGGCAGTTGTGCAAGACTGTGGAAAAAGCAACACAGAAAAGGAAAGATGGGTAGATCTGCGAGGATCATAAGAGTTCAAACCCACTAATAGTTTTATTGTAGGAGCAAATGGCCCAGTATCATCATCAGCACATTTCATTTTGATTCTTAAACCTCCAGGAAAGCCAGCTGAAGGCATTTCTACACAAGAGATTCAAACTGGTATAATAGTCGTTAAACTGTCTGAATGGGTTGGGGTTGATTGTCTGAACAGGGGATTCAGTTCCCTGCTGAAATCCTCTTTGGGAGAGCCATTTCAGTTAAAGTGGCATGAAATAAATACAAATTAGCTGTGTAGATTCAAAAAACACATTTTTATTTCTCAAAAGGTAACAAGAGTGAACATGTATGGACAATTTGCTGGACAATGCCAGAAAGCAGGAACCACAGTTTGGGGGCTACAGCAGAGCAGACTGCCTACGTTAGAGAAGGGAGAAGAGTTGCACCTGCCCAAAATCTCATTTCACAACAACTATTAAAGGTACAAGTTCCCTGCCCACTGTTGTGTGAAAAGGCAGACGGCACGGGTCATTGGCCGCATAAAGAGAATGCAACACTGAACTACAGCATCAAATGGTAATCCCTGTTCAGGCTGTACTGCTGTGAACAAGAAAACACTACCTTTGTTCTGAAGTGTGTGTCTCCAGAGAAGGCAGCTCCACCACAAAAGGAAAAGGAAATACAGGGAGATTACGGTGAGGACACGGGTAAGGAAGCGCATTGTCTTGCCCAGGCGACCAAAGCAACTGCGACGAGCTACAGAAGACCAAGAGGTCTGCACAAATGTCAACTGCTACAGTATCTCCAAATGTTTGTTCTGGGAAGTGAGCACTGGGAGGGTAAGGTTCAAGTACTGTTTGTACACGAGCTTGCAGACGCTTGCGGATATGTTGCTACTAGAACCAAAAGTCCAGGAAACTCGGAGGACCGAGAGGCCCACTTTGCTGCTGCATTTTTTATTTCAACACCCAAAAATTTTCAACAGTGTCAGGGTGCAATCCTAACCTGGAGTTAGGCCGGCACAGGTAGGCTCTCAAAGTTTGGCCGGCACAAGGGCCACCGTAAAGTATGTTTGGTCAGATTGGCCAGCACACAGATGTGCACCATCCTCCCTGACTCAGTGTGGTCCAAATGCACTTTATGGTGGCCCTTGTGCCAGCCAAACTTTGCAAGCCTAACTGTGCCGGCCCAACTCCAGATTAGGATTGCACCCTCAGTATTACCCTCTTGTGTGGAATTATTTGGATCCAGAGAGTCCTTGCATGAGCAGAAATTCTGCTGCTTCCCCATTCCAGCAGCAGCCTCCCCCCCCCCAATTTTGGAGGTTCTGCAGGTGTTGCTGGCCCTCAGGATATTTTTGGGGGGAGGTGAGATGGGCTTCAGTTGGAAGGAGAAGGCAGGAAACCCCCTTGCACAAGCAGAACCTGCATGCACTCCTCAGGAACCTGCCCAAGAATGTTAGTGTGCTAACACTGTAAGGCAGAGTTTCTCAAACTGTGGGTTGCGAGTCAATTTCAGGTGGGTTGTGTAGCACCTAATGCAGCCATCACTGAAAATATGGGAAGATGGGACACTGGAAAAGGTGTGTGTGTGTGTGTGTGTGTGTGTGTGTGTGTGTGTGTGTTTTCCTTGTGTCAAGGTTGAGTCACGTTGGTATTGGAAAATAGCTGAGAAATAACCAAACTTATTGCTGCATCCTCAGGAACGCAGCAGGCTCTGGTGTCACAGTGACAACGCTTCCAGCCCAGACAACACTCCTGGTGGTCCCAGGCAGATTGTCATTCTAAAAAGTAGGTTCCAGTGCTAAAAGGTTTGAGAACCACTGCTGTAAAGCACTGATGACAGACTTTAATGCAGCGATTTTCCATCAGTGTGCCACGGCACATTGGTGTATGGCAAATGATCCACAGGTATGCCATGGAAGTTTGGGGGAAGGTCATTTATCAATAGGGCCATTGAGGGATGTGAGCCCCCCCCCCCCCAGCATTGTGATGCGACTTCTCAGTTGTAAAAAAAATTGCGTGGCTTGACGATTTTAGTGCTTTGTCAGTGTGCCATGAGATGAAAAAGATTGAAAATCGCTGCATTAATGTATATTATACAGGTACACTAACCAGGGAGCTAGGATGTCAAATCTAAGTTCACTGCCGGTAATAAATGGAATGGCCTTTTGGTGTTCTGGACAGAAGGCTTCTGATGCTCTAGGCTTTCCTTTTATTTTTATTCCTTTTATTTCCACTAGTAAAAGGTAAAGGTTTCCCCATGACCTAGTCGTGACCAACTGTAGGGGGCGGTGCTCATCTCCATTTCTAAGCCGAAGAGCTGGTGTTTGTCCGGGGACGAGCTTCCGTGGTCATGTGGCCAGCATGACTATACACCAAGCCACACAGAACGCTGTTACCTTCCCACCGAAGTGGTCCCTATTTATCTACTCACATTTTTACATGCTTTCGAACTGCTAGTTTCCACTAGAGGGTGCTAAATTCATGAGTAATGGTGGTGGATTCCTATGTGTATAGACCTGGCCAATGTTAACAAGATCTATATTAGTGAAGGCTCAGGAACCAGTTGTTGAATCTGTTTAGGATGCTGAGAAACAATATTATGCTACTTTTGTCTCTTCAGTGGAGAACGGGCAAATGACTTCATGAACACATGTTTGATGCAACTGCATGACTGAAACATTCTTGTGGTCAGCTGCATTTGCATGCTGCAGAGATGTGACATGTGCAAGAATGTGATGGGGCCAGTGATGTCATTCAGGGGGAACGGACCAGAACAGGCGTTCTGGATCCTAACGGGCTCTGTGGCTGGTTCCGGGTTCCCGACAAGTGCCAATCAAAAGTGAGTTCCTGTTCCTAAATCATTTGAATGACACCACTGGATGGGGCTGAATCTGCAATATCTCTGTGGAGAATGGTTCTCAAAGTTTTTGCACCAGCATCCACTTTTTAGAATGGCATGTGTCGGGATCCACCAGAACTGATGTCATGGCCAGAAGTGACATAATCAAGCAGGGCATGCCATCACTGTGACGTAATCAAATGACACTCCTGGAATGCAAGGTGGGAAGGAGGCGGAACAATGTGGGGGAGGGCAGAGGGAGGGCACCCCAGTGGGTAGACTGGCCTGGGGAGTGGGGTGGAGTCAGGATTGGGCCATTAGGCTGGATCCTTACCCCAATCTTTGGACCAACCAATCCCGATCCAGGCTGTTCTGATTTGCACCAATGATTTAGCTGGCACAGATCCAAGCAGCCCCATAGGGCTGGCTGGGGCTGACCCTGGAGACAAATGTCCCCTTACCCCGAGTTGGGTTCCAGCCAGCACCTACCTTGCACTGAATATAGTGCCTGTTCCAGCACAAGTTAGAATTGGGCTACCTGACAGTGCGGGTTTTGCGGTTAGGTTTGGATGTGTTGGGTGTCCTGGGGATAGGTATGTTTTGGCGCTCCTATCCTTCTATCCTCATCCCCTGGATCCCCGTTTCTAAGTCTCCCTTCTTCACATAGCCTTCCTGTCACCCTCATCATGTTTCTGGAATCCTGAGGAGAACTACAGATATACTGATGCTTCATGCTATCCTGTGGATCATTCAGCGAACTAGGAATTGAAATCATGAGCACTTATTCTGGGTATAAAGAACTTTTCTTGACAAGTGGGAGAAACCTCAGTGGATGTGGGACACCGGCCAAGCTGTCCGTGCCCCTGTAGGTTATTTGAATGGTGACACATTCCCACTGATGAGCAATTTCCTCTCCAGGATCAAGCACAGGCAAAACTGGTTTTGCCAGGATGCAGCAAAAGCAGGCTGTGTACAGCACTGGTTGACAAGCACTTGTGCCATCTCAACAACTGCATGCCTGGAGTGGTTTCACACAGCTCTTTTCAAATTGATCTTCCTTTTGAAAAACCATAACAAGGTGATGAATGAATATTTCAATAAATAAAGGTTCAGGCAATGCAGAAACATCAGGCTCCGCAGTAGGCACAAAGACTTTTGCCTAGGTACATGTGCTTTAATGTCCAGGGGCTCAATCCAGAGTCCTCCAGTGTGAGCGGTGCGAGTGTACCACTTGCGCTGGTGTCGTAAATGTGCCGTAAGACCAGTGATGTCATGCAGGGGGTACGCGGGGGTACACGAATACCGGTTTCTAGGATTGCAGTTGGCCCCGCCCATTCACCCACCCACTCGTTTACTCCGCCCCCTGCAACATTTGAATTTCCTGCACGTTTGAGTTGCCTGCACGTTCTCAGAGCCAGGTAGGCAGGCAGCGAGTGGAGCCTTGCCTTGCCTTGCCACTGAAAAATGAGCTGCTCTGGGGTTTTGGAACTGTTGGGTCACTTTAACATGATGCCAGGCCTCCTTAACATGTTCTGGGGGTGCTGTGGAATACTGTTGCAATTGTTGGGTCAGTTTAAAATTGTCTGAGGCCTCAAAAAGGGCTTTTTTCATGTCACTTCTTGCCACGACATCACTTCCGGCTTATGACGTCACTTCCAGTGGGCGGGTCCCAACATGTGCCAATCAAAAGTGAGTACCTGTTGTTAAATCATTTAGATGACACCACTGCGTAAGACACATGCAGTGCAGGTGGTAAGCTCTTACTGCCCGCACTGTGGCACTGCCAGATCCTCGCCAACCAGAGGCTGCAATGCAACGCTGGTGAGAGGTAAGGTTACCACTCACCGGCGTTGCGAGAAGAAAACATTCTAATGAAGAAAGTTGTTTGATTTTCTGGGGACTCTTTGGCATGGCACATATAACAGACAGCCCTATCCTATGCATGTCCACTCAGACGTATGGCCATTATAATCAATGGGGCTTACTCCCAGGTAAGTGTGGCTAGGATTGCAGCCTGAGAGCGCAATCCTATACTAAGTGGGCCTAGTAAGGCCAACAAATATTGTATCCCAAAGCCCATTAGGAGGCAGCAGCAGCAACGTGCAGGACAAGGGGAGGTTTTCCCCTTGCACCCGCGTAAGCCCCAGTCACCCCTATGGGCATGCTCGGATCTGCACCTGCTGCTTTGCAGGGGCAGAGGAACATGTGCGGGAGCAGCCCAAATTGGAGCCGCCATGGCTGGGGATGGGATTTAGGATTTGGCACTATGGATGTTCTGCGTCACAACGGCTGTCTCCACCCACTACGCCCCTGGAATGCCTCTGGAATGCCCACGTGGCAGCCCTGCGCCGACCGAGCACCACTGACGCGAAAGGTTGATGGTCGCAGTGGCGCAGAGCGTCGGCACTGCTGCTTGCGCCGGTCCAGTGTCATAGCGCCGACACGGACGCGCTTTATGGCCTGTTTGAGACAGTGTTCGGCCGGTACCAGAGCATAGCGCTGGTGCAATGGGAGTATAGGATTGTGCTGTGAGTTGGGATTAGCATCCAAATGACTGATACGGACAGGTGAGTGAAAATAGTTTTATTTTTTTGTGGATTATAATGACTTTAAAAGTGTACTAGGTAGGTGATATAAGTGGTATATTGTCCACCGATACAACCACATGCATGTAGATGTGTTGTCGTTTTGCAGATTTCAGTTTTTAAAAAACAAAAATGAGAAGTGCAGAAAGCGGTATCATGTGTTTTATGTCATTATCACTGAAAACCCCCCACCCCTATTAATATATCTGTCTGTCAAATTCATCATGAGATCAGATGGAAGCCAGGTTTATTTGTGGAGCAAAATCAGCGACAAGTCCTATTTTAAAAGTATGTTTATGCACCCTGTATGTTATAGACTTTCTGTTGCTTCTGAATATTTGTTGCTCTGTCGCTAAGTTGTGTCTGACTCTCCGCGACCCCATGGACCACAGCATGCCAAGCCTCCCTGTCGTCCACTAGCTTCCGGTGTTCGCCCAAATTCATGTTCCATCGCTTCGGTGACACTCTCTAACCATCTCATCCTCTGCCGCCCCCTTCTCCTTTTGCCTTCCATCTTTCCCAGCATCAGGGTCTTTTCTAAAGAGTCCTCTCTTCTCAGGAGGTGGCCAAAATATTTGAGCTTCAGCTTCAGTCTTCGTCCTTCCAGGGAGCAATCAGGCTTGACTTCCTGGAGGATTGACCGATTGGATCTCCTTGCAGTCCAGGGGACTCTCAAGAGTCTTCTCCAACACCATAATTCAAAAGCATCTATTCTTTGGCTCTCTGCCTTTCTTATGGTCCAGCTCTCACATCCATACATTGCTACTGAATATTAGGCTGCCCCAAATATTTTAGACCATAAGCATTGCTACTTTGGGCTGTGTTCAGAATTCTCAAAATACCTTGACTATGACATGAATCAAACAATGCACAATGTGCAAATGCGAAACAGATTCCAGGCTAAACAAAACAGAGAAAGCAAAATAGCTATTGTTGTCAATTGCTGGGGGTGCAGAAGAGGTCAGGTTGTATTGGTGCCTGTTTATGCGACTGTGAACTTTGTTATGCGATGACCCACAGTGTCCCATTCATCCAAGGATATTTTTACTATGCGAGGCGGAGGCAGGGAAGCCAGTCGGAAACTTACTCCTGTTCCTTTCTGAAGTACTTCAGTTGGAAACACATTTTTTAGACTGAATGGTTGGATCCTCCTGAGCAGCCAGGGCTGCCAAGTCCTTTGAATCGTCAGGCACTTAAGAGGAAACGTAGACGATGGCGCCTTTTGTGGCAGGTTGGGGGAGCTCACGAGTGTGATGTCAGTCCTTCCGGCTGACAAAACATTCCAAATCCAGACATGATCCGACCAAAGTTAAGAACATCCAAGTCCCCTTGATTGCTATGATCTGAAGCACAGCTTTCTGTCTCTCCCGCTGAAAACAATAGACTTCAAAATGCTGAACTTTGGGTGAACTGCACCTTTAAATATCAATATAGCATTTTCCCTATATTCCCTAAGCCATACATACCTTATCATGGGAATCTTTGCAACAGCTCTGTCAAAGGGATCAGAATTACTATGTATGTTTTGCAGCGTGGGACGATAGTGGCGTACTTACAATCATCTAATGGAGCTGAGATTTGGATAAGGGACTTGCAGAACATACCTCACTCAGGGCACAATCCTAACCTGGAGTTAGGCTGGCACAGTTAGGCCACCAGCACAAGGGCCACCGTAAAGTATGTTTGGATCACTCTTGGAGTCAGAGAGGCCAGCACACAGATATGTGCCATCCCCCCAACTCAGAGAGTGGTCCAAACACGCTTTACGGTGACCCTTGTGCCAGCCAAACTTTGTTGGCCTAGCCGTGCTGACCTAACTCCAGATCATACTGTTTACCTCTGTGGCAGCTTTCTTGTAGATCCATAGTAAAACATCCCATGAGAATTCCAGCATAGAAAAGTCAACCTCATTCATTCATTTCAACATTTGCCTTGCTTTCAGCGCTTCCCAGGCCGGGGCGTGCGATTGCCGTCACCGTCCTGGGAAGCGGCTGCTTTCGTGAGTAGCCGCTTCCGAGACTGGAGCGTGCGATCAATGCTGCGTGGCCTGGGAAGTGGCTGCTCGCGGCACCCCCTTCCCAGGCCGGGGCATGCGATCGCCGCAGCCAGGCCTAGGAAGCAGCTGCTTTGCATCACAGCTAAGTGATGCAAGGCAGCCCCGCCCCCTTCTGAGGCCGGGGCGGGTGAGCCAATAAGCTTCTTCCTGAGGCGCCAGCGACACCTTGGGAAGGAACTCATTGGTTCAATCGCGCTGCCCTCGGCTGGGCCTGTTCGCCACTGGGCCGGGCGTGCTCCAGGCCCAGCGCCGAACATGGGGGTGCCCCGCTCTTTGGGGGTGCCCAACATTGTGAGTGCTGAGCACCCATTGCAAATTATTGTGGGTGCCGGCAGCATCCTGGCACCCACACAGTTGGTGCTAGTGCAAGGAGATGAGGTAAAGACCACCTGACCACCAGACCACCAGGCTGCCAGTAGCTGCTTGAAATTCCCGCATTCCTCCTGGTGCTGTGCAGCTCCCTCCATGCACTGAATTCAACTTTTAGACACTCTGCTGCGGTGGACCAAACTGTAGATTTGCTGTGCAGTGCAAAAGGTTTAAATCTGACAGGGCCTCAGAGAGGAATTTTATCAAGAGGTACAAAATTTCTTTTGGGCCCTTCCCAAAGGGAGTGGGTAAGGGATAAAACTGGGTAGGAGGAGGGTGGCAACAGCCATAATAGGCTTTGGAGCCCAGATCTACCAGGCTTCCCATTGTGGAGCCCAGGTCTACCCACCTGCATAGTGTTGGCAGCTACACACAGTGATATGGAAAGCCAAGGACACTCCTAAGTCTCTCTGAAGTCCTTTGAATGTAGAAAATCATTGCTGAAAATTAGCAATGATTTCAGGCTCACATGATTTAGGCTCCCACTAGAATGGAAAGTGTCCTTTGTGTACCAAAGCATACTTCTGCAGCAACTGAATTTCTGCAGCAGTGTCCCTGAGCTCCTTGTGTTGCTGTACACTCATAGTAGCACCCCCAACATCCTGCACAGGCAGTGGGTGCAGGTGAGATTGGGAAATATAGGATCCCAGGAAAAATCTGGGACCTCTCCTTTACCTCCTGGGCCCCCTTTTTGACACTGGGTCCAGGTACAAATTACCCCCTGCACCCCCTCTCATGGGCCTTCCTATGCAACAGCCACATGAATGGCTGGCCATAAGCAGGGAGCGGACACATACGGGAATTTGAAGCACCTACTCTGAGCCCAACATGGTTATTTGAATCAACACTGATCTGGCCCCCAAATGGACAGAGGGCAGAAGAAGAAGAAAAAGAGAGCGATTGCATTTCATTCCAGGAGGCAAACAGAGGTACAAAAAAAAGGATTAAAATGGATACACAGCTCTGGCTTTTCCTGTTTTCTTCCCGGCAGGGGCTGTGATTGACACATTTTTCAGCTTCTCATCCTGGGAGGAAGATGATATCCGATTTGTATAAGAGCTGCAGGATGTTTGTGTGCGTGACCAAGTCAAGATGGTGCTTTCTATATTCCCCTATGCCGGGCCACTTAGAAATATACCCCTTTACATAGCACAAGAATATTTGATATACTTCTGCAGGAGTCTGCTGCTGAAATCCTTGGATGGTTTATTTCTCCAGCAAAATGGTTCTCTAGAGCAGTGGTTCCCAAATTGTGGGTCAGGACACCAGTGAGTTGTGTGCCAATTTCAAGTGGGTCATGAAGAACCTAGAGCAGCCATATTGAAAATATGGGAAGATTGGATGCTGGAAAGAGGGGGGCTGTGTGGTTGTTTTGCTTGGGGCAAGGTTGTAAATAAGCTTTTTTTTCTTTCTGAGAGTGCAATCCTAAACTGGAGTTAGGCCGGCATAAACTAAGCCAGCAAAGTTTGGCCAGCACAAGGGCCACCGTAAAGCGTGTTGTGCCTCTTGGGTCAGGGAGGGTGGCTCATGTCTCTGTGTTGGCCCCTCTGACCTAGGTGGTGATAACATACTTTACGGTGTCCTTTGTGCTGACCGAACTTTGCTGGCTTAGCTTATGCTGGCCTAACTCCAGTTTAGGATTGCACCCTGAATCACTTTGCTATGAGAAAATGGCTGAGAAATAACCCAATTTATTGCTGCATTCTCAGGAAAGCAGCAGGCTCCAGTGTCACAATGATGGCACTTCCAGCCATGACATCATTTCTGGTGGTCCCAGACAGATGGTCATTCCAAAAAGTGGGTCCCACTGCTTAAAAGTTTGAGAACTACTACTTTAGAGTATTTCTAAAGCTAGTAAAAAGAATATTATCAGCTGCTGCCATGACTATTCACAATATAGCACCGAGTTCTATGATTAGTGTCATCACACTGAGAATCTTTGCTAATTACAACACAAGCTTTAAACTCATCCACACACAGCGTATGTTTTACTGAGGGTTAAGTGTGGCATAAATACATAGGCACTGGAAATAAAGTCATAGAAGGGGCAAGTTATGGAAAAATGGCATATCACATTGTCAGGATCCCTTCTTTATTACTATTTGACATGCTTCAGTGCTGGGTTTAGATATGGAAAAAAAGCTTCTGTAGCTATTGGCTAAGGCTTGCTGAGCCCTGCCACTAAGAGCCTACATGCACATTGCACATGAATGAGGTGTTCGGCTGAGGTTGAAGAATTCTGGACTGTCCCATTTCAGGCTGAAGGGGTGAATGTGTGAGGCGGTCATGATTTTGAATGCTCTCCTACATAGCTAGTGCATCAGAGGGGGGAAGATTTTGTGTAGACCTCTCTCTAAACTGCTAATTTAATAAGAATAATGAGGGGAGCTATGGAGGAGCATTCAAAAATGTGACGCATACACCCCTGCAGCCTGAAGTGGTACGGTCCAGAGATGTCTATCAAACACCTCATCCCATGCAAGGTGTAGAGAGGTAGCTCTGAGAACTTGGTTCCCCAGCCTGCGTGTGCTCTCAATCCTATGCATGTCTACCCAGTAGTAAGTCCCATTGTGTTCAATGGGGCTTACTCCCAGGGAAGTGGGTATAGGATTTCAGCCTGAGAGTGGAAGTTTAGCAGTGAATATAAATGGCACAAAAATAGGTGGTGATAACGATTTGGTTATTCAGATTTGTTTTATTACTCTTTCCCCCACATGGCATCTCTGTTTGCTTTTCCCTAGGGCCTGACCTTTGAGACAGGGCAGCAGCCAGCTGTTTGAATGGAAGTTGTCCTGTTCCCATAACGTTCAGCTTTGCTAGAGTGTCGGCACTAGAAAGGCCCAAGTCAGCATTTTCAGGCAGGCAGCTGTTACTGGAAGAGAGTCAAGACTGAACAAGTCCTGCCTTTGTTACTGCATTCAAGTAAGAGGAACAGCTGTGGACAAAGCGGGCAATAGAGGAAAGAGAGGGGAATGCCACAGGGGCAGGGATGTCTCGGCGAGGGATTAATGCTGTATGGAGGTTGGGAAAGACTCAGATTACCTCAAGGTTTTCTGTCTGATTTTGGTCTTGTTACATAGACTGTGGCTTGTCTTTCTCACTTGAATCACCCAGAGTTATGTGCAGGGGCAGATCTTCTTCAAATGGCGCCCATGGCGCCCAATGAAAAGGCGCCCCAGGGGCACTCACGTCATGATGTCACAACATCGTGACGTCATGACGTCGCGCCCCGCCCCCTCTAAGGAGCGCGTTCTATTTGCTGTCGCCGGCCCTTTAAGACCACTGGGAGCGAACAGAACGCGGCCGGGGCGCCGCTTCTGTTCGCTCCCAGTGGCCTCAAAGAGCCGACGGGAGCGAACAGAACGTGTTCTGTTTGCTGCCGCCAGCCCTTTAAGGCCACCGGGAGCAAGCAGAACGCGGCGGGGCGCTGCTTCTGTTTGCTCCCGGTGAGTGAACAGAAGCAGCGCCGCCCAGCGCCCTGCCCCCCACCTTGAAAAGCAGGAGGGGGCGCCGGGCGGCAGCGCATTCTCCGTGCTCAGGCTGGCCTTAAAGAGCCAGCCGGAGTGCGGAGAATGCCGTGTGGTGCCCCGTCCCCCACTCTAAGAGGCGGGAGGGGGCGCCGGGCGGCAGCGCGTTCTCCTCGCTCCGGCTGGCTCTTTAAGGCCAGCCGGAGCAAGGAGAATGCGGCGCAGGGCCTGGGCGGGCCACGGGTGCCATTTTGGGGGCGGGGTGCGCCATGGTTAAGGCGCCCCCTTCCAAGATGGCGCCCAGGGCTTGTGCCCCCCTTGCCCCCCTAGATCCGCCACTGGTTATGTGCAAGCTGAACAACAGGGGTCCAGAGGCACAACTGAGGGGTGACCCTGTTCGAACAACATATCTAGGGTGACAGAACATGTGTAGAAGGTATGTACAGGTGTGCCCCAATATCCACTGATTTGGTGTCCACAGTTTCAGTTATCCATGGATACCATGGATACCTATTAAATAGGGATGCCTATTAAAAAGAGAAGGGAACATTAAACAAGTCTCTTTTTTTAAACCTTGTTGCAGCAAAACCACTGATGTTCCCCTGTCTTTAAAAAGGCGCCCCCAGTATCCACGGTTTCAGGTATCCACGGGTATGTCCGTCCACAGCAGAAGTAAGTCCCATTTTGTTCAGTGGGGCTTACTCCCAGGAAATTGTATCTAGGATTGCAGCCTGCTACCTTTTTGCTTAGTCCAGATCATGGGCTACTCCAAGCCCAGCATGCAAGATCCACTTCAGCTTTTTCTAAGAAGACAGGTGTCTCGGAAGGAGATGGAGCTGCAAGAAAGCACAACCTTCTTCTTCATCTACCAGTTCTAAGAATGTATTCCTGAAAACTCATTCACCGAGCAGGGCTGACCTGAAGCCAATGTGGCCAATGTCATCAGATTGGGCCCCACACTTTGGGGATGCCCCGCACCAGTGCAGAGAGCATTTCATCTGCTGCTGCAGGCAGAATCAAAATGGGCTGTAAGTCAGTGGGGCGAGCAGAGCAGCTTTATCTTGGGCCCTCCCTCCTGCACCTGCTTCTGGATGGCCCAAAAATCTGAATGGCCCAACATCATCATGTCACCACCAACTCTTTCCAGGTGCTGGGCACAGCATCACAAGCAGTGATGTCATGCAGGGGGTACGCGGGGGTACGTGAGTACCGGTTTCTAGGATTACAGCTGGCCCCGCCCATTCGCCCGCCCACTCATTGACTCCACCCTCTGCAACGTTTGAATTTCCTGCATGTTTGAGTTGCCTGCATGTTCTCAGAGCCAGGCAGGCAGGCAGGCAGCGAGCGGAGCCTTTCCTTTCCTTGCCACTGAAAAATGAGTTCTCTGGGGTTTTAACATGATGCCAGGCCTCCTTAACATGTTCTGGGGGTGCTGTGGAATACTGTTGCAACTGTTGGGTCAGTTTAAAATCATCTGAGGCCTCAAAAAAGGCTTTTTTCATGTCACTTCCTGCCACGACATCACTTCTGGATTATGATCTCACTTCCGGAGGGCGGGTCCCAACACGTGCCAATCAAAAGTGAGTACCTGTTCTTAAATCATTTAGATGACACCACTGATCACAAGTGCTTTTCTTGGTGAGTGGAGGGGGGGGGCGCAGGGAGGGTGGAGCCAGCCCTGTGACTGAGGCAGCTTCCCTATATAGGGGAAAGCTCTGACAGCTGAATTTCTACCTGTCATGCCACTGTTAAAGGCACAGAGTCTCTGTCAGGAAGAAAAGCCTGAGCCTCAATGGAACTCCCTGCTTATCCGCCGGTGATAGTGTACTGGTTATCTCAACTGCCATTTTTCTTCCCTCTGCTCCAATTCCCAATGGGCCTTATTTATACCAATTCTGTGGACTAAATCTCCCTTCTATGGCCCAAGCTCCACACATACACAAAGCTTTAAAAACCTTCCACCTCTCTGCTTTCTGAACAGCAGTAGTGAAATCTCTGGCGTTACCCCAAGGTGACATATTTTCTGTGGGCCTGATCACAAAGGATCTTGTGACAGTACCCTGGATTTTAATTTAGCTTCTATTTCTCAGCTGCAGCAATACGTGGTAGGCTTCCCATCTCCCTTATGGCACTCTACACCAGTGTAAGTCTTTTATTACCATCAGAAATACGGATATGAGCTTCACGCAATGGACAAGAAACAGCAAATCAGTGTGTGAGTTTGATAGATATGGAAGGCATTGAGAGCCATATCAGGCTATCTGTATTTTGCCGCAGCACACAGGCTCCCCTTGCATATTTCATCTTTCACATTTAGAGTCACACTACATGAGAACTGTAATTCTTTCCCTCCCCTTTCCTGTTTTAAAATAGATATGTTCTTTCCCTTCACACTGGCAGAAATAGCTCCCTGAACAGGTGAGAAGGTTACCAGGACTCACCAGAGAGGTTTTCCTGTTAGCAGCCTGAGAAAGGTACGAATAACACAGGCCAACACACATTTTGCTGTCTTAAAAGTTAGGCCTATTCCTGGATATATTTGGGGTGCTGATTCCAAAAATGGCATCCATTTGGCCATCTCACTTTCAGAGATATGGCACAGTTTTGTTAATGAATGGTTCAAGCAGGTTCCTCCTGAGGAAGCTGCTTGAACCACTCACAGTGCCAGCTTCAAGGGCTGTGAGGCTGGGGTTTGCTCTGAGCCCCCATAGTGCTCATTGCCAACCTCCCAATGGAATACTGGACACTGCCATCGACACCAATACTGCGGGTTCACTGTCTTCTGGTAGGGTGGACCCTCAGCCAGTGGTGTACCTGGCGGGGGGTTCAGGGGGCCACATGGTCCTGGGTGGCAGAGTTGAAGGGCATTGTGAGCATCCCCCATGCAGATGCCCACCGTGTTTTTAAATTGAGGAACAGAAGTTGACTGCTGGCTATGCTTGGGGGTGGGCAGGCAGAGGGTAGCCCTTAAATGTGAGTGAAGTTGCTTCACTTGTGGAGGGCCAGGCAAGCGGAGTCACCCACGCACTCTCCTAAATGCAAGCGAAGTCAGCTTCACTTGGCGGGGGGGGGGGAAACGGAGCCCCTCCAGCCACCTGCCCCTTAAACGCCCCTTTTGTCTACAGGAGCACAAAAACGCCAGTGCCACCTCCTCTGAGGAGCAAGCAGAGCAAGGAAGTCACTTCCAGTACTCCCCAAAGGATGGCTGCTCACTGTGGTGGCTTTGTGACTCTGTTCCTTCTCCTGAGGGGGAGGAGCCCTCATAGGAAAAGGAATGGTGGTCAAAGCTACCAGTGTCTCCTCCTCTGGGGAGAACCTAGAAGTGACTGCCTTGTGCTGATTGCAGTGCAAAGAGGTCACTTCTGGATTCTCCGTGGAGGAGGGGCGCTTCCTTCAGTGGCTTTGCTCCTTCGTTCCTGCTCCTGTGAACGAAGAAAAAACATGTGGTGCAAAGCCGACAGCGCCTCCGCTGTAACTAGGGCAAAGCCTGAGGAGCGATCGCATGCCTCCCTTTTGTGTAGTGGATGGGGCAGGTGCCGCTCAGGCTCCGCCCTAGTTACGCCTCCATCACGCCTAGTTAGGCCTCTCTTGCTGTAGTGTGCAGGCTTGTTGCCTGCATGTCATTCTTCAGTTCAGCAAGCAGTTCACAAAAACAAAAGTAATGGAATGTGCAGGGGAAGGGGCACAGGGAATGCTGGAGTATTTGAATAGCATCCCCCATCCCCTTAGAGGCGAGAGGGCACTCAGAGGAGGGGCAGTCTGCACTGGGGTGTGTGTGTGTGTGTGTGTGTTGCAGATGCTTGTACCTTGTAACATCACAATTCACAGGTTTATTTAAAATTATTTGTGTGGTATAATGTTTTCTTTTGTATCTGGGAAAGATAATCCGAGATTCTTATTTTACTGATAATTGCAATTTAAAATTTCACAGTTTCTTGTGCTTTTCATTTTTTCTAAAAAACATATTTTTGAAAATTGAAGTAGGCTATTTTGTGTGTGTGTGTGTGCGCACGCGTGCACAAGTAGGTAGCCTTGCATAGGGCACAAAATGGCACCGACCTTGAGTGTGCCTCAATAATGCCTTGAATCGGGACAAATGGCAGATCTGCTCTTCCCAGGAGTCTGGCTGAAGGTGGGGCACCCCCACAAGTCTTTAAATTGTAGCTTTCAAAATTTTAAATTTGACCACGTGGTGGCTCATGACTTCAAGGCAAATCTTCTTTAGCCCCGGGGTCTGGGAAGGGGTCTCAGATGTCCAGCTGCATCTCCCAGTGGGGCATCAGAGGGTGGGCTTCCTGACAGGCTCGGGATTTCATTGCTTGTGAAGTGCTGCTCAAAGCGCAGAATGAGTCCAAGGATGTTTTTGAGAGACAAGGTTGGCATCTAGTGGACACAAAGAAATACCAGGCATTAGAACTCCAACTTACTGATGAACAGAAATGAAGCAAATGAATGCAGAGAGGCTTCTTCTGGGTATATAGCAACCCGACCAAAAAAGAACCCATAATTTATGCCAGTATTCTTCAATCAGGACCCCAATGGGGTCATGAAGTCTCAGTTGTGGAGTAGCGGCAATTTATGGGAATGAAAAAAGATTGAAGACCACTGGAGTAGATCATCCTCAGGTAAAGGGGAAGATATCTGATGTACCCCTTCAGGTACGAGGAGATTTTGTCTCAGTCTTGCTCAGATTCTTAGCAATTGTGCTAAAATAGTTTTCATTAGTGCCAGGCTTCATGGTAACTTTTTTTTCTGCTCTCTCTAGTAGGAATATTTGGTTACAGCAGGGGTCAGGGAACCTTTTTACCTTTTACCCCAAGATATATTTAGATATGCCGATGTTACCCCCTTGACGTTACCCCCCCCCCCACGCCAGAACAAAAGAAAAAAATTACATATTGGAACCCATTGCTTTTTATTTGATTGATTAATGAGCTTAATTAATGCTATGTAAATATGAAGTTGTAAAGAGTTTGGGTACACCTGCAGACCTTGAGAGAATAGAATTCAACCCTTCTGGGTTACAACTAGCTTACCTTTTTGACAACAGGTTTAGGTGCTTGGATTTAAGATTTCTCTCTATAATGAATTCAGATTGGGGCTGGCTGGCACTCACTCACTCACTCACTCACTCACTCACTCACACACCAGCAACAGCAGTTCTGATTTTGTTTTTGTTTTCTGCTGTTCGCCTTGCCGCCTCCTGCCTCTCTTTGTGTCCCTGACTCCTTGCACAGGCGCAGGCACCCCAGCCCTCCCCCTGCTTGCTTGCCCGCCCGCCCCACTCCTTGGGACAGCAAGACAAGGCAAACGCAGGGAGAGCCCTAGCTGCTTACAAAGAGGCACGTCCACAGAGGTCCTCTCAACACACACACATGTGCGTGCCTGCGGGCACATGCACACACACACCTCAGCCGCTCACCAGAGCCTCCCCCATGCCTGCACGTCCCTGCTGGGCTCCTGGGTGGCAGCGACAGCGGCAGCTCCTCGGCCTCCCCAACCGGAACTGGTTCGGACTCTTCCCTGGCGTCGAGCACTGCCGACTCCACAGCTGCCTGAGTGCCAGGCAGGAGTGGGTCTGCGCCGGCCTCGCTGCCCAGAATAGGCTTGGCCTCGCCGGCTCCCCCATCACCCGGCACCACCGCAGTTGCAGCCACGGCCACCATTTTCTCTGCTGTTTCTTTCTCTGCTCTACCAGCAGTGGGATCGATAATCACGGTCTTCTTCGCCGCCTGGGAAGGGAGGGGAACGCTGCCTATTGGGGGCCAAGTACCTTGCCGCTTCTAATCTCCTATTGGAAGCAAGGGAAATCCATCAAGCGCGAGAGGAACTTCCCATTGGTCAGAAGAGAGAACATTGGTCATGAAGGAAGGATGAGAGAAAAGGGGGCGGGGCATATTCCTATCTGTCCATTACCCCCAGGAATTTCATTTTTACCCCATTTGGGGTAATTTACCCCTGTTCCCTGACCACTGGGTTACAGTGTACAGTGCTGGGAGTAAGGAGGGGATAGGCTAGGTGGGCTCCAGATAGTTTTCTGGGAGGGGAGGGGATCGACAACGGGGTTCCTTGTATGCATGCGGGGTTGGTGGTGCCGGAGTGCTGGCTGGGCTCCTGCTCGGCGCTGAGGCCGGGCACTAATTAACTATGGCCCAGCACGAGTGATGCTTCTTGCACTGTGTCATGAACATGCTTTATGGCACATTCATGATGACACTTAGGCATAACCGCCAGCACATACCGCCAGCTATATGGCCATTAGGGTTGAGCCTTTATTCTATTATTATTTCAGGTGTGTGGGGGTTGTTCACTGTTTTAAATTTTGCATCTGTTTTGCATATTATTATCTTAAATATCGTAAGTCACTTTGAGTACATTTTAAATCAATAATGCAGAAAAGGATCATGTGGGCTGCCTTGCGTCCAGATGTGCATCCACACTCAACATACACACACACATAGGACCAATTTCATATTGGGGTTCTGTGCAAAGAAGCCTGTTGGAGTGCATTGTTTTGCCTTGCTCACTTGGCGCATTACAAACGAGAGCTGGAATCACAACCTTTCACTTTATTTTCTGCCATTAATGTTGTTCATCTCGTTTCTAGAATACATCTTTTTTAAAATCATTTTTTTAAAATCTGGTGTTTCATATAGATGAAAAGTTAGATGCTTATTTTGATTTAAATTTGTTTTTTTTTTTAAATAGTTAATGTTAAGAAGAAAGAAAGATCAGGGATCTGATCAGAGAACGAACAGAGAACGAACGGTGCCTTTTTATTTCTGAAAAGCTTCCTTTGGAATGCCTGCAAGTAGGGGCGCAATGGAAGGATAAGAAGCAACGTCTTTCTGTGTTCATATCCACTCATCATTAATTACCGGCCATGAAAACCGGATGGACCCACGAACAACCACAGGAGCCTTCTCTTTGACACAAATAGGCATCTGATAAGAATACAAGAACTATTCTTGTAATTCAAAATAAGCACTGGAAGTATCAAAAATAGTCTCCAAAAGTTGGAAATATTTCTTTTTAGGAAAGTCAACATGACATCATGAATTTCTCGTGGCAATAAAGTGACAATGGGAAAAAAAATGAATGCCGTCCTCCCCCACGCTTAATGTTGTCATGAAGGCTCCTGTAAGTCCTGGTTCACTGACGAAACACACTCATTTGCAAAAACAGGAATCTGTTAGCATCTCAACAGGAAATTCTATTTTTACTCAATGTTTGAATTAATACAAGAGGACTCATACAAAATGTGCACTAAAATTAAACTTCTTTCTCCCATGACTTTCTTCCTGGGGTTTTAATAAGGAAACTATGATCAATTATGACCTAGACAGTTACAGATCCTGTTACTAGAATTGCCAACCAAGTAGAGATTTTAGATTTCAAAACAAAAGCTTCCTGCCATAACCAGTGATGTCATTCAGGGGGAACGGACCAGAACGGGCGTTCCGGATCCTAACAGGCTCCGTGGCTGGTTCCGGGTTCCCGACAAGTGCCAATCAAAAGTGAGTTCCTGTTCCTAAATCGTTTGAATGACACCACTGGCCATAACCATAAGTCTTTAGGACAGTCAGATCAATAGCTCTGCCAACAGACTACCACAAAGGATGGCTTCATCCATTATAAAAAGCACCAACTACAGTGATGCTACAACATATATATCGGTGCAAAAGTTTACAATTCAGGTGCTAGTTATTTAATGGACTTGTTGGGAAAGTTTACTTTTGTTGTGTCTATGTCTGCGTGTGCGTGTGCATGCATGCGTGTAAGGCACACACCTGTTAAGTATCTGTATGTTGAGAAGTATGTGCACAAATGAGTACAGGTTCCACTTAAAACAGAAATGAAGTCAAAATGTGACATTCTGTAAAATCAGAAAAGATTCCTGAAATTGCTGCATTTGCTGCATTCAGAACATCCATAAAAACTACACTATGCCTGTGGCATCCAGAGCCACTAGGCCAGCCTTACCTGGTTGTCACAGGACTGGTTCCTGGCGCAGGGAGGCTAGCGCATGTCCGTGCGCCAGTCTGCCCTGCCCCTGAGTTATTGCAAATGTGCTTTACAGCGTATTTGTGTCACTCATAGGCTAGCACAAGGGACTTGTACCAGTGTACCGGTAAGTTTGGATTGCGACTTAAGGGTGATGGAGCCAGAGGAGCAAAGTTGACAGGGGTGTATCAGGATATGAGGGAAGAGAGCTCAGGGGTGGCAAAACAAAGGTATCCGATTCTCCATCTTCAATCTGCATTCAGTTTGCATTTTTTGTCTAGATTAAAAACAAACCATTTAAAAAGCACACCTGCCTCACAGATATGGCCACATTTTGTTTTTGGATAAGAGATTTGCTGTGTAAATTTTGTTACAGAAAAAAATAAAACAGAAATAAAATTAAAAGCAGAATTTCTGAAGGACCTTTTGCACTTTTTCAGCAGATGTGTGTGCTTGGCACAGAGATCAGAGAGGGCCACTGATATTCTATCACCCTTTACAGATCTGGTGTCTTATCTGAATTTGAGAAGATTAACACACAACTGTGAATATATAGTCCAGAAATAATTGTAGAATGAACTTTACATCTTGGCCTGAATCAGAGGCAGATCTAAGGGAGGGCAAAGCTCTAAGTGTTGCAAGAAGCCTTACCCTGTCATGTAAATCCCTCCTCTCCCTTGCTGCTGTAGCCAGTAAGCAATGCCAAGATGTTGCTGTTCCCTGTGAGGATTGGCTAAAACGGTGCAAGAGAGGAGTGATATCCACTGCAAGGTAAGGCTTCTTGCAAAACTTAGAGATTTGCCCTCCCTTAGATCTGCCTCTGGCCTGAATTTGTCTCACGAATATGATCTCTTTGTTAAGATTATTTGAGATGCAAAGTGAAATTAGCATAGAAATGCAAGAAGCATCTAAGGGAGAAAGGAATTTCTTGAGGCATATTTTTTCTACTTCTGTCACAATACACTGCGAGGAGTAAATGATTTTTTAAAAAACTCAAAACAGGAAATGCTTATCAACACGTCAGGAAGTTCCTATTACTTGGTGGAAGTGTTACTTTCAGGTCATTGCTCCTTTCAGGAGTTGTTTGTGAGTAATTTATGGCTTGTGATGGGTGTAGGACCGTCCATGGAAATAGAGGAGAGGCATTTGGGCAAGGACTGATAATGGAAAGGGTGGGGAGAAAAGGGAAATAGCATGGAATAGAACGTCTATTATCTCATGTGTCTATTTGGTTCATTTGTACCAATAATATTTTCATTGTTTTCTGTGGTAAATTATTATCCTGTTTTTGTTCTGTATTCAGATCAGGAAGCAGAACACATATTTTCAAAAACTCATTTTTTTTCTTTTTTTAAAAAAAACTACAGATGTAATGGTGACCATTGCTTAACAGTGGATAAAGGTCCAGAATTGAGCTGCAGAATCATGATCTTGCCCTCCTTAGATTCTCTCATCCTTTTTCATCATGTATATTCCCTCCTCATTCCTCTCACTTGCATTAACCATGGTTAAGATTCAAAGCCTGATTTCAATTCCTTGTTAGGACTGAGCCTGGCTTGCCATGACTATCCATGGTGCCAAGATAATAGCCAACCACTTTCCCCACCCTTCCATTACTGAATCACAGTTGCGCAGTGACATGGTAGGGGAAGCTTTGTGGGCTAAAAAAAAAAAAGATGGTGGTTGGCAGTGCGGCTGCTGGAAAGCATCTGAGTCACTGTTGCCACCTCACATCAAAATGAGCAACCATAAGAGGGAGCTTGTAGGTGACTTCCCTCTCTGCAAATTGACTTCCTCCAGAGCCCTCTGCATCCTCTGAAGAAAGCCCATTTGCAGAAGGTGAGGGTGCCTGGAAGATATGACAGGTCGACATGCTCAGCTATAGTCTCTTCACGCTATAAGCCCGTCCCCCTCTATAAATGGAAGCTTTTCTCAGGGCTGGCTATGAACTGGGTGAAACTGTGAGCAGCATGGCCAGAAGGCAGTGAATCCCCTGCAGCCTTCCCTGCCCTACTGCCTGCTCCACACTACCAGCGGCCCCATCAGCAACAAGAAAATGAGGGCTTATTATCTCCTCCTGTAGTACTGCTTCTGAAGATTACAGTGACGGACCTGGGAGGTAGCCATTGGTACCTCAGTCGCTCTCCTTCCACGAGAGAGATCAGAAAGAGGCCCGCCTCCTCTCCATACTGCTTCTTCTCAACTGGCTGAGGAGGGAGGTTCCACTCCAGAATCTTCTCCACAAACCCACTTTGGGAGAAGTCGCTGGTGGTGGCAGTTGTGAGGAGGTGGCAGAAGTGTCAATGCCCATTTTTGATGACAAAAATTTTTAAAAAGGGAGAAGCAGAATTTGGATGACACATTTGCAAAGGGGAAGGTGCAAGAGGAGAGCAATGGGCAGGGATGGGCACCCCATTCGGATTGACTTGACTCGAGTAGTTCAAAATCCCATTTTGGGGTGACTTGTGTCAACTGGAGTCTTGGGAGACATTGACCCCAACTTGAATCATGACTCGGGGGGGCAGTGATTTGAGACCCTGTACTCAGGCCGTCCTAAAAACACCTGAAATTGGTCCCCAGTGTGCGAGTGTGCTCTTGCTTACTCTTTTTTAGCTGTTTCCACATCGCATTGAGAAACTCATGGGCTGTCTGGAAGCAGGCATTTGGAAGGATGGCAGCAGCAGGGAGAAGGAGGGGGGGGTGGGGTAGCACACTGAGGGAGGAAGCGGGTTGCACAGGACTGTGGGAGGGACAAGAAGGCAGGGGCAGCCAGGAGACGGGGGAGGGGAAATGGTTTTTCTTTTTGGATGAGGATGAGGAGAGAATAAGGCACCCGAAGGATGGGTTTTTTTTTTTCTTACCATAGGAACATTACAAACTGCTAGATTTTTTTCTGTACAAGCCCAGGGAGGGATGAAAGGAGGCAGGGAAGCCAGGGGAGAAGACTTCAACACACAGCTGACTGGAGTGCGAAAGGGATGGGAACATCAGGGGAGTGCTAAATGACCCGACACACACATACACACACACCACCACCACCTCCCTTTTGTCCTGTGAAATTATGCTCAATGAAACAATTGACTCGAGGCTCAACTCTCAAAATGACTTGAACAACTCTGAATTTGTTGTGAATAGAGTTGCAATGGCCATGCGCTATGACTCGTGAGTTGAATCGAGTCATGGGGTCACTGACTCAATGGAGCCCAGCCGTGGCTCCTGGCCACGTCCAACCTAGGCAACCTCTGACACAAGGGTTACTTACTGAAGTGGTCATTCTTCATCTGGTGGGCCTCACATGAATAAATGTTCCATGATTTCGTTTTTAAACTCTTGAGTTTTTTCTAGTAGTAGCAGTGTGTGTGTAGAATTGCAGTCCTACACACTCTTACCTGGTGTAAGTTCCCTTGAACTCAATGGGGCTTATTTCTGAGTAGCCATGCTATGGATTGTGCTGTAGGTGTCAGGCGCGTTCTGTCATAGGAACCCCACCTGCAGTCTTGAACAACTGTCACCTAGAAACAGATTTACTACATTAGTGGGAACCAGGCCTTAGATGGAAGGCCTGAATACAGTATATGTTTATTAATGACCCTACCATCAAATGGACAATTTTCCTCCCTATTGCTGCATGTAGAAAAATGTGACACGTGCAGGGTTTGGCCTGTCAGCATAAATGTGTGTTGGGTGTGCCAAGAGGGCTTCTCAGGCTACAGTTATCAGCTTTTTTTTTCTGTGTTTGACATTTCCCTAAGTCTTTATATCAAACTGCAGCATTTCCTCAGGAGCAGCACTCTATCAGCGTTAGTCAGTACACAACGTTCTAACTTTGTTCCTGACAAAGGTGTCCGTGCCAATAAAACGATGGAAAGAGATCTAACAAGCTCTGCATCTGAAATACCCAAACACCCACCCCGAACGTCACACACACACATCTGTAGTTGACACCTGAAACACCTACAGAAGTTCCAAGGCTAAAACTTGGCCACGTAAAACAGGTCTCGTGCACCCTGGCAATACTTCCCTGATGGGCAGCAGCAGCATCTTACACCAGGATCCTGTGCCACAAGACTATGGACCAGGGCAGGAGTTGCATCTCCCTTCCTTCATAGTTGCAGGACTATTGAAACAAGACGACGCTCCCAGTGGCAACTTGGCCCCTGTGCTCCAAGATGGGGGGCTTGGAGATTCATGAGCTTCCTTTCCTTCCATCTAATCAAAGATGACAAACCATTTAAGGCAGACCAAACCTCCCATGATGATCCAGATTCATTACCCGAATGCTCCGATCTGCTGTTGGATGAAAATGATTGCTGGATCAGTTACAGAAACTAACCATGAAGCGTAACCTCTGTGAAACCATCTCAAGCTAAGGTATAGTTTAAGAAAATATCCAGGAGCAGCCTTGCAATAAGAAAGAAGAGCAGGAGACGGCAAGGAATGGATAGGAAACCATGAAAAATTACTGTAGTGTTCTGTCTTTTACAAAAGACAGCCTCAGAGATGGAGACTGATTCTTTGGAGAAAGATCCCATCCCTTTCCTCAATGTGTCTTTTGAGTTCTCTTTCAAAAACAGGTAGAGTTCTGTTACTTTTTTGGTTTTTTCCATCAATGAGGCACTGGAGATTGCATTTCTACCAACGTTGCTCTAATGCAGCATTGGTAGAAAATGTTTTAAACTATCTTAGTACATATTTTATTGTATTATAAGGCACTTTGAGGAGTCACATGGCTCAAAATGTGGAATAAAATACCCCAAAGGCACAACGAGATTTGTCTAGTTTTTGGTAGCAATGATCTCTACCAGCATCCAGTCTGGTCTACGATGGGGATACTTCTGATTTACTATGCATAGCTGTATCATAGTAAAATAAAGACAGGAAAAGGTTGTGGCTGCTGAGGTTAGCTTTCTACCCAATGAATTTACATACGCTGACTAGTCACAAAGAGTGCCAGGATGGTATAGCAGTTTGGGAGTTGGACTTAGACCTGGAAGATCTAGGCTCAAATCCCTGCTCAGAGATGAAGCTTCCCGGGTGACCTTGGGCTAGTCACCATCTCTCAACCTCACAAGGTTGTTAGGAGGACAAAAAGAGGGGAGGAACCAAGTATCCAACTCTGAACTCCTTGGTGGGTGGTATAAAAATGTGAAAAAACAAATAAAAGGAAAAGGGAGGACTCACAATGGTAAGGAAGCAGCCTGGAAAGGAATGACAAGCGAACCTGGCAGATTTTATTTGGAGAACCAAGGCATGACTGTTTTGAATGCACTTGTGGCTGAGCCGCATAGCACACAACAGGAATTGTAGCTCAATAAATTGACTCCCTTTGAAAGGAATGGATGAATGGACATGGAAGGTTCAGTACCTCTGTTCAGACGTCGACAAGACTCGTACTTATTTCATTGTATGTAGGGGGCTTCAAATGGTCTTGAGCATGTACATCCATGACGCATGCACATCCACGATGCATGCACATCCACAATAGCTGCATGTTTGGGGAGTTCAGGACCTGTTTCGGCACTTCTCATCTAGCTGTGCAGAGCACTTCCTGCTGCAATATTTCCGGGCGCACCAATGGGGTTAAGCCCAGGCTATTACACCATTTACACAACTGGAATACTGTTGTGTACAGCTGGTGGTTCGGGGGGGAAAAGCATACTTGCCACAGCATATGGCGTCTTCTAAGCTATTAGCTAGGTGTTTGACTAGCCTGAAGATTTCCAGCCATGCCGGAAGGGGAATATATATCCAGTGCTCCTAGTTGGAGCATGGATTGCCACCAGGGCATTCCCACTGAATGTGTTCAGAATACTATTCCCCTTCCCCCCCCACCTTTTTGTACAAATTGGGAGTGCTTTCTGCTTCCCACAAGAATGGAATGGTGATTTTGATTTCAAACGCTTCTTGAAATCTTAGAATAGCACTGAAAGTGAAACAAAGCTAAAAATATAAAATATGGGGGAGGCCACGTAAGAACTGTAATGAGGTCTACGGATTGAGAAGGCAATTAGATTGAATGCAGGAGATCCAGGATAAAATAACTCAGCTTTCTTTTCTTAAATAAAGTTAACAGCCATGGGATGCGGTTCAAATCTGGTTGGTACAGCAGCATGGGGGTGGGTCAGCAGGAAGAGGTTAACTCTCTCCTCATTTAAACTGCTTTTCCAAAACTGTTTTGTCCTGCTGGATAAGTGGTAGAGGAGGTTGAAAGTAGGGAAAATTATGTGAAAGCGAACGTTTTAATTCCCATTCTGCAGTTCTAATCTGGCTCCCCTGATTTGCTATTAGTTAAAATCAATCCCATGGAACTTGTGATACTTGATTTCCAGCAACACGCCTCATTTGGGCTCAAGTCTGTACAGTTTTAGTGAAATTGGGTTTCTGAATGATACATCTCTGAAGGCTAGGTAGCCGTCTGAGATTAATCCAACAACCGGGCAATGATAAATTATTTGCTAAAAACACGCAGAAGAACCTCTTTTCATTATCACTCATCCAGTTAGATCAATTCTGAGCAAAATAGTCAGCAACTTCACCTAAGTTAAAGCCAAGGACAAGCTGTGTCCATTCATTTTATTGACGGTTTGCTTTCCAATCAGCGAGATTTTGATACAGCACTTTTAATGGTTTTAAATGAGTACAGATTCAATCACCAACAAGTGCACAAGTAGAATTCTTAGGATCTTTGCATAAGCTGTACAAACCAATTCAAGTGTGGGCAGAAAAATCTAAAGTCCCAATTAAAAATACAAGGGAACACCAAACAGATATAGCCTTCATTTTTTAATAATGTTTTAGAACCAGGGTACAAAAAAAAGATTAATGCATTAACTTTTAAGACGTGATAAATGCACCGCAATAAGGATGGGTTTCCACACACAGAATATATATTTCTCTATATAATATTAACAGAGATATAAAATAAGTTATAATTGTCCTGGGTCTGTCTTCTCTCCCCTCCCCCATCACAGTAGGAGTTCAACATGTACAAAGCAACAAGGACTAATCCTACTTAAGACACCAAGAAAATAAAAAGGGTGGAGAACAGGTATAACATCAAATTATGACAAGGAACAGCAGCAGGAAATAGCTTGGCTCAGGATCTTCATTCTGGATGAGAAGAACGATATGGATAACCTGGACTGAATGTATGCGAGAAGGAGGCAGCTGTAACTGATGTGCAGATAGTTACTCAAAGGGGCAAAAAGGGTAATGTACCCCTTGTGCCTCCTGCTCTCAAGAAGGATGAAGTGCTAAACTACTTGTACTTATATCCGTGTCGGAACAGTAAACACACTTAGGGGACAATCCTAACCTGGAGTTAGACCAGCAAAGTTTGGCCGGCACAATGGATACTGTAAAGTATGTTTGGACCATTCCCAGAGTCAGAGAGGCCAGCACACAGTTGTATGCCATCTTCCCTGACTCCGGGAATGGTCCAAATTTACTGTACGGTGGCCCTTGTGCCAGCCAAACTTTGCTGGCGTAACTGTGCTGGCCTAACTCCAGACTAGGATTGCGCTTTTAGTGATATTAGTCCAGCATAGTGCAGCCAGCATTCACCAAGATTTTCAGGGCAGGAAATGCCTACAGGGAGAGCTTGTTCACATCTCGGAGACCCCATTTATGATCTTACTATCATTTTCATGCAAGGGGCTCAGTAAATCAGCTAGAATAGATCTCCCACTTTTCTCTGTGTTTGTACGTGCAACTCATACAACACCTCAGTGATACTACTCTTAGATTTTAGGTCACAAGACGGCAGCTGTGTTTGAAGTCTCGCATACTGTCAGCCAGGAGAGAAGATGCTGCATTTGAATCCAAGTCTCCTAAGTACTGAAAGGGAGTTCCAATATGGTGCTTTCAGCAAAGGGCTCACATTAACTCAAGGCCAAATGCAGAAAACCTGAGGAAATGTCACGTGACTGAAGCCAGTCCTGATTGGCCCTCCACGAAGTACATACCAATTTGTACTAGTATTCCAACATTTTTTTTTTAAAAAGGACAGACAGAAGTTAAGGAGGAAGATTGAGCAGGAATTTCAGACCGCTCCACAGACAACCTTTTACCATGTAAAAATTCTGAAGATTCAAGTGCAAGTTTTGTGCACCACTCTCATCCAGAGGGGTGCTTCAGATCGGCTTTTGGCTTGGGGTCTTCCAACAATTACAATGCATGAGGGACAAACCCAACAGAAATTTCAAACTAACTGCACCTGACTGAATAATGATAGAACCTGTCCTCACCCAAATCTACAGAACACAGCATAGTTCACTCCCTGCATTTCCCTCATCACTATCCTCTTAAACCTACGTGCACCAAGAAGCAAGGATGTCATGAAGGGAGAGTGAATTGCATATCATGAGAAAAAGCACAGGACTTAGTTTTGCATCAGGTTCCTCTTCACACCTCAAGGTTGTTGTAACTCAGAAATGACCTCACATCTCAAAAAGGTACAACCACTTAGGTATAGTTCCCTTTCCTTCCCTCCCCACCCCTCCCCTGATTTCCCTTGAGTGGCCTTTCACTCTGCTAGTTTCCTCTTAGATGGAGGGATGAGATGGGAAGGAAGCTCATTGGGAAGCTCATGACCTTCCAACTTCACCTTTATGAGATGATTGGCCAAAGCAAATTCATCATCATCCAGCATCCCATCCTTATCAATATCGGACAGTTTCCATATTTTGCCTAGCACTGTGTTAGGCAGCTTGGACCTCACCATCTCCTTCTTGGCACTAGCCCCAGTTATTTTCCCATCCACAGGTGACAATGTGTAGAAGATCTCATCATACATGGGCTTGTCCCTGGCCACCACCCACTCTGCATCATCGATTCCTTCTCCTGCTCCTTCGCCATAGCCATGTCCAAACGGGCCATGAAGGGTGCCTTCAAAGGCTCCTCCTTTCACCATCTGGACAGGTCTCTGGGATTCTTCCTGGCGCACCAACACCATGAGCTGTGCGATGTCATTGGCCAGCATATCCTCCACAGCATCCAGCAGCTTGCTTTTTATAGGCTGGAACTTGCTGAAGTCTTGAGCTTGTAGCTGCTCCTGAAAGAGACAGACAGACAGACACAGTGTCAAATTAGCTTGATTCTGGCTCTCAACTGTGGGGTATGAGATATGGGAAAACAGCTGTCTGCAGTGTGCACAACTGTCATGAGTAGATGTTCTTTTTAGGATATTTCCAGGGTTGCGTACATTCCAGTGATCCACATTCTGGGGCAAGCACTGTACCCTGGAGTGTCTGTGGAATCTCAGCACTTGTATGCACACCTCTTATTCCTCTGCATACCTGGGTCTTACCACATCATTTCTGTAGCAGAAAACGGTGGCATCATATAGTCGGGATCTGGATCAGAGCCTGCACCACATTATACATAGTCCCAAGGAAGAAACAGCAAGCTATACGCAATAGCTCTGAAATTTTGTACACCCCTTCAAGAGACCTACAATACATTTGCTTCATTGAAGTGGCCCATTCCTTAGGGATGAGCTGTGAGCCATAAGATCATTGCCATTCTCTTAAAGGATAAGCATTCTCCATCTGCTTCATAGGCAGAGCTGGCTAATTGCTTTAAGAAGGTAACAACTAAAAATAGACATTGCAAGTATTTTTGTTCTTCTCTAGTTAAAACATTCCGCCTAAACTGGAATTTTCTAGCAGAGTCAGTAGGAAAATTTAGCAGAGCTTGAAGACCATTCAATGTAATATAAAACAGAGTCATTTCTTGTCACTGTTCTCAGATTCTCTATTGTTCCTGGCACTCACTTGCATCTTTTTCAGGTTAGGAAAATCTCCTGGTGAAATCTGATGCTCCCGCTCAATCCGTCCATAGATCTCCCCCAAATTGTTCACAAGTTCTTTCTTCTTATTGTCTTTGCCGAACACTGATGGCATTTCCTTCTTCAGTGAGCTGATGATGTAGGCATGAACCTAAGAGATACTGGGGTTATACTTTTTTTTTTTTTCAAGTAACAATATCTTCACTACATCACTAGTATCTTGTCTGCATGCGTTTTCAGAATTGATAATCTATTATTTAGTAGATTAATCTACTATTAATCAAACTGTAGGTCACGACACACACTGGTTTTGGGTAGGTTGAGGGGTTGATGCTACCCAGAAGCTACAAGGCGTTCAGGGCTATACTGTGCCCCAGATTGCCTCACGGCTTCCTGGTATCACTGGCACGAAACTCACTTCATTGGTTGTGGCTGTTGTATTGCACCCCAGAATGCTTTGCAGCCTTGCATTCTGGGGCACAACCTGGAAGCTGCAAGGCATTCTGGGGCACAATGTTACCACTGCGGGCAACAAAATGGATTGTGATGGTGAAAAAACAAGAGAAGCACTGCTATAATTCATGCTCATTTTCCTTTTAAAGAATTATGCTTTATTCGTATGGCATTTTATATTTAACTATAAATCTTATCTTACTGAGCCATACTATCACTCTAGGAGGGTGGTTTATAGGTAGACACACAGTGACATGCCCAAAGCCACCCACGAAACTTCACGGCTGAACAAGAATGTAGAAATGAGAGAGTTGCAAGACACCTGCTCCATAGCCATCCCTCAAAGATACCCATGAAGTCCGAGTGCCAGCATAGAGAGTAATGTCAGATTTGGATGTTGTGGCTGAGATTCAAACCTCACTCAGCTGGGAAGGTGGCTGGGTTGCCTTCGGCCAGTTATACACAGCCTCTGAATGCAAACAAAACTCTTCCTTGCACTTTGTTAGGTGGACATTTCATTGGAACGAAGATTACCTGATACCTTGACTTCTTGGGCACTTCCCCATGCTTCATCTTCCAAAGTTATAGGTGGTCTTGGACAATGACCCACAACTGACCCTCAGAACCTCTTGCTTTCAGACTCATCACTCATTGTGCCCTGGTCTGATGTACATTCACTCATGTAGCCTCTTTTCATTGGTCACCTCAGTATTATTGTTATTACTGCTCCAAGAGAAGACCCCAAACCAAACAACATGCAAGCTTTTCTTTCCCTCACTGTCCTGTACACTGTCGGCATGGTGCTAGTCTTTGCTGGCATGCCTTATGCAGTGCCATGATTTAACCAATTATCTCCTTTCATCAAATCCAGCCTCGTCCCATCTGGGCACGGCATTTTGTATCAATTTTCACCACAATCCACATACATCTGTGTGGCTTATTTTGCCGTCCATGCGTGAACAATAGTGACGCATTACCGATTTATTGAGAAAGATTTTATTCCATTCTGGGACAGACGCCACCAATTTGCCAATTTCTCCAAACTGGGACTGGGATAGCAGGTAGGGGGAAAAATGTACTTCTGATCAAATTCGCCTCAGATTTCAAGTGATATAGGCATGCTCTTTGAGAGACTTACCTTGGCTAGCCGTGCCCGTTTAATGAGATCGTTCAGTTTCCGAAGTGCTGCGTTGCGGGGCAGGCTTTGGATGTCTCTAAAGAGATCCTGCTCTTCTGCTTCAAAAAGCTTGCGATTGTCAGGGATGTGCAATGGGTGGGACCAGAAGGAACCAATATAGACCCTGATCACCTCGGGTGTGTTGACAATCTTTCCCAGAGACCACATGAGGGCACCATAAACCCTCATAAGCTGCTGGGTCTCAATTTGGTCCGCTTTGTTAAGTACTACCCTCATCTTATCCTCGTGGTTTTTCAATGCTTTGATGACTTCTGAGAATTCATCTGAGATATCCAGCTTGTGGGCATCAAAGAGGAGAATGATGCGGTCCACTCGCTCGGCAAACCACTCTAGGACAGCAGCAAAGTCGTATCCTATGGTGCGGGGGAAGAAGAATTCTTGTAAGGATAGAGGCAATGCTATGTATGATACATTCACAACTGCTCCTCCACACAGAACTATTGAACAACCACAGTCACCGTAGTGGGCATGTGGGAGAACAAGAACCGAGAGTGCTCTGTGGGGTCATTGGGTATACTGTTCTAGCCCACTTGATTGCATAGCATGGTGTAAGAACATTATCCCTCCCAAGAGAGAGAATTTTACAATTAGTACATCAATTCCAGACTAGATCCCAAGATGCTCTCAGAGAAAGCTGAAAAGCTAGACAGTTACTAAATTGCCACCTTCACGCCAAACAGATTGGGACTCTGAACAAGTAGCAACAAGTCAAGAAATAGGCTTTCTCTTTCATTGTATGAGCCATAGAAACTTGGAAAATTATAACTTGCACCCAGACATGTATCCTGTCTGTTTTCTAAAATCAGTGGCTAGTCTGATCAGTTTGACAAATGCTATCTTCCTTCAAAGGGGATAGATGATGCAGCAGTCCATTAAACACTACATGTACAAGTGACAATATCTCACTGAACGCACTGTAGAAAAGGTTTAGGATTTCATACAAGTCATACAGTATGTGCTTAAGAATTATTGAGGTCAAATGGGATTTCACTAGCCTGGATTTCACAAGCCTGAACTTTGCATTCTGAAATGGATTTTAGAAGGGAGTTGGCAAGTCAAGAAATCAACTACATTTGAATCATTCATTTGGTCTTCAGACATGCACCATCAGCAAAGGAGCTCTTCAGGTAAGATGAACGAACCACTACACTAGCACAATGATGTTGATGGTGCAAGAAGGGATAGAAACTGGACATACCAGTTTGTTTAGTACCAGGATTCAAGACAGAGTTGAGAGATGACGGATTAAGCAATCTATTTCCCTCTCCCACTCCTTACATCTATACACCCATAATCCTTAAAGACACCCTGGGCTGCAGAGCGACACATACGTTTCAAAACTCCAAAGACCCAAAGGGACTCATGAGGACCATCCTTAAATGAAAAGTGTTTATTGGAAAGCCTGATGGTTAATTTGTTGCCTGACTTTACAGAATCTTATGTTCTCTTTTAAAGCCACACTAGACAAAAAGCAAGCCACTGGTTTCTAGGTTGAACCACACTGATTTCATTTTGTACCATTTTAGTGATCTCCGAGCCAGCATCAGAGACCACATTCCATTCCGAAAAAACAGTGCTTCTCCCCGATTCTGAGATTGCGTCAAAATCACATATACAGTCTTGTACAGGCTGCGCATATGAGGTTGGGTCCCACTACCACCAGGAATGCAGGATCAGGATCATTTCTATCTATATTCCCCTTGTTTGCCCTATTGTGTGGACCCCTTTGGTCACTAAGTGGTGGGATCTTCCAACATTCAGTGATGATGTTATTGCTGACCTCTTATTTGGCAAAGCTCCAAGAAGATCGGCTTTGAGCTGTGCAGCTGCATGGCTTACTGGGCACACTGGTTTCCACCCTGTTACCAATAGCTGTCACTTAAGGAGGGAGAAAATGGGGATGATCTTGAACAACCTTTTTACTTCACTTGTATCCCTCTCTCAACCACACATCCTCATATGATAATGTGTAAGGTTGAGCAAAGCATCAGAGAAAGAGGAAGTCAAGCCTGATTGTTCACTGGAAGGACAAATACTGAAGCTGAAGCTCACATACTTTGGCCACCTCATGAGAAGAGAGGACTCTTTAGAAAAGACCCTCATGCTGGGAAAGATGGAAGGCAAAAGGAGAAGGGGGCGGCAGAGGATGAGATGGTTAGCGAGTGTCACTGAAGTGATGAACATGAAATTAGGTGAACTCCGGAAGCTAGTGGAGGACAGGGAGGCCTAGCGAGCTGTGGTCCATGGGGTTGCGAAGAGTTGGACATGACTTAGCAACTGAACAACAACAACAACAAGTGTTCTTCAACCTGGGGGTTGGGATCCCAGTGGGGTTGCGAAGCCTCAGCAGCTATTTTTAACCTTTTTCATCTCACAGCACTCTGACAAAGTGCTAAATTGTTTAGGGCATACCATCAGTTTTCCAACAAGGCACACAGTGCTGCTTGGGGATGTGAGTCCACCCTCCTAAGGCCCTATTGATTACTGTCCCCCAAACTCCCGTGGCACACCAATGTGATGCAGCGCACTGGTTGAAAATCGCTGCTCTAGGGCAGTGGTCTCCAGACTCTGGCCTACGGGCTGGATCCGATGTCCACTGCCTTCCTCTGTCAAGTGAATGGTGCTCAACATTCCACCAGGGAGCATGGTTACAGTCATGACCACAGCCTCCATGAGTCGCTGTGATCAGCTGCTTCCGAGTTCTGTTACCCCATCATGATGAGCGTCCCCTGTTCTGAGCAGGGGTGGTTGGCTGTAGCGACACTTGGGGGCTGTGGCTGTGACCTTGCTCCTTGGTGGAACAGTAAGTGCCGGTCACACCAGGGAGGTCTTTGGCTGCTGCAGCAGTCTCCAGTTTGGAGACTGCTGTTCTAGGGTTAAAGCTATAGGCAGGTTTAAAAAAAATCTAAAGGAAGGAGTTATTGGGGATTAAAATGGGACAAGGAAAACACAAACAGTCACATTATAGACTTGTGATCATTTATATCGAATTATATACCTTCTTCCCCAACTTTGAGAGTGATCCAAATGTGCTTTACGGTGGCCCTTGTGGTTAGGATTGCACTCTTAGTTTTATCTTTGACTTCTCTTATTCTCAGTTACCACCAAAGCATGCACCTTCTAATTGCACAATGCTGTAAAAAGACAAGGGAAAACTACAGCCCTTCCTCTGCCTCCTTGTTCACACCTGATTCTCTCTCACCCAACTACTGCAACCATCACAAGGAGAGGAGGACCTCATCTTTCTTCTCTCTGGTCTTCTGTTGTCCCACTCTAATCTCCTCAACTCTGTCAATCACCGCTGCCAAGTCATTCCTCTCTCTAGTTGTTCTGACCACGCAACGCTCCTCAGGCCACTTCTGGATCCAGCACAAGCCTTGTCTTCAAAGCCCTACCTACATGGTCTTACCGTCTTTCCACACTTACAGATCCCATTACATTCCAGCTCATGGCCCTTGCTCCTCCGTGCTCACAGAGCCAAAAGTCTCCTGCTCTCTCAAGAACTCTGCCCTTTCTACTCCATTTGCTTAAAACAGCTGCCCAAGTCACCTGCAGGATGCCTCCATAATCTCTCCTCAAAACCCATTTTTTTCTGCCAAGTCTTTGATACTATATAGTACCCATGCCCTACAGTATCCAAGCTTTATGTGCAACCAAAATACGTATTCTCCCCCATTTACCTCTGCCTCTAAAATTGTAATTTTTCAGAGCAGGGACCTGCCCTTGTGATTATTATACAGTGCCAGTCGCATTGATGGAATAATCAATCATATGGACACCCAGGTGGGAAAAGGGAATAAAACAGCACGATTGAACCCTACTGGAATTCCCCCTTGCAATTCTTGCAGGCCCTGTGCCTATATCAAGAATGAGATTATGCCCCAACAGTTTAGGTAACCAGCTTCGTCTCTTCAGAGGATCATCTGCCTTAATAATGCAAAGTGTGCAAGAGTATCGATCTTGTAATTATACTACCCTAATACACTGTTAGTAGCCAGCTGGGTCAGGCAACTCCTACTCCAGACTATTATTTCCTCTGAATGAACATGCACACACAGTCATCTTGGCTGAGCAAAAATTATACAAATGGCTTTCTAAAGCACTATGTGTCTTTACTGCGCTCTTAGCCAAGAGAAATGTGCATGTGTCAGATTTTCAGAACTAACATTTACATGACGATGAAGAACCGCCGGGCACATTCCAGCTTACACATTGCTCAAGTACTGGTTTTACAGGGCAACGGAGACCAGATTCAGATCTCTCTCTCTATAACTGCACAGGAAGAATTATTTCAGTTAAATCACTACAGTTGCAGAGGCTTAAGAGAGTTGCACAAGCAGAATGGCACTAGGGAGTTTCTAAATCCTTTCGGTAGTTAAAGGCCTAGTTCACCCGCCTTTCCAACCATTTTGCTGAATTTCACAGCCACAACACTCTTCTTGGCCAAATTTCTCCACTACACCACTTAGATTCTCAAAATTATTTGACAGCAGAACTCAAGTCAAGCTTATGAAGAACACTCTTATTTTGACCTCTGCAGCCCCTAAAAGACACTCTGGCAAAGTAGTTCAGTGCTTAGGAAAACACTGTTCCTAGTTATTCCACAGACTGACCCGTAACATAGTTTAACATAGTTTACATAAACATGAATTGACAGTATGTTACTTTCTGGTGCAATCAATACTGACGTCAACTCAGTAATCAATGTGCAATGCAGCCAACCTCAAAGTCATCTTACATTATGTTGTTTTACTGAAAAACAACAAAAATTGCACAGCAGTCTGATTTTACTAAAAGTGTCAGACAGCAGGCATTGCATAATTGGGAGTTTTAAGATATTTGCATTGAAAAGCATGAACAGTGCTGCCAATGAAGACCTTTTGTATTCACCTTGAAAATGCTGCTCCATCTTCTTAACAATGCCAGGTAGTTCTTCGTTATTTAGTTCTATGCAAACTTGTGTTGTGTTGTGTTTATTTGTTCCCAGATCAGAGCATGAAAGAGGAAGCATCCCCCACTGATGAGTATTACTGAAAGCACACAGAATGTGTGTGCTTGGAACTGTCTTATCCTACACAATCAGAATTGTCTGTGTACTTGCAGATTGGTAAGTGCCCACTTTTGTGTGTTTCCAGTGTCATTAAAAATCCTCTCTTGCAAGGGCAATCGTGAATGTAGCAGGCATGACTTTGGAAAGGGGCCCTCCATTCTGCCACCCTGCTTGTTAGTCTTTTGCTGCTGGAATCATCATTTCCTTGCATTCTCCCCCCATTTATTCCTAATTAAATGCTTGCATAACCCAACTTTCCAGGCTTTGTCAACTCGCCTGATGTCCCCTGCTTGATCACTTTTCTGAAACAGATTTTCTGACTTGAACTTACAAGACAACTTTTCCTTAACTTCATTCTCACCACTACGGTGGAGAACATTATTCAGGTTTGCCTTGTCCCATCTTGGGTTTTCTTTAACAAATTATACATATTACAAAAGTACACTGCTGTGCTTCCTTCATAAGCTTGATTGATACCTTGTTCATAAGTCAATTCCCCATTGGTTCTCATTCTTTGTCCTTGTCTCCTCCCTTCATTTTCTCTTACACTGCAAGCCAGGTGAGAGGATCTTGCCTCTAAAAAATTGTATAGCATCTAAAGAAGGATGCTGAGCATCAGAAGTATAGTCAGCTGAGCTGACTATCGTGTACGTCCTATGGCTCTCCTCCCATTACCAAAATGATAGTATCGTAACAAACCACCGGGAACTAATTGCGCAACCGTATCCAACTTTCCAGTGCCCATGCAGCTGCAATGCAACCCCAAGGTAAGGGAAGAAACATTCCCTCATCTTGAGGAAGCCTCCATGACTTCCACTCAACTGTAGGATGCAGTGTGTGTCCTGCTGGCATGGCTGCACTGGTGCTGGAAAATTGGATAGGATATGGCCCTAAATGTGCAGTCTTGAAAGAGGCAACCTCTGACTGGATGGTCCTTACAGCCAGTGAACGGTTGGAGAACTAAAGCAACCTGCTCCAAATAATGGGTGAGATCCAAGAACGTATGTAAGTCTTACCTGAGCCAGAGGCCAAAGTCCACAGTAATAGAAGCATGACATCCTCCTAGACCTAGACAGAGTTTTTGCTTATGGGAAACTTTATGTTAATAGTTAGCAACAAGTTCTCCAGTGCTGTGCTCGGATAAAGCTGCAAGTGAGGTGCTCTTGTCAGAATTACTGCTGTACCGAGGAATGTGGTGCAGATATGGCAACAGCGCTCCGAGGACAGAAGGGTGTCTGGGAGTGGCAGCATAGCTGGTGTTTACAATACACTAAGCAAGAACATTTGATCATCTTTGCTCAATTCCATCATGTACTGTGCACCCTTGGCCAAGCGGCATATATCCCAGCGTTGTCACTTTTACAGGGCATTATAAGTTGCCAACTCCAAACTTAGCCAAGAGTCTTGTGATCGATACTACACCACCACAAGGCTGCTTCATTTAAATGGAATCAAATTTCTGGCCCTCAGATCCCATTAAGGAAAAGCTTTTCAACAGCCCCAAAATTCTAAATAATGAAGCATACAGCAGACAAATTAAGCATACTTGAACTCCTGTTGAAAGTCACAAGGCACCGTAGGAGGTGCTACTGAAATTAACGAGACACAACCAGTCACGCGATCTTAGACTTTAAGCCACTTCCAATTCTAATTTGTATGTGGGCAGCATCTGCAGAGAGATTCGCAACTACGTATTTGGGATGGCAACCCTGTTAGAAGTACAAGCGCCAAGAGATGTGTGGCAAGGATTAGTTGGTTAAATGCCAAAATAGCATGTGGCCCTTTTCAAAGCATTTAGTTTTAGGAACGAAGCAGCCAAAACTCTAGAAAAGCAGGCGGCTGCTTTGGTACAAATACCTCCATACGGGCATCTGTGCCGACTGCTATAACCCACTTCTTTGGCTGGGGAAAATGAAACGAGACACTGGTTAATGGACAATCATGGACAATGCCAAAGACAACGATGGAGCGAGTTTTCCAGAGGATGCTTAAAGGAATGTTTCAAAGGAATGATTTCATCTCCAGGGCAGTCTCTGAATCCAAGTGGCACCAAAGGTAATTGCACCAATGGGAGCTATGACTCTTTTGCACTTCTTTTAAGAAATATAGCTTTGGTGCTCCAGTAGAATACCTGTTGCTAGCCATCTGTTTCACTTAAGGCCTTTTTCAGCTGGCACTGTCTATTTCCTTATAACACACCACTGTCATCCTGACGCCAACTTACTAACAGCAACAATCAACAGGCTGTGTGGAAGCCCAGTAAAGAGGGGGCACAACGTCTTCTTCAACCAAAGCATATTTAATGAATTCTGGATTTTCTCTTTACACATTTATACCCCACCTTTCTTCCATGATGGAAACCAAGGAAGCAGACATGCAATTCCCAGGTTGCCTCCCAACCAGCTCCTGATCTTCCCTAGCTTCGTGCTGTGTGTGCACTGTGTGCATTCAGACTAGAGTTCAAAAGTTTGAAGGTATGAGTGGTTACTGGCAACTTCTGATCTGCATCATGTAATTTACTTTCAAGTTTTCTCACAAGATGTTCCAAAGCCTTAACAAGTGCATTTGGCCAACAAGTTTATAAATAAACTAGCTTTCTGTTACCCGGCGTTGCCCAGGTGTTTATATCTCCCATCCCTGAGCCATCCCTGACCCATCTCCCAATTGAGGCCGTTTTCGACCATTTTCACCTGGGGTCCCCGCGCACTCCCCCCCCCGGGGGCGCTAGGGAGGCCTGACCCCCAGAGTGTCTGTTGCCAGGCTGGAAGGCACGCGCATGGCAAGTCTGGTGCATATCGGTCCAGGCGTTCCAGGAGGGCATGGCAGATATAGTGTCTTGCACTCCTTCCCGCACCGCATGCCGAGGGTGTGAGGAGCATCGCCGGTCGCTCCAGCAACCCCGGAAACTATGGATGCGATGCCGATTCTGGCCGTTTTTGACCATTTTCACTTGGGCCCCCCCGCGCACCCCTACCCCTGGGGGCGCTACGGGGGTCTAACCCCCGCAGTGTTTGTCGTCAGGCCACACGGTGTATGCGTGCCAAGTTTCATGTCGCTCGGTCCAGGCGTTCCAGCAGGGCACAGCGGCTGCAGTGTCTCACACCCCTTCCTGCCCCCCATGCCGAGGGGGGGGGTGAACCTGAACTCGTACAGTGCCGGGAGTGTTGCCACTCGTCCCGGCGGCCCCGGAAACTATGGATTTGACACCGATATTGGCCATTTTCGACCGTTTTCAAGTGGGGGCCCCATGTACCCCCACCCCCCAGGGGCGCTAGGGGGGCCTAAACCCCGCAGTGTTTATGGCCAGGGTGCTAGGCCTCCGCATGCCGGGTCTGGTGCCAATCGGTCCAGGCGTTCCAGCAGGGCATGGCGGACGCTGTGTTTCGCACCCCTTCTTGCCCCCCACGTGGAGGGGGGCAAACCCAGACATCAACTGCGTCGGGAGCGTGACCACTCATCTCGGTGACCCCGAAAACTGTGGATTTGACTCCAAGTTTGGCCGTTTTTGACCATTTTCACGTCAGGACCCCCCTGGACCCCCACCCCTGGGGGCGGTAGGGGGGCCCGACGCCCGCAGTATTTGTGGCCAGGCTGCTAGGGTTCCGCATGCCGGGTTTGGTGCCAATCGGTCCAGGCGTTTCAGCAGGGCATGGTGGATGCTGTGTTTTGCACCCCTTTTTGCCCCCCATGTCGGGGGAGGGCTGAACCCGGACCCCAACGGCATCGGGAGGGTCGCCACTCATCTCGGCGACCCCGGAAATGACAGATGCGACGCCGATTTCGGCCGTTTCCGACGATGTTCACGTGAAGACCCCCGCGTACCCCCACCCCCGGGGGCGCTAGGGGGGTCTGACCCCCACAGTGTTTGCCGCCAGGCCACAAGGTACGTGCGTGCCAAGTTTCGTGCCGATCGGTGAAGGCGTGTAGGAGCCTATAGGGAACATACGAACACACCCACACACATACGTTCATTTTTATATATATAGATAGTTGTGACATTAGGCAACCTTTAACCTTAGGTTAACCTTTAACCTTAATTGCTGAAGTCTTTGGATATACTCATATCATCTCTGTTTAATTTTGCAATAGGGATCAGAAGGTAACAGGCTGCATTATGGTCCTCTGCTTTGCAATCTGAAGTCTTTCATGCAGGCAACTTGAACCACCTTTTCCGTGCCCAAAACTGTAGGCCAATGGTCATGGCCGGTGCACCAGACGTTTCTGCTCAACATGCGAAGGATATGCAATGAGCAATATACCTAGAACAGTTTTCTCCTCATCAGGGAGGCAAATGGAATTTTCCATCACTGTTTATTCAGCAGAAATACAGCCCAGATGACTTCTATCCTTCCAAACAGTTCAAGTGTCCCATGCAAGGGCACTGCTGTGCTTTAAGGAAAAGTCTATGACTAGATTGCAGAGACAGGCAGGCAGGCAGGCAGGTGACCTTGTAAGGGACCATCTTGATGAGCTCTGCTGTGATGTATTTTAGCTTGTCAGTCTCCTACATCTTCTAAAGGAGCATCTACTATGGGGATGAATAAGGTCAATGAGTCCTACAAGTGTTTTAGGCTTCATTTCACTGGGCTCTCAATGAACTGAGAAAAGTGAAATTTGGAACAAGAACCATTCAGAATGCCAAGGTTTAAGATAGACGGATCACTTCAAAGCCTACCTACAGATGGAGAAACATTTGTTAAACAAACTGTGTCCCATCAATCTTGCGCCAATAATAGAAACCAAGGAAATAAACTTATTGTGTGTTATTATCCAATATGGATGTGAATCACAAGTAGCAAAGTTGCCTACTATAATTGCACATGGTCTTTAGTGTCTCGGCAGAAAAAACAATTCAGGCTGCAACCCCATACACTCTTTCCTAGGAGTAAGCCCCATTGAACACAATGGAACTTACTTCTGAGTAGACAAAGAGAGGACTATGCTTTAAGAAAATGCCACTTTTAGAACTATTCTGAAAGTGTCCAAATTATGATACCAGATTTGTTAAATGCCTGGTTTGAACATAAACTTCTCCAATATGCAATGCTCACTTGCAGTTTGAACTGCCCCGACCTCTAGCCCTGCAAAAGCTGTTCCAATTCAGAACATGAAGTTTTCGATCATGTGAGGGTGAGCAAGGAACCCTGGGATCTGTAGGTACCCAAAGTCTCTGCTGAGGATACCCTGGTAAACTAGGTTCCCAAGGTCCCCAGCAAGCTGCCATCTTGAAATTCCAGACAGCGAATGGAGGATCTGCGATAGGCTTCCAGGTTGCTGCTGCCACCAAGTAAGTTAGGCACTGAAGGCAGGAAAAATAATGGTGGCAGACGAGCGATTCAGACCATGACGACAGTATCGAAAGCACAACAGGCTTCCTGAGTTTCAGAATGTGCTTTCTCTGAGAAGGCAACAGGATTTCACCTGTGAAACCTGTTGGTGTTTCACTTTACTGTCACAAGACTGAAGGTTTGACA
This sequence comes from Lerista edwardsae, assembly GCA_029204185.1. Classification (NCBI taxonomy): domain Eukaryota; kingdom Metazoa; phylum Chordata; class Lepidosauria; order Squamata; family Scincidae; genus Lerista; species Lerista edwardsae. The sequence goes on along the minus strand of JAJKFI010000008.1, from coordinate 7,004,113 downwards.
ATTCAATCCTGTTTCAAGTACCACAATATCCTACGTAATACCCAAGTTTAGAAAACCTTGAACTTTAGGTCTTCCAGACCTTGCTAAAAATTGTGCAGCCTTGCATTCATGCTTAGTACAGTCCTGCCTCCTAACAGCATGGGGGATACATTGCCCAAGTCAAGCACTGAGTGAAACAGCACTGTAAGAGACAGAATTGAACTATGAGGCAGGAAACTGGCCATGATTGGCTAAGTCACAGGTTTTAAACTCATTTCATACAGCAGGCCGAGTAGCATTTTAAGATGTCTGCTGAGGTCCGGGTCATCATTCAGCAGGAAGTAATTTCATTAAGCATGTCATATTTGTTATGTGTGTGCTATAGGTGTGTGTTGTATGTGTGATTAGTTTGATTAATATCCAAATAAACATTTTTTAAAAAGCAGACCATGACCAGAAATAAGCATTTTTTTTTCCTGCCATTTGCCATTATTGAGTTCCTAAGTGAGGAAAAAAAATACACAAATCTTGATCATATTTTCAAGATATGGCAGAGCCCAATTATCATGTCAAACCTAGACAACTTAATCAAAAGCCGAGACATCACCCTGCCAACAAAGGTTCGCATAGTCAAAGCGATGGTTTTCCCAGTAGCAATGTATGGCTGTGAGAGCTTGGACCATAAGAAAGGCAGAGCGCCGAAGAATAGATGCTTTCGAACTCTTGAGAGTCCCCTGGACTGCAAGGAGATCCAATCAGTCAATCCTCCAGGAAGTCAAGCCTGATTGCTCCCTGGAAGGACAAATCCTGAAGCTGAAGCTCAAGTACTTTGGCCACCTCATGAGAAGAGAGGACTCTTTAGAAAAGACCCTCATGCTGGGAAAGATTGAAGGCAAAAGGAGAAGGGGGCGGCAGAGGATGAGATGGTTAGACAGTGTCACTGAAGCAATGAACATGAAATTGGGCGAACTCAGGAAGCTAGTGGAGGACAGGGAGGCCTGGCGTGCTGTGGTCCATGGGGTCGCGAAGAGTTGGACACGACTTAGTGACTGAACAACAAATTATCATGTGGGCTGCCCTTTCAGCAGTGACACCTCAGCACAGCTCAGCAGCTGATGGTGGGACTGAGAGCGCCTGACAGCCTGATGTGGGCCACATCCATCCCCCATGCCTTATGTTTGACACTCCTGGACTAAGTGCTAGCCATGATGCAATCTTCCCTTGGGCTGCCATCACTATCAGTCATAGCCAGGACAAAGAGCACTGTAGCAAAACAGCCCTAAAGGAAGCTGGGATATAGATGGTATTACTGTATCACATTCGTACAGAATATCCTATTTGATAAGTGGGATCATATTGGCTGCATTGGTCCTATTTATTGAAGCTTAATTACGCTATTGCATCCTGTGTCACTGCACAACACCCTGTTGAAGTTGTGATCATATTTACAGAAAAAGTTAGATGGATGCAGAACGTCAATGGAAAAAAAAGATGCTTTCTTAAAATAGCCATTTCTCTCCTCCTACCCTGACAATTTGTCTACCAATTCAATAAAACGCTGTTATTTTGAAATAAAAGAGCTGATTTAGATATGAAATACACCAAAAACATTCACACAGCCTTGCACAGAGGTTTCCAAGTCCTATGTAAATCCAGCCATGTCAAAGTCAAGTCAGAAACTTCAGACTGTGTTGGAGGCTGGAACCAAGACCAATTTAAACCCAAAATACTGTAGGCACAGATAATGAGTTCCCAACTGAGTTATTTATGGTGGTTGATATGCTCATTATACCTCAGGGCTGTTTCATACATGACTTTACCCTATAGGAGTGCAGGGGCACAAATCTATACCATCTTCCCACTCATGTACTATACTAACAGTTGTTATCAGTCCAAGCTTCCCAAAATAGGCATATCCAGGAAAAGAAACGTGCATGTGATACACACTCATGGTGTACATAGGTGCAAACTCTTCCCATGCCTCTAAATATAGGTGCCATAATTGTCAGACAGCCCAATCGTGAAGCTGGTGGCACCCTGAACTCCAGTGGTGCTGAAACGGCAACCGCTAGATCCTGAGGCTGCTGAGGTTACCGCTGGGGTCTCCTCAGGATAAAGGAGCGTTTTCTCCCTTACCCCGAGAAATGCCGTTGTGGCACCAATAGGTCTCCTTGTCATTGTGCCCATGTTTGGGTGGGCGCAGAGCCAAGGAGACACATGGCAGGCTGACTGGCTTGGGAGGTGAGGTAGGATTTGGCGACAGAGGCTGCTGCCATTCCCGTTCCCCTTGTGGGCCCAATCCCTCCACGCTGTTCTGCCCACTCCCCGCCTCACCGCTGCCCCAAGTGCCTCAACCACTACTCATTGCCGGCTGGTGTTGCAGGAATGCCAGCTGGCTATCTTCTTGGCACTGCCCATGCTAGCACTCTTTGTTCTCTGGGTGATATAAACACGCTTTATGGCATGTTTATGACACCCAGCACCAACAGGACATGTGGACTGCCAGCAAAGCATGTGGACTGCCTATGTGGACTGCCTTCAGGATCGGCCCCTAAGTGGAGCCCACTCTTAGAACCTCAGTTCTTACCCATTTTCCCCACTGCATCAAAATTGCATCCCCAAATGGCTCCAACTTGAATAAAAATAGGTCCATAACTACATGCGGGCACACTTAGCGTCGTATGCAGTTTGGCCAGAGATCGGGATGGCCACGAGGGGAAGAAAATGGAAATAACTTTAAGTGTGCTACCTTGAAATGCTTGGAGGAAAGTGCAGGATTAAACAACAAGTCATAATAAAATAAGTCCCAGAGCAAGCACAGCACGTCCATCAGTGGTAATTTGAGCAGGCATATACGCATTATAGCCATGCAACAGATATGGTGCCTGATATTACATTTGACTAGGCAACTTCAGCTCTCGGTGCATTTTCATGTAATCACTTCTACGAAGTTAAGAAGGTTGATTTGTACATGCAAATAAATCCCACCACATAGACTCGGGCACAAGCCAACACAATTCAAATTCAACCTACAACTTTTTTTTCTTTTATAGAAAATACAAACACACTTTGTCTAACTGTGGCTCTCAGGCCCATACGAACAAGTTCCTGCACTTGGTTCAGGCCACAATGGGGGACATGTGCACAGGAGCTCTTTCTCCCCCACCCGAGCTCTTTAAGTGGTACACCGCAGGCTCTCATTTAACTGGTGCAAGATGCAGACTCTCCCCAACGTCCTCCTCCGAGACCAAGGTCAAAACGTCTCAGGACATTCCGAAGCCAGGCCCCGTGATTCATCACTATCATTGCAAGAACGACCCCAGCAATACCAAGTTGACTTGCATGCTTTTAAGCTCCGACAATGAGACTCGAGCCAAATCCAGGCAAAGCGCGCCCCCCGTCCCATAAACAGAAGTTGCTCCTTCCGTTTACCTCGGCTAATTCTTTGTTTCTCCCCAGAAAGGATCCCTGGAGTGTCGATAACGCTGATGCTCTCTAGTACCGCATTTGGCAGCTGAGCACATACAAATCTACAGGAAAAAACAAACAAAAGAAAAGGTCTTACTACCAAGTGATGTGGGAGGGAAGTATGGGCAACGTTCAGAGCAGGAATTAGTCCACCCCACCAGTGCTCTCCAAAAGGTTCTACAGCATGTTGATGTTATCGTGTCGCATATTCATTGTTCAAAATCGGTACTGAAATAGCCTACCTGCTATTCAGGGGTGTCAAGGCCTGCGGGCTGGATGCAGCCCCTGGAAGCAGTTTCTCTGTCCCGTGTTATAATTGGGCTCTCTCATATCTTGAAATTATGAAGATTTGCACGTTTTCTGTCGTTTGCAGCTAATGAGTTTCTATGCAAGAACAAAGTGCCTATTTCTGGCCACCGTCTGCTTAATGATGTCACTTCCGGCCCTCAGCAAGCACCATGAACGCTATTCAGCCCACTGCATGGAACAAGTTGGGCACCCCTGGTTTAAGGCATGGGTTGGCAGACTTAGTGGGACGTGGTGGCGCAGCAGGTTAATCTGCTGCTGCTGGGCTTTCTGACCGGAAGGTTGGGAGTTCAAGACTGTGCAACCGAGTGAGCTCCCGTTGCTTGTCCCAGCTCCTGCCAACCTAGCAGTTCGAAAGCACCTAAATACAGGTAGATAAATAGGGACCACTTCGGTGGGAAGGGAACGGCGTTCCATGTGCCTCGGCGTAGAGTCATGCCGGCCACATGACCACGGAAGCTTGTCCTCGGACAAAATGCCAGCTCTATAGGCTTTGAAACGGAGATGAGCACCGCCCCCTACAGTCGGTCATGACTAGACCACTCGGTCGTGGGGAAACCTTTACCTTTAGGCAGACTTCAGGTTTGTAGGCTCTACAAGCATACTAAAAGAGAAGCACACACAGTCCTAGATTCCCCCCCCCCAAGTTTTCTACATTCCACCAATACAGGGGGAAAAGCTTTTTTGATGCAGCTGCTGCCCTGCTCAGAAATCCTTGCTGTTCTACTGCAAAATCACCCAGAGATCTACCAGTGTGCCCCACCCATGCCTTAGGGCACTTCATTTTGGACACCTGACCAAAACTAATCCTGGAAATGCTGACAAGTCTTAAGATCAGAATTCAAATTTAAACTCCAAAACCCTCAGCAGGACCAGGTATTTCATTTCTGTTCTAATGAGATACTGATCTCATATCTGCTCATATAAACGCAGATGTAGTGGGACACCACAATGTCACCTTTATATCCAGCCTTCAAGGTCTCTTCCAATGTTGCATTTATCCAGCCGAGGCTCATGCATCAAAGCATGTAATTCCAATTGTCCACCTCATTCAGATTACAGAATGCTAAACACAAGGCTGAATGGTGCTGGAAAGGTATGTAGGGCAAAGTTAAAAATGGATAATTCAAGAAGATTTAAACCAGCTTGAGTGCCATATAATTTAGGCAAATGCGAATGGCTACTTAGGGAGAACTAGGTGGATAAACCTGTGCCTGGGCTGTACCATTGCAGGCCTCAGCCCACGTGACAATACCCCTTCATTCGAAAAAATGGTTTCCTTCCTTTCCTACATGAAAAATTGGCATGTCAATCAATGCAGCCTTCCCCTCACTTCCCATCTGAAGGGAAGTTTTTGTGTGAAGGAGGATTCAGCTGTGCCTGCAAGTGGTCCAGCCCAGACACTGGTTTATCCACTTCAGCAAGAACTAGACCCAGTCATGAGCCAATATGTGCTGGGCAAAGTCATTCAGAACCCCGCATTTGGCAACAGCGGCTTGTTAAATGGTCTGCATAGGGAATACCACCACGATGGCGCCCGTGTTTTAAGAACAAGAGACGCCAGCTTTCTACATTGGATGGTGTCCTTAATTGGAATTTGCTATTTTAAGTGCTTTGGAAAGAATGCTATGATTAATTTGTTGTTTGAACAACTAAGTAAACATTGTCCCCTCACAGATGAATAGCTAACACCACTTTCTGCCCCTCAAAATAGTTAAGTCCACTGTGGAGATAAATATTTCTCTGTTAATTCAGGCTTCTCTGCAAGGGTGCTTGTTTTCCCTTCTTTTAAGTGTTCCCCTGCAGGAGTCTGACCTTCACTACGCTCTGCCAGTTGATCACTGAGACACAGCACCAGGCTAATTAAGTGCCAGAAAAATCAAAAGGCAGAGTTGGCCATGAAGCAATGTACAAAAACAAAACTCTCCGGTCTCTCCCCCGCCCCCCCAAAAAAGCAGCAGCAGCAGCAGAAAGTACGTTTAAATTGCCCCAAGGCTGGTATGCAGGTGTGACCTTTGCCCAACAATACCAGAGGGGGCAAATAACCAAAAATGTACTTGCTTGCTATGTGTGGTGAACACAGAGCTAGCACTTTGCCTGATCAGGGACGAATTTGACAACATGCAGGATACTAAACAGAAGACCACATATGCAACTTCCTGTGCATATGACACTGCAACACTTCTAACGGCAATCCTGCTTTGTGGTTATTTTGAAATACCTGCAAATGTTTCAAGTCTTGTTTGACAGCATGGCCGAGTTTTCACAGTGTGTGGCAATGGGAAGCTTGACTGCTAGAAAGGAACCAAATAGCTGCTGCACCATTGCCACACGTATTGCTAAAACCTGAAAAGGAAGTCATTCTGCATTTCTTCTGTCTAGTTAAAGTTCCCTCTCAATGGTAGGATGGACAGATGTCTAGCAGCACATTCCATGGCTGGAGGTCTTCATTTGAAATTTCAGACTTGGAGGCTATCGTGTTGCTGGTAGGAACAAAGCTGCTACATCTGGAAGCCAGGTTTAGCTTACTGATCTGATTTAGCCACCATGTTCCAAGCCCAATAAACTACCACCTGCCGGATTGATTACTTCCTCCTCCCCTTGTGCTTTTTTGTGTCTAGCTACTTAGCATTAAGGCTATTTACAGACCATTTTTCAACAATAAAAAAAGAATTCTCAAAATGGTTTACACATTAACAGTAATGACACAAAGGAGGGGGGCACAAAAACCATGAGCGGAAAACCCTGTTGGATCCTAACTTGTAGGTGTTCAAAATAGTTTCCTCCATTATGGCAAACTGTAGTTTAACAAGCCAGAAAGTTGTCAGTGAAGCTGGGCACTCGAAGTGGGAGCTCAAGCTTGTCACCCCCCCCTCCCATGGGACAAACCATAGCTTCTTGGATCAGGAATAAAAATATTAACACCATTTTCATACCTCCCAGGCAACTAAAGAGTTATCATTATGTATATAGTGTTGTGAGCACTTATCAGCCAGCACAATCCACAGTGCAGAAGTGAATTTTCCCTTTTCACTATGTCTATTCAGAAAATTAAATGTATCCACGCTTAGAAAATAGGGGATCTGCTTGTGGAAGAGTGGAGTACCACCTCCTACAACCTGCCTCTGCACCTGCTGCATTGATCCAAGCAATTACATTCAATTCTTCATTCTACCCAAGAGGGCAATAGTTGTTCCAACACCTGCATGGTCCACATATATTTCTCTGTACCTTTCCAAGGAAGCTATTTCAATATTCGAAATAGCCAGTGGCTATTTCAATAGCAAACTGATATTAAATAAAGCAATGGCTTTACAGATATTATTTGAGAGAAGCTGAGCAGGTCAGAAGGCTTAGCTTCCACTGGGAGAATGAGAACTGGACAGGTTACTCTGTGTACAGGTGAGAAAATAGGTAGGCCATGGGAGAAGTGGGGATGAAATCATGATGACAAGCTGCTGAAGTACTGTAGCTTGCTGCCAGTTACAGCTACAAATCACAACTATCAATTACATCCAAAGACTTTTGTTCTTCCCTTCTATTATGTTCTGTCTGGCAAGTGGGAACATGAAGTTTCAAGAACATTTCTCACAGTTAACTTCCTAGGTAAGAGCAGAACATTTGGGGATATTTCTAATTTGGCTTCTTATTCTGCATACCATACATTTCAGAGCTGGAAATCCCCACTATGTTATTCAGGATCCATCCTCTGCCAACGAAGGGAGTCTTCCTTCCATCCCTAGTGCTTATCTCTAGAGTGTTTTGATCATGACTCACCTAAAGCAGTTTAAACCACTTTCCTAGGAAATATTAGATCTGAATTTGGGGGGATGGAAAAACAAAGGGAATTTCATAGAATACCATTTTGAATAAATGCATGTTGGCCATTTTTCTGCTCATCTTATGGTGAGTGATATCAAGAAAACATCCGGCCATTATTTCAAGAATTAAATAAGCCTCCTAGTCAATTCATGGTGGCTTTCTCCAAGATGGTGGTTGTGGTTGATGCAGCCGGTCAGAGTTGCTCCATTCCATCAGCAGTTCTTTTAACCTTTAGAAATTATGCAGATGCAACAACACAGTTGAGGTCCAGGGAGTTTTTCCTCAGTTCAGACGGGTTTTGCTTCCCCTTAAATTTCATTTTATGAAAGTGAGCACTTGAAGTGAATCACTCAAACCTCTTTCTGCAATACACTTATAAACACATTAGGATACGTGGTAGTCTGGATTACACAGAAAGCATTGCATTCTCTTTCTCTCTCTCTCTCTCTCTCTCTGGTCCTTCCTCGCACCAGAGGGACTTCTGATCAGATCTGGTGCATCTGTGCAGCAAACATTTTATTTCTCTTGTTACTTTATGCCAATTTAAAAGTGAGGCCTAATTCTCCTTGTGTACTTCACACGGTCACTTTTTATAGTAACGCGACAATTTCAACAAGACAGAGGAATGCCTCCTTATTCCAGGCATTTTTTTAAACTGGGCTACATGCTTCCCTCAAAGAAATAGGCTATTACCACTGATCTCATTCTCAGTCAAAAGCTGAAGGTTGGCTTGTGGTTGCATGAGGCCGCAGACTGGGGGAAGGGGGCACTCCTATCTGACCCTGTACCTGCCTCCACTGCTGCTCCTGCCATCCCATGGACTGAAAAAGAGGGGAACAGAGAGGACAAGGGAATAAGCTAAGCTAGAAACCTGGACAATGGGAGGAACAGAGGCTGGTATCTCACTGGGTAGAGGCAGTGCTGCCTCAGGTGGCATGCTCAGGTGGCATGCTTTGGCATGCTGCCTCAGGTGGCAAGTAGTCCTGGGACAGCCCTGCCAAGGCTACAACGTCCCTCTAGCTGAAACCTACATGAAAATCTTCTGCCCTTAACAAGACCTTCTCTCCAATGAGATAGAGCCCATGGCACAGTCTAGCAAAGCTTCGACCATTGACCAGGAGGCTCTGTTTCCCCCTAAATGTCTCATGGCCAAGAGAATCTTTGTCTTCTTCAGCCACCATCTCAGAGAGGGAAGCATATCAGATGATTCATGAATGCACAGGAACTTCATGTCAACATGCAAAAGGGGAAATGGCTCACAGATGTAGAGCATGCAAAGGAATGTATGGTGTGTTCATGCTGAAGTTTCATCTGGTGGTCAAACAGCCCATGCTAGTACTACCATGCATTTAAATACACTATTTTTTGGCATCAAATCCCATCGTTACTGTGAAATCCAGGAATTGAGTATGCCTGCAATAGTTCAAGTTCCTTATGAAATGTTTTTAGTCCTTCAAGTGGAATCAAGTTCCTGACTTCTGAGTGTGTGGCTATTTGAATCAAACCTTTGGTAGCAGAAAAGAGATACAGTAAAAACTAGAAACCATCGCCTATTTAAACCCACTTTCCATCTTTTCCTGGCACTCCAACAAGGTTTTCTGCAAGGCTTTATTCTATATTTTATTTGCAAATCATTTTGAATATGAGATAGCAAACAGTCGATCCTAGAAACTTTATTAAATAAATTGTGCTCGGAAGCAGAGCAAGTCATGTAAAAATGAATGCAGAATTTTGTTTGCCCTCAATGCGGCATTCGTAAAGCCCAGAAGCTGAAACAGGTGTGAGAGCGCACCATACAGACCTGTTTAAGAAGGCATTGCCAAAGGCATTGAGTTTTCTGAAAGGCTTTTTGGGATCCACGACCAGTGCATTTCCAGGAATGATGCCCTCCACATCCCCCTGCATCACTGCAATGAAGGAGTCAGTTGTAGGCTCTGGACCAATCCTCATCCCAGGGAAATCTTGTTCTAGGAGGTACCTGAGAAAGAACACAGTATAAGAGGAGTCACACATTCACCCAACTGCTGAGGTCTTGAGCTGAAGGATGCCAGTCTTTTCTTCTATGAGCCCTCGGAAACTGCACTAGACATACAACTGTTCTGATTGTAAATCTTTTCTGTGAAGAATCATAGTAACATTCAGAAATACAGAGCACTTAAAATTATATACTCCAGAAATAAGAAAACAAAACATGAAAGCCCAGCAGGTCCATCTAGCTTGGCAGTAGCGGACCTGAGATGGGGGGGTAAAGGGGCAAAAGCCCTGGGTGCTGGGCTGCCCTGGGCTTGGGGGAGTGGTGATGTGGTACACGCCCCCCCCCACCGCATGCTGTTCTCCAGCAACTGGGGGAGAGAAGGAGCAGGGGAAACTGGGTGGTAAGTGCTGAAGGGAGACGCGATTGCTGCTCCAGGCAGCCGCCTGCCCCGGCTTTGTTTGGGGGGCAAGTGGGCAGGCTGAGCCACTCTAGCCACCTGCCTCTTAAATGCAAGCAAAGCCAGCTTCCAGCTTTGTTCATTAAAAAAAAACAAACAGGGTCGGGTTGGAAGTAATTGCAGTGATGTGATGACATCACCGCAATTGCACTTGGGGTGGCAGCCTGCCGTGTCCCCTGGTGGCACATCCTTCAGGAACACCCCTGTAGCTTGGCATCCTATCGCCCACAATGTGGATTCATCAAGGGCTGGTCAAATACAGCTTGATGCCAAATAGCCTCCTTCCTGCTGCCACTATAAGACACCCATTACTTGGCCACTTATGGAAGCCATTTGAAATAGAAAGAGGATTGCTTATTGAGAGGTGACCCCTTAAACACATTACACATAGAGGCATCAACTACATGAAATGAGCCTGTTGGCTTCACTCGGTTAGCACAGTTGCAGCCATCTGAAGGGACACTGCAGGAGGGAACCGGTTACATTCCTAACTCTCCACCCAAGTACTGAACATAAAGTTCTAAAACAAGGTAGGAGCTGGCAAAGATGTCCCTCTGTATCCCAATGCCATATTTCCATGCCATAAGGCACAACCAAGAGATTACCCTTAACCAGTCACCCAATTAGTAAGGGATTGCAGGAGAACAGGCGATCCAAAGGGCCATGTACAACTCTCTCCAATATATTAGACTGGATGGAGCACCAATAAAGACATGTGGCAAGATTCAAGGCAAGTAGTATTGTCTTTCCAGCAGACTTCACTTTATGGACATTTGTAGAAACGCAAGGTGTGCACCATCTTCTCGCTGACAATCCTTTCACGTGAACAGATCTTGATGGGCAGAAAAATAAGAGCTCTTATTCTTGATACACCCAAACATGATATTACAGGAAATGCATCAGATGGCTTGGAATAAGCTACAGCCAGATAAGGCAGCTAGTTTTATAGCACCATCAAACTACTGGAATATTGTAGCTTTCCAAAAGTGGTACTCTCAGAAGTGCTGGCTGAACCTTGTGTGCATGGCTTTGAGAAGTTCTTTTCTCCCTTGAACTTCTGCCAATATTTGGATGAAGAGAGTCACATTCATTTCAAGTGCAGGATTTGCTAGCACCTTCTCAGCAAGCCTTCCAAAGGAAAAAGGATTGTTCTATTGCCCTTCGGCAGTCCAGCCAAATTAAAGCAAAGATTCTTTGCCCAGAAATACTACCACCCTCTTGCCTGGGGAGAAGCTGCTCAAAGAGACCATGTGGGTTTAGATCTGCCTCTAACATTCCTGGAGAAGAGCCTTTGGGGAAAAAAATAATTTCTCAAACAGTCTTAGTCCATTTATTTCAGGCTCTGCCAATGTCTTATGTTGTGCTTATCAGGACAAGTGACTGGGAGGAGGGCTTGGAAAGCTGCCGCCTGGCTCAACAGGCACACACATCAGGCAGAGGTCAGGGGAGCTCACTTCTGCTGCGACAACAGGCCGTGCCTCCACAGGGAGGCCAGCGTCACATACTTCAAGGTTTCAAACCATCTGCACCTGTGCCAAATGTTTTAGAACATTCTACGGGAACACCCATTCAGTACACACATCTTGGTCTTTTCCTTGGCAGGCACTGCAGGATCCAAACGTTCTTGAGCCTGTTTCCCAAATATTCAGGTTGCCCCAAGGCTACGACTAGCACAGGCTAAGTGTAAGCAGTACAAACAGAATTCAGTGCTGTAGCCAGCCCAACATTTCCTACAATGAACATTCATTAGAAACAAAAATCTGCCTTCTTCAATTTGCTCCAGGATCACATGGCATCCACAAAGCACGCCTATGGGATATGCAGTACTCACTTCATTAAAGCCTCGTCATTACCCTCCAGCTACTGGATACCTCAGAGAAGATGAATTATTTTTCTAGGGGGAAAGGCCTTGGTGTACTTAATGCATTCCTACTGCCAGGCACACTGCATAACTTTTGGCATGTTTTCCTTAGATATGCAACTTGTTCAACAGCATCCATCAAGGAAGGCATAAGCCTGCATTCAGCTGCATGCAATTAAATTGATTGCTTCCATGTTCATGGCCAGGCTTCCTGCCCAGACACCGGTGGAATAATTATTGCACTCATTCTACAATGAATTAAATAATGTTAGCATATACTAAGTAAAAGCAGTCGGAATTTTACTTCTGTGTCCTGGAAAACCATTTCTTCTTTACTGCATTGATCCCATCTGATAGTTCCAGCCAAACCTTTTCCAGCATCAGCTTGAGATGAAGAATCAAAACTGCCATAGTTGGCCCTATTCCAGTTGCAATATAGTGCAGTAGGATTCCAGATGTCTAGGACATTAGAAGACTGGAATAGGACTTCGGAGGCATCATGGTCCATAGAGACCTGGAAGCTGTAGAAAGTGACTGGCCCCCTGGCTAAGCTCTCTTTTCCATGCTCCCTCCTATCTCAAACTACTGGTCAAGATTCACAGCATTGTTGAATACTGTAGTTGGTTTTTCAGACTACCTTTCCCATGCTCTGCTGCTGGCCCCCCCCCCCCCCCCCCCCCCCCCCCCCCAAAAGAATATTGGGGAATTCTGCCAAACAAAGGGCTGTAGCTAGAGGGCAAGGTAGCAGCATCTCTATACATGCAGAAGCGCTTTAGATGCGAGTTGGTGCTCAAAATACTTGAACAAGTATCAGACCCAAGTTAATGGTTCCCAAAGTTTTTGGAGGCCCTAAAGGCTGCTGCCTTATTTATAAATGCCAAGAGGAATGGCTATAATGGTGATAGGGCATCAGTACTTCTCCTCCTGCCTTGTAGCAGCTTGGTTAACCCTTAGCATATTCTGCTCTGTCAGTTTCACAAACCACCAAAAATTGGTCCATGGCCCACTCGTGGGTCCCAGACCCACAGTTTGGGAACCACTGTTCTAGTGAGTTAGTGGTCAGTACTTGACCAAGTATTATTCAACTGGTACAATGCTCATCTAGTTTAGACTGAAGTATGAAAACCCTCCGTTTGCCCCTTCCAAAAGCTTGCTACAGATATTAGAAATCACTGCATTGTTAACATTCATCTAGTGACTTCAGTCTCCAGTATGCTGACATGACCAATCAATGAAGCTAAAAGGGATGGAAAGAACATTATGAGCTTGCCTGGTGTCTTTTTTTGCCTCTGAATGAGTAGCTTATTTAAAGTCTTAGTGATGAATTCAATGCAGATGAATCTGCAATACATGATGTGGCTGCTCTCAGCCCTTCCCCATCCTATTCAACTTCCATGATCCTTTTTCATACCCTACTGAGGAAAGGGGAGAATCTGACTACAATCGTTTCTTCTCTTTGTGTGGCCAGGAATACCTGGGAGATATAATAATGGAAGAGCCAACTGTACTTCCAGGCAGGCAACTTGCCAACATGGTGTTGCTGCCCAGCACCCTACATCAACCACCTCCAACAGTAGCACCAAACATACCAAGAACCTGGTGACTTCCTATCTAGCCTAATACAAGCTTGTTTAGCAACACTGGGCAATTGCCAACATGCCCCTGACAGTTCTAGGAAAGAAAGATCAAACTCTACGCATTGGCACACAACACCAAGGGCCAATTTCCTTTTTAAGCATGTCATTTATAACAAAGATGGGAATTTGGCCCTGTGACAAGACCAGAGTCAAGTCTGGAGTCCTCGCAGGTGCCCTTTGCTGACTCACCCAGAACCATGACTTGCGTCATTTGAAGCAAGCCAAGAGTCTTTTTTGAAGCAGGCATGCCAGGGCATGGACCAAAAGGGACTGGGCAAGGCAGGGAGAGTTAGAATGAACTGCATGAGAGTAGGGACAGAAGCAGCAAGCAGGAGCAGGGCCACGCGGCAACAGCTGGGAGACATATGTTAGGAGCAGTATAACACAATCCTTTGCAGCTCTAATCAGAAGTTAGTTCCATCGTGCAGAGTTCTCCCAGGTAAGAATGGAGACTGGAATCACCTGGAGCCATGAGGATGGAGAGAGACACAATTGCTAAGAACCACCTCATCCCCCTCCCTGGGGGAGGGAATCCAGCCAAACCTAAGGCAAGGACACCTTGGGCTCCTCCTCCTTCATCCAAGGATATTGGCTCCTTCAGAGATGAACAAGAGAAGCCACTCCCACTTCCCCCTTATTAAAATAAAATAATATTTTATTTTAATGTTTTTGTTGTATACTGCTTTGGATTTTGATAAAAAGCAATTATAAAAATCAAATAAATTGATAAATTATTGAAGCCATAAGTAACCCTACCAAATGTGGTATGATACAAGGCAGCAAGTTTGAAACTTCTCCTGTTGCTGCACCAATTGACAGAAGTTTGTTGCCATTCACCAATAGCAGAGAAAGAACGGAGGACTCCTACTACACAGAGGAGAGAGGACAGGGCAGCTGCTCAGCCCCAAAGCTGGAGGGATTCTAGAGCAGTGGTTCCCAACGTGGGGTACACGCCCCACAGGGGGGCAATTTGATTTTTAGGGGGGGCAATTCGAGAACGAGCTATTAACAGTGCATTTTTTGAATTCTGAGTTATTAATTTGAAAGCCTGCTAATTGTTCTTATATCGTATTATTCATATATTAAGCTAAGAATGTTTTTTTAAATATCCCTCTTTTCGTGCCATCTTCTTAGTGTCTTTTCTGTTTAAATAACCTTTACTCCTTACTTCTCAATTGTTACAAGTTAAGTGGCTTGAAACTCCATTGTACTGGTGATCTTAGAATAAAGTAAAAAAGTATTTCGTGTGCGCACACAGTTATTTCTGAAGGGCCTTGATACATAAATGTATGATATTATAAATAATTTTCTTATACATTTGATCCATTGAATTCAATAATTTGTTTCATTCATTCAGAAAGCATGCTAATAATTTTATAGTCCATATTTAATTTGATATATTAAATAATTTTAACAAGTATTTTATTTTCAATATTAAAGTTTGAAACTTTATTTGCTGTTTTTTCATTTTTTAACAATTTCTTAGTGATATCTTCCTCAGTACTTCAACTATCCTTCGTTCTTTTATTTTTCTCTTTCATGGATGCCATATTCTTTGGAACATTGTTTAAACCAAGTTAATGACCTTTTAGGCTTCCTCCACGTGAACAGGAGTTCATTTTTTGAATAATAAGAATTATATGTCACAAGGGGCATCAGGATTTTAGGGATGCTTAGGTGGGGCATGGCCAAAAAAAATTGGGAACCATTGTTCTAGAGACTCCTCATAATATTTGCGGACTCCAGAAGGACAGTCCTTCAAGTCACCCTTATGTTCCTGGCTTCAAGAATTCTTTGACCAAGGGACTCTTATCAAAACCTAAACATGGGCATCATCTGAAGACATTAAAACAGGTATTTAACCATCTGATATGTTCATTATATTTTAGTATGAATCTGAAGATTAAAATTATCCTTGTTAGATCTTCTGAGAGGAGGAGTTGTTGTTCAGTCGCTAAGTCGTGTCCGACTCTTCGCGACCCCATGGACCACAGCACGCCAGGCCTCCCTGTCTTCCACTAGCTTCTGGAGTTCACCCAATTTCATGTTCATCGCTTTGGTAACACTATCTAACCATCTCATCCTCTGCTGCCCCCTTCTCCTTTTGCCTTCAATCTTTCCCAGCATGAGGGTCTTTTCTAAAGAGTCCTCTCTTCTCATGAGAGTTAGGCTTGCCTAAACATTTTAATAAGCAATTTTATCATTGGTAGCTTAAATGCAGTGATGTTCTCCTACAAGTCACAGTACAACACAGGGATGACTATGGAGAGAAAATTTGCATTTCCAGTATGTGTTACTACCAGTGCACCTATTATAAAGTTAATATTTGTAAACTTGTGGAATGGGGTGACCTTGCAAGGACCACGGTTGCAATCCTACAACGTTTTCTTGGAGTAACCCCCCTTGAATACGATAGGACTTAGTTCTAAGTAGAAATGCATAGGAGTATACTGACAATTTATGATCCAGAGACCCTTCTTTATTACGGGATTTGGAGCTCATTAACAGGGCAATGAGCTCCAAGAACTACACTGGCCAGATACAACAGAAAGCAACATAGGCATTGCTACAGTTACTAATTACTTCTTTAAAGCAGTTGGTTAATTAAGAATAAGCTCTAAAGAGATTAACAGACCATGTCTGGGCCAATTCACTTCTGCAGCAGTAGCAAACTGCCTTGTTTTTGAACACTAGGAAGTGCAAAGGGAAGATGCACATTGATGCCACAAGTGCGCATGTGCCAGGGTGGCCAATTGCAACTGCGACCCTTGAAGATTGTTTGGAGATGCAGGTCTCTTCACGGCATGGATCTTAGTGTGCTATGTTAAGAGAGTGCATATATATACACACACAAACACAAGTCATGCATCAACCCTCATTCAAGCTGAACAGGTTGCTGATCATGTGCTTATGAGAAAGAAGGTTGCCAATTCCCAATATATATGAAAATCATGACAACATGGTGCAAAAAGGATAAGAATCCACACAAAGCACCAATTGCAGGCTAGCTCTCGTTGATGATGGAAATCTTTCTGGAGGAAGATTAAGAGAAGGAATCGGGGCACACAAATATGTTATGTTACCAGAAATACTGAAGCACACACACTGCTCAGATGCTATTGACTCCAGTGCGCCCATCATTCTGGGCATATGGAGCTTTTGGCTTGGGCCTTTCCCTTCTGTCAACACAGTGATGACATCAGTGCCCTGCATCGTGTGCAAGGAAGACACCATCAACGATGCAGAGCGGGTGAGATAGGATTTGGGGAACTTACATGAAGGAGACAAGGAGGAGGGTGGAAGGACAGCTAGAGAAATATATTGGGAGGAAGGATGGAAGAGAAAAGGACAAAGAAGAAAATGAAAATGAAAGACAAATCCATAGGGGAAGAACTGGAGCCAGAAAGGCAAGGGGAAACGCTGTATTTAGACCCCACACACATGATGGCAAGGGAGGCTGGGAATAAACCCCACTGGTAGGTTTTGCAAAGCGAACAGATACTCTCCATGCCCAGAGCATGGGAAAAGACTCTGGGCATTCTGAGCTAGAGATCGCTCCAGCCAACCCAGAGCTGCCACTAGCTGCTCCCAAGGTCCCAGCTGGCAGGCTGCCCCATGCCCACCACAAAGGTGGCTCCTCTTAAAAAAGACGAACCTGAGCGAAGGCAACTACAGATCCAGGCCCATTCCTTTATTCAGAGAGTATATAATAGCCCCAAGACTGAGGAAACACTGTAACATGCACTTGCATACCACAATACCCAAGCATCCTCCTTCTGACCCCTGATCTTAGAAGGATGTCCTGTGCCAACACCTGTGCCTCCTTGGGATGACTCTGAGGGTACAGTGCCCTCTCCACATATACAAAAGACTGTACAAACAAGAACGCTGAGCAGTGTCATTTCCCAACGAAACGAGCAAATTGTATCACAAGATCAACAGAACAAGGATTTCATTGTGGGGGGGGGGGGAGAGAGACAAGGAAGCCATTGTCAATTACAGTCTCCCTTAGCGCAAAGCTTGCAAGTACACCAGTGAAGCATGATGCGTTTGCTGCCGGCAGAAGAGAGTCATATGCGAGCAAGTTAATTTTCTTATGGGTGATGCTTTAAAGCGTTATGGCGCCAGAGCGCCCTTTACGCTTCATCTGATCAAGCGAAGCCAAGTTGCCTTGGTAACCTCTAGATTTGACCGTCACAACATGCTCTGCACGGGGCATCCTTAAAGATAGCTCAGGAACATCAGCTGGTTCAGACTACTGCTGTCTGACTGGCAGGCGCAAACTATCATTCAGGGGTGGCCAGCTAATGTATCGCAGCAGGCTCATACGGCACCCTGCTCTTGGAAGAAAATATTGGACAGGCAGTTCTCCCCACACTCTTCCTTTCACTGCTATTGCGCTCTCTCAACCAAGAAAGTGAAGTGGTAGTGGCAATGCACTGGGGTTAGGACTTGGGCCCTCTGCTGCAGGTTCTAGTGTTTAAAGCGGCCCAGGATGAGGCTGCTTATCAAGTAGGGGGGTGCAACCCTGGCCTCAGGCAATAAACTGAGGAGAACCACAACCTGGTTGGGGGACTCCCTCCACCTCTCCCAGCCGTCTCTTTTGGCTGGCTACCTCCGATGGCAATTCATTGGATTTCTTGGTCAAACAGTCAAGAGTTTGAGCAAGCAGGAGGCCATGTCATTGAAAAGTGTGTGTTGGGTGAGCCAAGACAAGATTCTTCGCTCCCTGAACAAGAGGTGGTGGCAGTGGTCAGGGATGTGGGGTCGGGGGTCTGGTCACAGTGAGCTTTGCTTGCTAGAGATGGGCAACACCTGGGATGGGGAAAGGGCTTAGAATGGGCCCCAAGAGGCCACACTGGTTTCAGCAAGAAGCAAAGCATTTCCCCTTATAACCGTGAACACTCCTGACATCCTTTGCAAGTTTACTTCTGCAAGCAAGCAAGCAAGCAAGCAAGCAAGCAAGCAAGCAAGCAAGCAAGCAAGCAAGCAAGCAAGCAAGCAAGCAAGCA
>JAJKFI010000008.1:6949148-6985586 GCA_029204185.1 Lerista edwardsae | reverse complement strand
GCAAGCAAGCAAGCAAGCAAGCAAGCAAGCAAGCAAGCAAGCAAGCAGTCTCGTTCCATTGTACTCGGAGCCCCAGTTTCATTGCTGCAGACGTTTGGCATTTAAAGGGCAGAGATTAGTTTAATGATGATGATAATGATTCCCCCTCCCTGGGGAACTGTATCTTGGGGAGGCAGCTGCAAATCTCTAACAGGCCAAACTCAAACTCCCAGCATCCTTTGAGGGAAGCCACGGCACTTAAAAAAATACCATGTATAAAACAGATGCATTTGCAGCGCAGATATGCCCAGAGAAAAGGAATGCTAATGCTGGCCTCTGAGAAAAGGGATATTGGAACTTGCCCAGGGGAGCCAGAGAATGAACACGGAACAGAAATCAGGTGACAGGACCCAACACAGGCTATGCCATCAGCTGGCACTATTGGAGCAGGTTTGTGTTTATTATTAATAGGGTTCATGGACGCTGGCCAGAATTATTCTAAACAGTGGCTACAGCACACTTGTGAGCTACAACTGTACTGTCTTAATTCCACTTCCCCACCCACTGCAAGAAATATGTAGCAAGCAATGCTGTTACTGCATTAAGCAACCGCCAGGGGAGGATCCTGCCCATTACGCCCAAGGGCAGCACAGTCTGTTAAGAGGAGGAATGATTGAACTTCAGGTAGTTGTGCTTGCCTACAGCAAACTCTGAGAAGGCAACCTGGGGTGCAGGAAGGGATACATAACAGAAAGGATAAAAATGCAGAAGCCAGCTAATTGAAGGAAGTATCCCTCTGTTGACAAAGTGAAGCCTGCTCCTGGGTCTGTAAAGAAAGCACAGTTAGATTTCCTTGGAATCAGACAGGCATGCCTTCAGTCTTGCTCCACTGACCTTAAACACAGTAGACCCCTTTCTTTTCTGTTTCAAAGCCTCAAGGAACTGAAGACCAGTTTTCCTTGACGTGCCCTTGCAGCCTTGTGCATATTCCAAGTCCAAAAGCTTTGACAGTTCAAACAGTGAGGATTCCATTTAACCTCTCACCCAGATAAAAGCCAGATTCAAACGCTTAGGGGAAAAATTACTGGGAACTACATCATGATTCTTCAAAGACATCTTAAGAAGGAATGGTCCAAGACAGGGTGGGGTGTCACCAGCCACCATTACCAGCTTTCAATCCATCACATGATATCTATAAGGCATCAATTCTTCTCTCACATCCCTGGTCAGCATGTCTGGAGCTCCATATAGACAGGAGGATGGAGACTATTTGCTTTCCTTTAATTGTATCTCCAGTCCTGCTTAACAGTCTGAACGGATATTTGAACAAGGCTCTAAAAGAGACCATTATCTCTTTGTTATTGTATTTGGGACAAAAGAGGGCAATGATGAAAGTCATCTGAAGTAGAATCCCGAGACCATAGCTTGAACTCAATACCTTTCTTATCCCTGGCTCAAGTTAGCTTTATAGCAGGGTACGCCACACATTACCAGATGGGTTCCTGCTAAGGTCTAGTTACAAGTACAATCTCTATGTGAAAGCATGAAAAGAGGGGCAAGCCTGAAGCAATTACTCAGAAGGATAGAGATGAATGCACTAGCCAGTGTTCGACGCCAGACACTGGTGATGCAATAAGGGGCGAATCTTTATACCCGTGGTCTCCAAACGGGAGACTGCTGTGTCCCAGAGAAGCCCTCCCCATTCTGACCAGCAATTATCATTCTGCTGCATCGCGGCATTGTCCCCACAAGCTACGCTATGCACAGGGATGCTCCGGGGAGTCATGTCCAATGTCCCAGAAGGCTGTGCAGCAGGATGTCTGGGCAGACACAACTGTCCGGAGTGCCTGCGTTACCTCCAGCTTGGGGACAACACGGCGATGTTGCAGAACGGTAATCACAGGGAGGGAGGGCAAACCCATGGGCCGGGGTTTGGAGAGTCCTGGTTTTACAAGCTCTCTTGCAATTCTCCAAAAACTCTACCACCCCATTTATTTGGAGTAAGGGGCAGAGATGTGTTACATACCACATACAAACTTACCTGAGAGTACTCGAGAGTGTCCAAGCAAAAATCTGAATCTAGTTCTCTACCAAGTACGAGTTTAGCACTATTCTCTGGACATAGAATGAAACAATCAGACTGAACATCTGAAAGAACATTTGACGCTATGTTTTAAGACAAATCAGAAGAATAAAGCGGGGGAGGACATGGAGAGAACAAGTCAAAGCATCCATTTCCAGCAGTTTTCTGCCCAAGGCCTCCTTTAAAATACCTACTTTTCCTAAAATATCCTCCTAAAAATTAATCCTTCCTGGAGTCTGCCAATATCTGCCTTGCAAAGATGTGTGCTGGTAAAGGAGCGGCCTACTGAACTGCTTGCTCATTCTGTACTTGGCTCATTGATACAAGCATTGAATTTCAGCAGCACCAGAGCAGGTAGAAATGCCTACACTAATCAAGGTCACTGATCACCAGGTACTGCCCATTTTATTACTTTCTCCCATTTCTTCCTCCATGCTTGCTTCCCCCACCCCCCAATCTACTGAGTTACCAGGAGAAGAGGCAGCAGTCAGTTCTCCACAACATTTTGTGCTTTCTTAAAATATTTGTTCCTTGAGGTTACATTCTTCTAAGCCACTGGTTCTGAAACATTTTAGCATTGGGACCCACTTTTCAGAATGACAATCTGTCTGAGAATGCAGCAATACGTTGGGTTATTTCTGTCAATTTTCAACAGCAAAATGAATCAGAAAGGAAAAACCCTATTTACAATCTTGTCGCAAGCAAAATAACCATAGAGCCCTCCTCCTGTCCAGTGTCCCATCTTCCCAATACGGCAGCTCCAGGCACTTCGGAACCCACCTGAAATTGGCTTGTGACCCACTGGTGGGTCCTAATCCACAATTTGGGTACCACTGTTCTAAGCTATAAAGGAATTACAGGCAGCCCCGTGCTCAAAGTGCTCTAAGCCTCATTGAGGCTCTGGTTCTCAAACTTTTTAGCATTGGATCACACCTAAAGTTGCTACCTAAAGTAGCATTGGATCACACCTTTCCCAGCTGCTCAAGCCTCAGTGGCTATAATGGTGATTGGGCAGCAGTGCTCCCCCCAAGTAGTAAACCCTTGATGCATACAGTCTAATCTACCTTATTAGTTTTGTGACCCACCAAAAAATGGGTCTTGATACACTGTTGGGCCATGGACCCAGAGTTTGAGAACCACTGTTCTATAAAATTTAACTGACCGTGGAAACTTAGAGGTGCTGTAAATCATTCTTCAGGATTAGAAGAATGATTAACATTGGTATCCGTAGAAGATCAAGTCCAAGAAATGTATTTTGCATGCCATTCAGAGAAAAATAACAGTAGTGATGCCCAAAACCATCACTTTTCAGCAACCTTTTAAAAAGGTAAAATACCACGAACATTGTCTGCCATATACATCAACACCAGATCTTATAGTTTCATATTCCAAGAGCGTTTATTTCTACCTTGGTCACATTTCCCATCCAAATGGTGGAAGAATGCTTAGATATCACTTGGTGTGCCGCCCATCTCTCCTAACTGCACTATGTAGCACTTCTAAAGCACCACCCAAAACAAAAGGAAAGGGAGGAGGCAATGAGCATTGAAATACAGCTCAACCATGCAACCCAGAGAACAAGTATTCTCCCAACTACTTCTGAATACACTTTGCAGAAAGAAGCATAGTTGCATCCTATTTGTCACCTTATCTATCTGTGCCAATATACCAGTGGTTCCCAAACTTTATATACTGGTGACTCTCTTGAACTACTGGGCCATTGGCTGCAGCACCCTATGAGGGCTACAATCCTATACATTGTATAGGGTGATGGGTTTTTTTTTACAAGGATTCCATGGCTTTTCTGGCTACCTTCAGGGGCTCCCCAGGGAGCCATGGCTCACAGTTTGGAAACCACTGCAATACACTCTTGTTGTATACCCCAGTCCCTCTGTACACTGTATTCAGCAAAGTTTGATGTAGGATCCAAACTGTAGTTAGGGAAACTTTTGCAATCAAACTTTACAGAGGTCTTGCTCTCACTGAAGTGAACCAGTCTGTGTCTGGTTGGGTTCAGATTATAAACAGAATGCCCCTTGATATAAAGAACTAGCATGTTGGGGGGAAAGCAAAGTTAGGATCCTTTTGACATGCAAGGTCTCTCTGTGGAGGGAAGTTCTTTATGTGGAGGAGCATGCAGTTATGCGAGCCCCATGTGCAGTCTGAAGTGGTACAAGAGCCCCAAACATAAGCTTACCACTTCAGTGAGAACTAGATCCCACACAGGTCTTAAGATGACACAGGTAAAAAGCCTCTTACTAGTGATTCTGCACCGTACTTGATAAGGAAACTAATTAAGGGTGCAGTACTAGAGTACCACGTGGGACGAAGTAGTGCAGTGGGTTAAACTGTTGAGCTGTGAGCTTGTTGACCAGAAGGTTAGCAGTTTGAGATAGTGCAACAGAGGGAGCTCCTGTTGCTTGTCCCAGCTTCTGCTAACCTAGCAGTTTGAAAGCACATAAAAAATGTGAGTAGATAAATAGGTACCACTTCAGTGGGAAGGTGATGTGCGCCTTGGTGTATAGTCATGCCACCGCACGACCACGGAAATTTGTCCTCAGGATAAATGCTGGCTCTTCAGCCTGGAAATGGAGATGAGCACTACCCCCTACAGTCAGTCACGACTAGACCATTCGGTCGTGGGGAAACCTTTACCTTACCAGAGTCAAACCTGCTATATGACAGCAGGGAATGACCAACTCATTCAGCTCAAACAGTCCCCAGGAATAAGAACTCCAATTCTTCCAAAAATCAGGGCTGAGTATTTACAATCAGCATCAAGTTTATTTCACCAGCTCTATAAGAAACACAAATTTCTATTTAAAAAAAAATAGAAAATTACTGGAAACCCTTTTATGAATGGATAGATGCACAATTAAGAACTTAGTAAAGATGTTAAGATAAATTGTAAGAATTTATGTAAGATAATAGACTAGAAAATTAGCTCTCCTGAAACAGTAACCCTTTTGTGTTATCCTTAGTCTCCCCCTTCCTCAGGTTATCATTATCCTATTACTGTATCCTTATGTTAAAACAAAAATCCATATACAAAAAAAAAGAAACACAAATTTCAGGGCCGCCACGCAATTTCTAAGCTTAAGACACACACAATTCCTCCTGACCTTTTCCAAAGCATCTTTTAGTTATGAAAAGGTAATCTAATGAAGTTGGCAGCCTGTCGGTTTGCTTTTGGGACACAGAATATTTACATCCAGGGTTCCAGAAACTCTCCTCATACAGACACCTCCACATGTTATGTGAACATCAGACCACCTTAAGGGACAGCTATGATGAACTTTGATTCTATGTTTTTCCTCCCTGCACTGCCACAACCTTTTGCTGATACAGCAAAAGTTTTGTTAAGATGTTTTGCTGGGGTTCTATACCTGTCCATTCATGCTAGATTTCACTACTGAGAATCACATATTTCCACAGACTGCAGTGACCTCACTTGTTTTTGTCCACATGATTATATATAATACCAAGGCCTCAAAAGCATTGCTTCCTACAGACCAGAGTAATGATGACCTATTCTCTACAAGAACGCACACATTCCACCCTAGCATCAAATAATGTCTGCATTTTGAACAGGGGAGGCTTGAGCTGCAATCTGTTTAGGGAGGCCTTCTGACATTCTTGCAAACCAATCATTTTGGTGAGCAATCAATACCTTGCAGCATAAGCTGCAAAAGTACTGTAATAGCCACAAGGTATCTCACCTTCAGACAATACAAGCCAGCAAAAAGGAAACACAACCAGAAGACAGTTCTTTATTTTGTCCCCAAACATGCGCTGCAGCCACATGTTTATGCATGCACTCCCTTCTACCAATTTCTCATTTGTTCTCCCAAGAACGCTACAGATCATCAGAGTTTACCTTATGAAAGTAGTCTTCCCAGTGGAATATTGCCCTACCAGTAGGACCATAGGCTTGTTGTCAAAGTCAGCATCTTCCAGGGCAGGTGAATGAAACTCGTGGAATTTGTAGTAGTCTTCCAGGGGGAGCAACTTAGTTTTGTAGAGCTTTTTAAGACCCTCACTCACAGTCTGGAATACTTCAGGGTCTTTCCTTCGCCTATCATCACTACCCAGCCAGCTGAACATTTTGCAAACAGGGCAAAAACGACACCAATTGTTCTTTTTCTTTGGCAAAATCCGGCAATGAATGAAATATTTTTTCCACTTGCGCTAGAGAGGCTTTCAGGCTGCGCTGCCAAATGCACTCCCTCTTTTTTAACAAGAGGAATATATTGCTCACTGACCACTAGCCCGTCAGCAAGGAAACGTTTCAGGGGCGGAACTGTCCCCAGCGACTGGGAAGTAGTAGCTGCACGTTTTCTTGACACTGCCTGCCGAGGAGGAGCTGCGCCTGAAAATAGCTGCAGCATGCAGCTTTCAGAGAAGCCCTTTCTGCACTGGCCGCTCGGGAAATTCAAACTAAAACCCGGTTCTGCAGCGATAGCCGAGCTCAACGCTAAGCGCGGTCAGCGGCAGCCTTTGCACCCGAAGGGCGAGGACCGGTGAGCGACTCTCTTCTCAAACCCAAATTCTTCAGCCGCAGGGAAGGGCGGCTGAATCACAACTGCGGGAGCAGCATCCTTCCTTGCGAAACAGCTGGCGTTTAAATGCCAGCCTTTCAGGAACTCGATCAGGAAACGGAAATTGTCCAACTACTGGCAACGCCCAAGGGTGAGAGCGACGCCAGAGAGAATCATGGCCAATGGCCGCGTCCCTTGCGTTCTATCGGCACGGCTCAAGAAGGTTAGATTACAGGAGATGACATGACGTCATTTTCTTGAAGCCATAGGTAAACAAATATGGCTGACTCAGATCTTTCCCGCCAAGGAGGATTGCCGCGAATTCACGAATAAATATCTCCCTGCACGTGTGTAAAAGTTAATCTCAACGTCTTTAAGCATGCCTGCGTGTTCTGCATACGGGTGTGCGAATCGCTGTATGAAAAATGGGATTTAATTTCCACGGAAAGATTCATGTATTCACATTACATCGGTTCAATAAAACTACAATTCACTGAAATAGTGCATTTTTTTTGAAGCTGTGTAATTCCTTGTTGTTCCTAGCAGTCTTATTCACCATTTTCTGACACCCACTGTTAATGGTCTAGAAGGAAAAAATATATATATTCCCCCCCTCCTTTTTCCCCCCTTCCCATTTACACTTTTTTCCCACCTTCCATTTTCTACTGTAATATTTTCGAAATTCTGAACATTAACAGAATTTGTTTTGTTGGGGGGGGGGGGTGAGTGTAGAAGTTTTTTAAAAAAACCTCTTAATAGTCTAGAAGTAAAAAAGAATTCCTCTCATATTGACAACTACTTGTGTTATGAAGAGATTTTAATGTAATTTTCCTACTGTAATACTTATGAAATTTTGAACATTAACAGACATTTTTATGGGGCATGACCGTTTTAATTTTGCTTGTGTAGATTTCAAAAAATAAGTCTGTCAAAACAGTGCAATCTGAGTTTAAATAGACAGCAAGTAGCATTTCGTCAGGTATGTTCAGTGATATAATTATGAGGAATTTAACTTTGTAATTGCATATTAAATCATAATAAGGTTACCAATAATGTTTCTACACGATCACATGTTTTTATTTTCGTAAGTTTTTATTTTTATTCAATCCTAAACAGTACGAGCAAAGCAATCTGAAATGCTTGGAATGAGGAATGTTTTGAGTATACCAACATGGCTGCTAAGCCCACCCCCTGGCTTCATTTCGCTCCTATTTCTTCTTAAGGCGTGTCGTCTCCTGCACGGCTACAGTTGACCCATAGAGCTAAGGAGAATAGAGTCACCCATAGATATAGGAAAGGTTAGAGTCACAAATTAATGATTGGAGACGAAACTTCAAAGAATCTTTCGACGCGACTCTTTTTTCCCTTCCCTGGACGAATATAAAAGACGCCCATAAAAGGATAGCGAAATCGAGGGGTTCTGTATAGTTGCGTTTGGGCGACAGGACCGCGATCAGCAAAGACCACAGTCTTCCTTTTTTACATCTTATTTCTGGTAGAAAATGTACTTTTTTCGGTTTTTAAATATTCTTTTTAACATTAAATATTTTTTAAATGCCTTGCAAATGCCAATCAGTCCATGTTGCAATAGGGGCGGGGCGGGAGAGCTGTGGCCGAGACGAGCTTACGACTGATGGGGGAGGACACGACAGTTCTGTGATGTGATGTCCGCAAACAAAAATATTAAAGCATTAAAATGCAGCCCAGAGACGATCTGGATTTCCAGCTCAAATTCCCTGTACAAAACATCCTACAGGGCATACCAAAGGTCAAGCGAATTAACTTTTCCCGCTCTGTCGTCCATCCAATTCAGATCAAGTGACGGTGTATGCAGACGCCAGCAACTCCTTTAACACGTGCGCAGCCATTACGCTTTGAAACTTGTAAAAATGCCTTTTGCACATCAAATAAGATCTGAGTTAGAGACCGCGGGGACTCCTGACTTTGCTGTCATCGTCTGTTTCTGGAAGGACTCACGCTGCTGTCTATTCACAGCTGTCGTAAAATCAAAATTTTCCCCATTCTCTGTTCTTTGAGCAACACTCACGTCTGTTTGGGGAAATTAAAAAAAGGTGCCTAAAACAACCCTCAATAGACAAAACGTCTGTGTGTCTATAAAGATCTACGTCTATGACTTCATCAGAGTATTGGTAGCGCAGGCTCGGCTTGTTGGCCCTGGAATTAAATGCTTTGCGCAGAGTTTGCAAGCTGATGGTTTTTGGAGATCAGTGAGGGACTGCGCCATCTGCAGGACACAATTGGGAACTGAGTGTGTTTAAAGAGTCTTTTAGGAGCGATTAATACGAAGTAGTTGTGATAACTGTAGGGTTGTTGTCCACAGAGGTGCACTAGTTCTCGCCTGTAGTTAAGTCTGATGAGTTATAATAATGCATGTATCCACGGCTGGTCTCAGATGGTGGAGCGTTTGGTCTCCTTAATTCCGATACAAAACGAGGACTTGCTATGCTAGTTAGGAGCCCCGCCTCCTGCTTTTAATAAGGGGAAGGAACAGGTCTTCATTAATAATCAATGACTGGGAGGGGCAGGGAGGCAGCGCAGTGTGTTAGACACTTGAGCACAATACACCTGAAATCGTCCCAATAGCATGATTTTTTTAACCCACTCCTTAGTCAAAACCCATCCAAAATAGGGTGCGACAAGCTGGAACAGACATTTTCTACCTCGCTATCATGCAAAACATATCAAGCATATAATAAGTGAGACACGTGAGAACAATATTTTGGAAATGATACCCATGCAGAATTGAAAATGTCTCGACCTCTTCTCAGCCAAAATCACTTTTTAATAAACAGCTTGAGTGACTGGTCTCAGTCAGCACGCAAAACAAGGTTCGCATACAACGACCCATTAGGCGGAAATGATAAAAATGATGAGACCCTACATGATCCGAAATTCCACGTTAGGATCTGATCTGAGCAAGAAACAGTTTTCAGGGAAAGGGACAGGATTACCAAGGGACTGGGAAAAATCATGGAATAATTGGAACCGATATAGCAAGTAACAACCCCACTTTAAATTACCCGTATAAGGGGCTTTCTGGATAAAGAGGCTAGTACAAAACCTACTTCCACTGGACTAGCGGGGACTGATATAGTAGCCACAAAGTGTTCCCTTAATCGAGTTTGGGAGGCTGTGTAGCTGAAGGAATATATATGTTTATTATGTGGTGAGGAATTTGGTGAGAAGGCTTATAAATGAGTACTCTTGTATGTACTCACACACACAAAGGGAGCGAGAGGGGGAGAGAGAGAGAGAGAATAAGGCATAAAAATAAGTGCTTAAATGACTAAGGGCGCAATCCTAAACTGAGTTAGGCCAGCATAAACTAAGCCAGCAAAGTTTGGCCAGCGCAAGGGACACCGTAAAATATGTTTGGACCACTCTCGGAGTCAGAGAGGCCAGGACACAGACGTGAGCCATCCTCCCTGACTCTGAGAGTGGCCCTAACTCACTTTATGGTGGCCCTTGTGCTGGCCAAACTTTGCTGGCTTAGTTTATGCTGGCCTAATTCCAGTTTAGGATTGCGCTCTAAGATATATAACAAAATTCAAATTAACAATAAATTTCAGCTCATTAATTCCCAGCAATAACAGAAACACTCTTTTCTTTATTAGATGTTTAAATATATATTCAGATAACTAACCTAGCTACTAAAATGGACAAAATTACAAAAAATTGAAATATCCAATACCAGTTAAAATACTAAATTAAATTCAACTCACTCCCAAAAAGGGGGGATCCCTCTTTTCCTCTTCTTATTGCCTAAAGACTCAATCCTCTGTGTGCTTACGTGGGAGTAAGTCTCACTGAAATAAATGGGACTTACCTCAGGCATTGGCTTGTCCTTTCTCTCTCTCTCTCTCTGCCCAGCCTCTAGCACTTTGCTGCATAGACTTAGGAAAAACCCTGTTGTAAATACAGGTTGATTATCACTTATCCAGACTGCTTGGGATGGGAGGGTGTCTGCTTGGGATGGGAGGGTGTCTGGATATTGTGTCCAGTTCTGGTCGCCGCATCTCAAAAAGGACATAGTGGAGTTGGAAAAGGTGCAGAAGAGAGCGACAAAAATGATTACGGGGCTGGGGCACCTCCCTTATGAAGAAAGACTGCAGCGTTTGGGGCTCTTCAGTCTAGAAAAAAGGCGCCTGAGGGGGGACATGATTGAGACATACAAAATTATGCATGGAAGGGATAGAGTTGATAGAAGGATGTTCTTTTCCCTCTCTCACAACACCAGAACCAGGGGGCATCCGCTAAAACTGAGGGTTGGGAGAGTTAAAACAGATAAAAGGAAGTACTTTTTTACCCAGCGGGTAGTTAATCTGTGGAACTCCTTGCCACAGGAGGTGGTGATGGCATCTGGTCTTGATGTCTTTAAGAGAGGATTAGACCGATTTCTGGAGGAAAGATCCATTGTGGGCTATAGGCAATGATGGATTGTGCAACCTCCTTACAAAGGTGGTGGGCTACAGGTACCGGGTGTAAGGGAGTGGCAACAGGATGCAAGCATCTTGTTGTCTCCTGCCTCCCTGGGGCACCTGGGGTGGGCCGCTGTGAGATTCAGGAAGCTGGACTAGATGGGCCCTTGGCCTGATCCAGCATGGCTCTTCTTATGTTCTTATGTTCTTATGTTCTTATGATTTTGGAATAATTGCATAAATATAATGAGAAATGCTTCCTCGTGCTCTTTTCACTGTGACCCATTTGGGTGTCCATATATATATGGGAATGAACCCAAGACCTTCTTTCTAGAGCAGTGATCCCTGGGTGGGGTGTAGTTGTTGGAAGAATTCTTTCCATCTCTGCAGGGTGAAAGAACTCTTTCCATTTTTTTTTCGCCAGGGAGCACACAATGGTGCCACTCACTTTCTTGATACTGTCATTGGAAGACTTGATTTTACCACTGACGGCGCAATCCTAGAATGGATGTTGGGCTGAAGTAACATGCCTGCGTCAGCCCAATGTCACTAACACTGACGTGGGGGCGCTGACCCGCACCCCTGCATCAGCGCTAGTGCTGTACAGCCGATGCTAGCAGCATCGTCGGCTCAATGGTGCAGGGCAAAGGTTGTTATAGCGCCGCCCCTGCACCAGCCGAACTCGGGTGGGGTGGGCGGGCGTGTCAGGGGGTGGGTGGGCGTGTCAGCCTAGGATTGGGGGTGGAGCTGGGATGCAGCCATTAGGGTGCATCCAAGCCTCCGTCCCCAGGCCGCACAGCCCCAAATCAGGTCTGCACCTGCTACTTGTTTCCCCGAAAAGAAGACCTAACCGGAAAATAAGATTTTTCAGGATGCTCGTAATATAAGCCCTACCTGCAAAATAAGCCCTAATTAAGATCGTCCGCCAGACAGACACGTTTACGTAGTACATTCGCAGAGGCAGTGGGAGGGTGTAGCGGCGATAAAAATCACTGACAGCTGTGTTGCCAATTCACTGCAAGTAGGCTACATGGATAAGAAGTGCTCATTTAAGGAGAGCTTTATTGCTGGACGTGAGAGATTGGGGCCAATGGTTCTACAGGACATGGAATAGCAAAAAATTCAGGCTGGAATTTGGGGTTTGGAGAGTTATGACGATGTTCCAGAAGAAGGCGACATGACTGTATTTGAATAAATGTAGATTGTTGTGCATGAATAAATGTAGATTGTTGTCCATGAAAAAATAAGACATCCCCTGAAAATAAGCCCTAATGTATCTTTTGGAGCAAAAATTATTGTAAGACCGGGTCTTATTTTCGGGGAAATACGGTACATAGCAGTCTATACAGCAGGCGCAGAACTAAGGAATCCAGAGAGGAGGCTGGATCCTTGCCTGGGGCAAGGGCGCGAATGTGCCCTTGCCCTGGGGAGGCTCCCCAGTGCACTGTAGTTGTGCTGGATTTAGTGCAGGCCTGCCGGCCTCGATATTCCTGCACAGCTCAGGATTGTGCCTCAGTCTGCTGAGAGTCTGCTACAGAGTCTGCTACTTGTGCCTGGATGCTGCCTCTTCCAGGTCAGTGGCAACACAATTCCAGGAGGCTTCCCATTCTGCCTTCATCTTCTGTCTGACCTCTTTGTTCAGCTTCTGGTATTGTTCAAAGCAGTAGCGTCCCTTGAGGGAGTCAAGGCGCTACATTTTGCAAGGCACCTTACCTTGCCGTGCAGGGGCAAATCTATTTGAAAGGGCGCCCATGGCGCCCAATGAAAATGCACCCCTAGGGGCACGCAACGTCATGATGTCATATCGTGACATCATGACATAGCGCCCCGCCCCTTCTAAGAGGCGCGTTCTGTTCGCTGCCGCCGGCGGGGGCGCCATGTTCTTTTCGCTGCCGTTGGCCTTAAAGGGCCGGCGGCAGCGAACAGAATGCGGTGCCCCAGCCGCGTTCTATTCGCTCGTGCCAGCCTTAAAGGGCCGGCAGGCGCAAACAGAATGCCGCAGCGCCCCACGCCCCGCCCCCTTTGAGAAGCAGGAGGGGGCGCCGGGTGGCAGCGTGTTCTCCTCGCTCCGGCTGGCTCTTTGAGGCCAGCCGGAGGGAGGAGAATGCGGCGCAGGGAGCGGGAGAGCCGTGGGCGCCATTTGGGGGGGCGGGCGCCATGCAAATGGCGCCCCCTGCAAGATGGCGCCCATGGCTCGTGCCACCCCCTGCCACCCCCTAGTTACGCCCCTGTTGCCGTGTAAACTGCTCCTCTCGCTCGCCTTCGCACTCACAGACAGTCCTCGCAACAAAAGTAATGCCTCTGCGTTGCTTACTGCCTCCAGGGCCGCTACTCGTTCAAAGTTGGCATGTGGCACATTCCAAGATGGACTCCAATATCTGCTTTTCTTCTGCATCAATATCATCCAATGTTTCAAGTGTTATGAATTTGTTGGATATGGCAATCTGGAATTCTTGTCTGGGTGTCGGTTTCCTCGTACATGCCTAGTTCAGTTTGAGGGGTGAGAGTGCCTTGCTTTTTGACCGTTGTCGTCCCAGCTGTGCCTTAGGAAGAAACAGACAGTGATCGGGTCCAGTCAGACCCCTCACTGCACATACATCTTTAAGTGACGATCAGAATTGGAAGTTGATCAGAATGTAGTCCAGGATACATCAATAGAGGGATGTTCTTTTCCCTCTCTCAAAACACCAGAACCAGGGGGCATCCGCTAAAACTGAGGGTTGGGAGAGTTAAAACAGGTAAAAGGAAGTACTTTTTTACCCAGCAGGTAGTTAATCTGTGGAACTCTTTGCCACAGGAGGTGGTGATGGCATCTGGTCTAGATGCTTTTAAGAGGGGATTGGATGGATTTCTGGAAGGAAAGTCCATTGTAGGCTATAGGCAATGATGGGTTGTAACCTTCTTACATTAGTAGTAGGCTACTTCAGAGTACTGGGTGCAAGGGAGTGGCAACAGGATCCAAGCATCTTGTTGTCTCATGCCTCCCTGGGGCACCTGGTGGGGCCGCTGTGAGATACAGGAAGCTGGACTAGATGGGCCTTTGGCCTGATCCAGCAGGGCTCTTCTTATGTTCTTATGTTCTTAGGATGGCTGAGCCTTTGCCAGATGGATTGCTTGCCAGGTTGCTTGAAGTGGCTGTTACCTACTATCAGGCTGTTTAATGTGGCAAATGACAACAGGTGCAGTCTGTTGTCATTGATCTCACCAAGACCAAATCTGCCCAGCTTTTTTCCCATCCAGTCCTGTCTTCCCCAGTGTGGGCGTTAAAATCTTTTGCCAAAATACAAAATCAACTCAATCTTTGGGATCCTATCCAGTGTGTCTTGAAGCTGGCTGCAGAAATTGTCCTTGGCTGCATCTGGGCTGGTCTCAGTTGGGGCGTAGATATGGGCGTAGATATGGGTCTTGACCGTACCATTAATAATACCATTAATAGTGAGAATTGCCAAATAGTCTGATATTGGTTGGAAAGCAATTACACTTCTGGCAGCCCATCTGTCCACAGTAAAGCTGATGCAAGCTGCTTGTTTCTTGCCACCCAAGTAGAGTAGCATCATTGTTGCATTGATCATTGGTGGGTGAATGATCAGAGTCCCAGATCCAGTGAGGTGTAGTTCGGATATTGCAACGATCAAGATTTTGCACTTTGACAATTCCATGGAGACAATTTCCTTTTGTCCGGTGTGGTGTCCAGTTCGCACATTCCATGCAGCAATGCTCAGCACACATGCAGTGAATACTCAGCATAACTATCATAGTTTAATTTTATCACAGTCAGTCCTCATTATCTGCCAGGGTTGGGTTCCTGGAAATTCTCGCAGATAGCAAATTCACAAATACTGAATCATTGGTCCTATGAGATCAATGAGGTGAGGTTAGATAGGTACCTTATCTGCCATCAGAAGAATCCAGCAGAGACCTTCAGGATGCCAGCAGAGGGCAGCAGGAAGTGCCAAAAGTTCTCTGAATGCTGAAGACACCCTCCAGAAGCTGCATGGACCTTCAGAATGACACCTGAGACCAGCACAGACCCCTTAAATATGGCCAGCGGATGCGTCTGCCTGCCATTTTAAAGGGGACAGTGCTGGTCACAGATGCCATTTTGAAGGTCCCTGCAGCCTTCAGAAGGTCTCTACATAGTGGATAACAAAGACAGAGGTGCAGATAATGAGGTAAGCAGCAATGCTGTCCTGCACAGATAAGCAAATTCGCAGACAGCAAGTTGTACCCTGTGCTGATAGATAGATCTATCATCTATCAACCTTTCATCCAATGAGAATTGGATGAAAGGTTGATAGATGATAGATTGAGAGCACAGGCCTAAACTGGAGTTAGGCTGGCATAAACTAAGCAAGCAAAGTTTGGCCAGCACAAGGGCCACCATAAAGTGTGTTTGGACTACTCTTGGAGTCAGGGAGGATGGCTCACATCTGTGTGCTGACCACTCTGACTCCAAGAGTGGTCCAAACATACTTTATGGTGGCCCTCGTGCTGGCCAAACTTTGCTGGCTTAGTTTATGGCGGCCTAACTCAGTTTAGGATTGCACCCTGAGGTTGGGTTTAACTTCTTTAAGCACAAGTGACCAGTTTTTAAGTCATGAAACCCACTGAACACACATCCCTTCCTCTCCAGTCTGGTTATTTTGATTTTTTCTGTAAACTGCCTTGTGAACGTTTTGTTGAAAAGTGGTTTATAATTATCCTTAATAATTCTAATAACTTGGCAGTGGAGATCTGTCATGGGTGGGGAGGGGGAAGGCAGGGAGGTTTGGAGGTGGATCAGGAGAGGGGAAGGGAGGGAGGGGCAGATCTCAGTGTTCACTCACTGGCATGCACCATATCCCATACCCTATACACTTTCAGCTCGCCCCTTTTCTCTCTTTGGACCTATGCCAGCACAATGGCTGGAAAAGGAAGTCCATAGGCAATCAGGCAGCCTACCAGGAATAAGTAAGAATACAATCTGCAGGCTGTCTGGTTGCCCCCCTACAGCAAGGCTGCATCAGCACCCATGGTGGGAGATAGGATTGGACAGTTAATTGCTGTTCTTCACAGAGGTGCAGGCAGTGTTACGTATTGCTTTCCGAAGCTTTTGGAAAGCAATATCGGAAAACAATTTTCCCCATAGAGCAGACAAATGGGTTTTTTATTGACAAATTGCGTATCAGTACACATAGATAGACATGGAGACCAATATGTAATAAGAATAATTGACTTTTGACTTGGCAAGAACAGAATCAATCTTTTACTTCTGTGAACAAAGACACATAGAGCGCAGTCCTAACCTGGATTTAGGCTAGCACGGTTAGGCCAGAAAGTTTGGCCAGCACAAGGGCCACTGTGAAGTAAATTTGGACAACTCTCAGAGGCATAGGGAATGGTGCATGTCTATGTGTTGGCCTCTCTGAGAGTGACCCAAACATACTTTACGGTGGCCCTTGTGCTGGCCAAACTGGCCTAACTGTGCCGGCCTAACTCCAGATTAGGACTGGACCCATAATGTTATAACAATGCAGAGCAACATGTTAGTGCTCAACCTGCCTGATTCCTGGGTAGACAGATAGATAGAACTGATAAGGTTCTATTAGAGTTAGTAACTAGAGCTGAAGCAACAGTAGTGGTATAATAGTATTATGATGTACTATTACGCTGCCTACATGCTTATGTCCCTCAAAGGCGTAAGAAGTTCTAGGAACTTTGGAGGAGAGATCACTGGAGGCTTATGGTGTCTTTCTGATATTTGCTTTAGAGCGCAATCCTAACCTGCAGTTAGGCCAGCACAGTTAGGCCAGCGGAGTTTGGACAGCTCAAGGGCCACATAAAGTGCATTTGGACCACTCTTGGAGGCAGGGAGGATGGCACACGTTTGTGAACTGGCCTCTCTGATTCTGAGAATGGTCCAAACATACTTTATGGTGGCCTTTGTTCTGGTCAAACATTGCTGGCCTAACTGTGCCAGCTTCAGGTTAGGATTGTGTCATATATATACACAGTTGACCATTTGGTTGGAGGTAGGTAGTAGCATTCCTGTAAGCAACAACAGGTTACTTCTCTAGCTGGCAGCTTTGGGTCTCCAACGGTGCCTTTACTATTGACTGACCCTTCTTGGGCTTCCATTTGAGCATCTCTCTGTCCCCTCCAGAATCCCTTAGCAAATGCTACCTTTATTTAACTCACTACCCCATCCTATACCAAGCAGCCTGGATTAGGGCCAACTGGCTGAGGATGGGGGTTAGGCTATGGCCTAAGTGCTGGATCCGTGCTCCACCCCCCTTCCGGGGCTGGCCTGCCATGGGGCCACCCTCTTTCTGCCCAACCCCCACCCTGCTCACACCCCTTCTTCCTTTGTGTCTTTTTCATGAACATAATCCCCAAAAATTGATGGTCTTTTGTTGCAATGAAAAAAAAAAAAGCTAGCCACTGAGATGAAGTGTATTGCCTTCTGTTATAAGACGGGCCATTTACTTTGTACATAATAGTTTGTTCTTAAGATCTATCCCTGTCAAATTATCTGAGACAGACAAAACATCTAAAACAAGACAATACCAACAGCCATGATGCCATGACATGTTGGATGGACCGTGGTCCATTAGACAATCCATGTAACAGGGGAAGCAAAGAATTCAATAAATAGTAAGTTGAAGCACAGTTGACCCTTTCTTTTGCTTTTATTATCTCAGCTATTTCATTAAATTATTCAGCCGTGGCTCTGTAGCCTCTCCAAATTACCATTGAAAATTGAAACCTGCTATTTTTAAGAGCAACTTCATTTTTATGTGTTCATAAAAAGCTTCCTGAATGTGGAGGCTAAAGAGGCTTGCAAATAAAACACAATCCTTGTAATCTTGTTTTATAAGGAGGACAGAGGCCAACTGGTGGAGCGCTCAAATGGACCGGTAGGCCACTGATTTTGATATAAACAGTGAATTAAACAAGATGTAGCCGAAAGCCGACATTGACTACATACCAGAGATTTTCTATGACTGGCACTGTCAAGGTTCTTGTTAATCACTGAGCAAGGGAAAAGTAGTATTTTTGATTTTTCAAAGAACCAGCTTCCTTATTCCCCTGCATATAACGTATTGGGAATAAAGCTGGCAAGCACGTTGCTCCATGCTTCCCTCCTCCCCCCAAAAGGAGACATTTTTGGCACACACACCCATGACAAAACTGTTTTCAGTATTAATCACGACATGAAATGAATAGCAGTAATGGCCAGGGAAGAAGTGCAGTGAATGTTTTCTTTGGAATTGTGTGCATGTACTGTATATACCAATTTTCTGTCTGTATATTTATAGTTGGATATTTACATATCACTTTGTAACTTTGTGTTGCACATGGGTGTCTGTCAAGCCTCTGCTTGAAGACGCACCTGCTGGAGATGCTGTAGGAGGATTTCCTGCCACGGGCAGGGGATTGGACTAGGTGACCTTGTAGGCCCCTTGATGTACAACAGTTCTTTGCTTATTTACTGCTGGGCTCTCCTCAGTGCAAAAGCGCTTGCACGAAGGCTCTGCCTCTCAACTCCAGTGACCTGCTGGGCTATGCCCCACAAGCTCCCAGATTTTTTTTCTTTCCGGATCCTGCAATCCTGCCAGAGAGAGTTATTCCTTTCCGGACTATGACCTTATCTAGACTTGCCAGGTTTTCAGAATGACAATAAGGGACACACAGGTATTGGGATCCCACTCCATGGTTACCAGAAATAATATAAAAATTATGCAGTTAGCCATGGCGAGGCAGCAGCAAGCAGCAGCAGCAGCAGCAGAATTTTAGAATGGGATTTTTGAAGTTCCGTTCAACGGTGATACTATTTTTCAATCTTAAATATGGGAAGTCCCTTATAATAAGGGACACCTGGCAAGTCTAACCTTATCCTAGTATGACCTCTTCACCGCTTCTGCACGTTTCACAAGATAGTGGTGCTGTGCTTAGTAATGGCCAGTATTCAGTGCCTCTTAGCTCAGTCCAGTGCCTCCAAACAGGGAGGTTTATTTCAAAATGTGGCACTAACTGTTGAATCATTATTTGCTGGAGATGAGACGCACTAACTTTACCTGCAACTCCAATGAGTCATCTCCTCTCAAAACAGGAGGAAGCAGACATACACACATGCACACACACAACAACAACAGATTTTTCTCATGTGAAATCTGTTCTACTGCTGTGGCATGAAAAAGACCAGTTAAGTTTCACTGAATAAAATCTGCAAGTGAGCAGTGGTGTTCCTAGGGGGTGGGGGGGGGGGGAGGGAGGTGTCGGCGCCTGGGAGCCAGTGATGTCATTCAGGGGGAACGGACCAGAACGGGCGTTCCTGATCCTAACGGGCTCCGTGGCTGGTTCCAGGTTCCCGACAAGTGCCAATCAAAAGTGAGTTCCTGTTCCTAAATCATTTGAATGACACCACTGCTGGGAGCACATGTCCAGGGATGTACCCCCAACTTGCAGGTGCCACTACCACCCCCTCACTCGCTCCTTCCCCCTGGAGCACCCCCTAACTCCCCTTCAAAAAACCTGTGATGGAGCGGGCGCTACTGCCACCTCAATGGTCACCACACGGTGCCACCCTGGAACTGCTGCAGCAACTCAACTACCTTGTCCTTGTGGATGTGGTGCAGGAAGGCGCTCTCGTAGTGCAGAGCCTCCGTCAACTTGTGCTGCCAGGTCTCTACCGCACTCTTCCACCCTCAGCCATCCCTGCTCTTGATGGCTTCTTCATCTACACCGCCAAGTTCTACCATGCCCAAGCTCCCCATGTTGGCCATGGGTGGAGATAGGGTCACCTAGACAGGAAGGAGGCAGGCAGAGGGCCACCTAAGCAATGATGGGGGGACAGTCGCCCTCACCCCGCCTGGAAAGGTACTTCCCGCCTTGTGGGGTGCACACTGCCTCGGGTGCTCACAGCCCTTTCCCCTTTTCTCCCCTCAGTTGCTGGCAGTTGAAAAAAAAAGCCAGAAAAAAATGGCGGTGAACTGCGTGGAGGGGAGCTGTTACCCCCAAGCCCAGCACAGCCCCGCACCTGGGGTTTTGCCCCCTTTGCCCCCCCCCCAGGTCTGCCACTGCAAGCGAGGTGATTACTAGGCCCAATGAATTTTTGAAATCTGGAAGAATGATTGAGATGTTGATCTCAGGTCTGTTGCCGAAAAAGGGCACAAAATGGTTCTCATCGCGGGGGGGGAAATGTAAAAAGGCAAACAACCAAACGAGAGAGTATGAGGATCATCTTTATTACACCTGTACAGGCGGGCCAATCTTCCTGCTCCACTCGGCAAGCAGATAAGAAGAGCAAAATCTTACAATTCCAAATCATTTTTATACCCCTTTCCCCTGCAAGCTGCTGCCAGCCCCTTACTACACAGGGACTGGGAATGAGAAGCCCTGTGTCAACTGGGCCTTGAGAATATGCTGTGGTCATTGCGATAAGGGAGGAAGCTCTGCTGGCTTTAACCAGCTAGCTGTACTGCAGAGCTAGCTGTACTGGATAAAGAAGGTTGCAGGTGGGGGCAAGCGAGTGAAAACAATGGGAGCAAAGAGAGAGAAAGTTACATACTTCAGCAACTTTAGACAAGAGACTTTGAGCAAAGATGGCTGCACTTTGGTTCAATGGCAACAGGTCCATGCTGGAAGCTGGAGTGAGGAGGGTCCAGTTGATTTCCTGATTTCATTTCATTTAGGAGTACCTGGATCTGACCAGCTACTACCTACTCCTACATTTATAGCCCTGTCCTAAACAGGCCGTCCATCATTGCAGGGCCTCTTCTGCTGGCTCTGACTTCTGTAAAGTCTACATGCTATTGGAGTGCCAGCATGAAGTATTCCAGTATGCTCTGGAGCAGCAAGAAGATGCCAACAACACTGGGGGCAGAGGAGTTCCACAACTGTGGTGCTGCTACACAGAAGGCCCTTCTTATTGTTGCTGCCAACCATACCTCAGATAATGGCCACACATACAGGAGGCACTCCCTAGACAATCTCAGAGCATGGGCTGTCTCCAGTGTTCTCTGTAAGGGGTATGTGCTGGTGCATGGACCCCCCTCCCGCAGCAGTGAGGCATCACAACTCATCACAATGCCAACTCCAGATATTCGGCGATGATGTCATCATGTGACAACTTCTGGTTTGCCGAGCTCCTCACGGTGCAGAACTTGGCAGAGAGGTGTGCAGCCACTTGGTTTTGTACCTTACAGCAGTATGCTTCAAAGTCCTACTTGGTGCTTGCAGGGGCGGAGTGGAGGTTGCGGGGGAGGACCTGGTAGTGCTGCAGAGATAGCAGTGCCATGGACAATTAGGGGCACGTTCCCTACCTGGATGGGGTCCTTATGGGGTGCAGAAGGTCTGGGGAGGCCCACTGTCACCTCTATGGCCTTCCTGATACTAAAAATAGCTCTGTTGCAAGGTTGGAACTTACTTCCTGTTTGGATGCTGCACTCCCCAAGGACACCATCCAGGTAGGGAACGTGCCCCTAAATGCCCATGGCACTGTGATAGCTGCATCGCCACTGGCAGTCATTTCTGGGGCCACTCCCCTTAAGGGGAAATATGGCCCCTTTCTGCTCCCTATAGTGGGTTGTAACCCACTGCTTGAAGAGCACTGCCTTAGGGGGAACATGGCTGTGTCATAGGGGAGGAAGCAGTCTTTTAAATACCCTGGTTTCCCCTAAGTCCTGATGATTTAACTGGCATTTCTCTAGAAGTGCCTGTTGCTGTCCATCTCCCCATGTAGTAGCCTGCATGTCCACTGCATCTTTCCAGTTAATAATCCCTACTCAAAGAAAGGATTTGTATTTTAAAATCCTTTCGTTATTCAAGTTACTTTAGTTGAGAAACTAAAGTAAATTAGTTTAGTTTCTCAAAGAATTCAGTGGAAGCATGATGTCACTGTACGCTCTAAGCCTACAGTGATGTCACCGTACGCTCTATTTTTAACCTTTTTTCATTTCATGGTACCCTGACAAGCACTACATTTTTCATGGCACTCCTTTAATTTTTTGGCAATTGACAAGGCACACTGTTGCACCAATGGGTGGGGTGGGATCTCACATACCCCAATGGCCCTCCTAATAAATGACCCTCCCCCAAACTCCATAGCACTCCTGCAGAGGATTCATAGCACACCAATGTGTGGCAGAACACTGGTTGAAAATCATGCTTTAGTCTAATCAGCGTTCACATAATCAAGAATAGCCCACTGGATGACACACTTCACTGTATGTAAGTGCTAATTTACTCCCATTCTAAGTTAAATTCACAGAAGCATATCTCATTGTCCGTAATTTCTGTAGGAGCAGATTTCAATGCGCAGAGGTTCTCAGCTTTAGCTGCCTTGCAGACAGGGAGTGACAGACGCATTCACCATGTGCCTCAGAAATCTAGATTTAGTGAACGGGAAGTAGGCTAAATAAACACATCCATCATACAGTGGCAGATGTGTGTGCTAGAGTCACTTGTTTAGGCTGTAAGGTTTCAGTGGAAAAACAAGTAAATGGTAAACGGAGGAGGAAGTGCTTTTTTTGTGCAATGGATGTGTCAGCTTCTAAGGAACTGACAGGTATTTTCAGGTAAACACATGACTGCATATGGGCAATGTCTATGATTGTGACACTTTTTGTAGACCAGCTGTCTTGCTTTAACTTTTGCTTGATGGGTGGAGTTTTTGGTTGTTGGATTTGCATATGAAAAAGGTACGTCATATAAATGTTTTGATGAGAGAGGTTAGTTAGGACATTAGGACAACCGATAAGGTGACACCAGACCAACACAGTGGCTCTTCTGGAATATATTACTAGCTCTTGGGAGTGCAAGGAACTACTTGAAGAAAGGTAAGATGTTTCCATTTTCTCTGTATATGTTTTGAATACAAATGTCAGGCTTTTAGACATTTCCAAATAAAAGGCATTGCTCTTGAGATTTTACACAAGGAGAGCAGGTGGCAGCCCAGTTATACTGAAATGTTTGGCTGTAAATAGATTGTCCAGTTGAAATTGTCCACCAGCCTTAACTCAAATAGCTCTTTAGACTCTGGGAATATTTTGTTTTTTGCCATAATGTAGGATTGGCAGGATTGATTTCATTGCACTTCCAGGTTGTGATTCAGAGCTTGGGTTGTTAAGGAGATGAAATAAAGTCATTGATCAGATCACCTGTATCTTAAAAAGTTTGACAAATAAGGACCATCACCCCCATTGGTTCATTACATGGAAAGGCTGTGTGAAAACATACATTTTCTCTAATAGGACAAATACTGTTTTTTGGGTGTGTGTGGAAAGGTTTTCATTGAAAAAACCTACAAGGGGAACATAGTTAGCCGCCTTCCATAAGTGCCCCTTCAGCTCCTTTCTGCCATTATTTAAAGTTATGGGAGATCTGATCACAGGTCTTGCTTAGTTGTGACAGTTCTATGGGAGAAGGGCAGTATAAAAACATATTTTTAAAGAAAAAATTATGAATTATGCAACAAATACAACATTTCATATGAAAGGATGGGGAGAAAAGAATAAACACTGTATATGGCTGTGTGTAAATACTGATATTTATAATTTGAGAACATTGAAAATAAAGTCCATCTACTTAAAAACCCCAAAGTCTTAAATGAAAGAAGCAAGAAGCTTTGTCATCTGATCTTGTTTGGCTCTTCTGTGTGGTTCTTCACATAGTTTGACATCACAAGATGACAGGGAACACAAGGTTCCGTATATTGACAAATTATGCTGTACGTCCATGTACGCAGCAAATGGAAAGAAAAACTTCCAGCTCCAGTTCTGTTTGGCTTTCCCATACACACTCATGTCATTTGGGAGTGGGTGGGTCTGCTTGCACTGAAACGTTTGCTATATCTCAGGCAGGGGAGGATCTGTTTGAAATGGTGCTCATGGCGCCCAATGAAAAGGCGCCCCAGGGGCATGCACGTCATGACGTCACGACATCGTGACGTCATGACATCGCGCCCCCCATCCTACGGGGTGCATTCTGTTTGCTCCCGCCGGCCCTTTAAGGCCAATGGGAG
Source organism: Lerista edwardsae (assembly GCA_029204185.1). Classification (NCBI taxonomy): domain Eukaryota; kingdom Metazoa; phylum Chordata; class Lepidosauria; order Squamata; family Scincidae; genus Lerista; species Lerista edwardsae. The sequence continues at coordinate 6,961,544 of JAJKFI010000008.1, read as the reverse complement.
CGAACAGAAAGAACACGGCCGGGGCACCGTGTTCTGTTCGCTCCCGCTGGCCTTAAAGAGCTGGCAGGAGCGAACAGAATGCGTTCTGTTGGCTCCCACCAGCCCTTTAAGGCTAACAGGAACAGAACAGGAGCCAACAGAATGTGGCGCTGCCCAGCACCCTGCCCCCGCCTTGAGAAGTGGGAGGGGTGCCGGGCGCCGCCGCGTTCTGTTCGCTCCCATTGGCCTTAAAGGGCCAGCGGGAGCCAACAGAACACATAAGGCTGGCGGGAGTGAACAGAATGCGGTGCTGCCTAGCGCCCCGCCCCCCGCCTTGAGAAGCGGGAGGGGGCGCCAGGCGGCAGCGCGTTCTCCGTGCTCCGGCTGGCCTTAAAGAGCCAGCCGGAGCGCGGAGAACACTGCGCGGCGCCCTGTCCCCCACTCTAAGAGGTGGGAGGGGGCGCCGGGTGGCAGCGCGTTCTCCTCAATCCGGCTGGCTCTTTAAGGCCAGCCAGAGCGAGGAGAACGCGGCGCAGGGCCGCAGGCGCCATTTTGGGGCGGGGCATGCCATGGTTACGGCCAATGATGTCATTCAGGGGGAACGGCCCGGAACTCCGTTCCGCTAGTTCCGCGGAGGTCCCAGGCCGCTCCGCTGCTTCGGAGGACGGGTGAGCTGCTGCTGGGCCCACCCACCCCCCCTTGCGTCCCAAATCGCTCAAAAATGGAGCGATTCCGGCGCGCTGAGGCTGGGGGGGCGTGGCAGCCCTCCGCCATAGGGGCGGAGGGCTGTCAATCATCCGAGCATTCCGGTAGTTCCGGTGCTCGGATGACGTCCATGGTTATGGCGCCCTCTCCCAAGATGGCGCCCGGGGCTTGTGCCCCCCCTTTCCCCCCTAGATCCGCCACTGATCTCAGGTGTGTGACTGGGGCAGCCCAACCACAGATATATAAGCGGCAGCTTGAGTTTTCATGGGTAGGAGCTTCAGCCAGTCCAACAGGGTTAGCAAAAAAAATTATCCCTAAAACCTTGGACTGCTTGGCTTTAGAGTAAGGGTTACACTAGTCTGTCAAGACATACTGTAGCAGCTAGAATAGTTAACGGCTCATCTTGCTTTAAAAAGATAGGTCAGACAGAATCATGGACCACATTTATGTTTGAATACTTAATTGTCTTGTAAGCTTTCAGGCTCCAGGGATGACTAGCAGAGGGCATGTTTGTACAAGTATTTTTCTCCTTTCCCCCCTCTTTTCAACTCTTTTCACTTACTTTTATTTGACCTGAAATCACATTTGCACATTTCTTTATGCTGAGATAACCTACTGAGAGCCAGTCTGACTATCCTGACTTCGGTTGGTGGCTGCTAGGACAAGGGCCTTTTCTTTTGTTTCTCCCCAACTGTGAAATTCCATCCCCAAATATATTCATCTGGCACTTACAGTGCAATCCTAGTGCGCCTCTTGTGTCACCACGACGTCGCCCCTGCATCGGCGCTCCAGCATTGAAGCCGCTGCTTGAAGCGTTGGCTTCAGAGCATTGACGGAGAGCCTCCCTTGCACCAGCCAAAGACGGTCAGCGCAAGGGATTCTCCGTCCCGTTTCAGGACGGGGATTGGGGGGAGGGGGAGGCAGGACATGGGCAGGACCTGCGCGGGCTTGGGAGGTGGCTGTATGGCCACTTCCTAAGCCCCTCAGCAAGGCCGCGAGGCCCCAATTCGGGCTGCGCAGTCTCCTCGGATCTGCGCCTGCTCTTTAGTGGGCACAGATCCGAGGAGCACATAGGGGAGGCTGAAGCCTCCCCCACGGTAAGGGAGCACACACTCCCTTGCCGCGGGGAGGCTCCAGCTCGTCCTAAGCAGCGCTGGATTTGGTGCTGGCCAGCCGGCCTCGCTAATCCAACGCTGTTTAGGATTGTGCCCTTATTTTGAGTTCTCAAGACCCAGAACAAAATGTCTTTAAATTTTGGGAAAGTGTGTGTGTTCATGCATGTGCGCTCACGCATGTACTAATTCACACTTTTGGACTTGGAGGGTGTGCATTAACACCCTGCTGCCATTTTCCTAATGAAAAATATCTGCTGTCTTGGGCAGTCATATATGCAGCTGGCAAGGAGGAGAGGTGACTGAATGTGAAAACAGCACAAGATAAAGGTCTTTTCAAAAACTCTTCTCCCACAGTCCCAGTCTGACTTCCTCTCTTTCCATCTTTTTCCATGGCTGATACTTGAAAATATTTGAAGATGTTCACCTGATTACAGGTGTTTGCCATCTTGTCTAGTTTGGTCCTCAGACACCAGGTAAAAAAATTTTTTGTTTTATTTTCTAAAGCTTATGGTAGGTTTTGATTTAGCTATTTATAGCCATTTATTTTAAAGTGTCTGAATAACCATGCATTTCATTTTAGTGGAAAGACAGGGTATACATCCTTTCATAAAAATAAATACAATGAAAGGAACAATGACATGGAAAGTTGACTGCTCTGTCAAATGCAAGCAATGACCCCTCTCAAATCCAAGAAATTTTTGTTCCCATCTCCCCTGATCCAGCACATGGACATCTGTGAGTTTCACTCAGTTCGTCTGTGATGTAGTTTTAGTGATTTTTTAAAATATATAAAATACTTTTAACTCGCCTCTTAGAGCACAGTCCTAACCCCAAGCTGGAATAAGCAGGCCATAAGCATATCCAGCCCAAGGTTGGGACTGGCTGCTGCTCAACCTGGAGCAAGGGGAATACACTCTCCTTCCCCCAGATAATGGACAGCGTCCTGAATGGGGCTGTTTGGAGCTGCACCAGCGAAATTGCTGACCCAACTCCAAGTGGCCCTGATTGGGGCTGACTGGGCCGGGGACAGGGGTTAGGATCCAGCCTAAGTGCTGGATCTTGTCTCCACCCCCTCCCCAGGCTGATATGCCCATGGCCTTGGATTGCGCCCTTAATGGCAGAAATGCATGAAGTAGCTGACATGTTTACAATATGAAATCCCAGGGAAATTGGAAGACAATCCCAAACAGCAGCAATAAAACAAAGAGCCTAAACAATCCAGAAATAGCAGCAGCATCTCTAAATTCTCAGCAGAGAGGGAGGCAGGCAGATTGTCCAGCGGGAGGTGCCACTATCAGAAAGGCACCAGCAGGCGTGACTACAGGTTTGTTCCAAGGCTGCTACTTGAATTTTAGCCAGGATGAAATAGGGAGCAGACCTTTGGTTCTTATCTTCCTTTCCATAATTCCCTCTTCCTCTTAATGCATGTTAAAAAGTATTAAATGATCCCAAACAAAATCTCAGATTTATTTGGCGATGACTTCTGGTTATGGTAGAACACCCTAGAAAAACAGATTCTATTTCACAGGGCCAGGGAATTTGTTTGCTCATTAACGTTTAGCTAGTGGTGGCAAGGGATTCGTGGAGAAAATCAGGAAGGACTTCATAAGCCTCAGTCCAAGCCGTACCCCAAGTAGAATCTTGGGGGCAAGGTAAAGTATTCAATTGTTTGAATAGATTCAGTCATCTACTATGTGCCAAGTATACTCTGCTTGGTAATAGATTTATTTCATTACCTACGCCTGGCTAACGTCAGATGGACTATTGGTCTGACCTTGTATGATTGTCCTGTTGTTTGGCTTCGGTTCTGATGTTTGGGGAATGGCGAAGACGTGGCGATGATAAATTTTGGTTCATTGACAAGGGCAGTAAATCAAGGCCTCCTGTGTTGTGTTGACTTCCTCCATGAGTGCAGTTTCATAGAACTTCATGAAGTCACGTGTGGGCTTCTTTTTTTCCATCTCTTTAGTTCCTTTCTGAATAGTCAATTTTTCAGTATATCCTGTGAGGCATTTTGGCAGCTGTGAGTCTTACTCACTTTCAGTCTGTAAATCATAACAAATCATGGTGGCTCCTAAGGATTTTCGTATTTCTCATCTGCACATTCCAGCAACACTTGCCCAAGAGAGGTAAAAAATCAAGTTCCTTTTTCAAAGCCGAAGTTTAAGAAAAACGGAACTGATTTTAAATATTATAATACCCATTGTGAGAGTAATACCCAAGGAAACTTACAAAAATCTAGTAAAAACACAGCCAGTAAAACAAAAAGGGAAACAGTTAATAATACAGTATCATCAAAGCTGTTCACTGAAAGATAGTTCAGCAACAGGTATGAATCATCAACCAATTGGAAAGTTAACCCCTCACCAAAACAGAAACATTTTGGCATAGCAGTGAAAAGTCCGTAGGGAGGGAGCCAAATGAGCCTTCTCAGGAAGGGAATTTCCAACTCTTGGGGTGACCACAGAGAAGATCACAGAGAAGATGTTTGTTCCCTTAATTCGGAGCTGCATTGCCCTTACCCCAAGACTGGAAATTGGTTAGGATTGCGCCCTAAAAAGTGGAGCATGGATAGATAAAATCAATAGGCCTATTAAGGGCCCAATCTGAAAGGCCCTAACGCTGGCATAAGCCACACAGGGGTGAACTGACTTTGAATGTCTGTTTCCTTGCTGACACGTGCTACTGTGATCACATTTCATCAAGTCGAATGAGTAACCCAGTGTCTTACTAACCCAGAATTTAATATACGCCACAGTGACATTAAAGTAAGTAGAACTAGATAATGGAGCCAAAGAAGCATAAATAGAAGTACGACAGTTTGGGTGGGGTCTCCAACTTTTCATGAGTAAACAAGGCCACGGTACGGAAAGCGAAAGCCAGCAAACAAGTTGAGCATAGAATCACAGAGATTACAGTTTTGTTAATCATCACTTGCCCATGAGTCCTCTAGTTCTTTCCTCTTCCTGAGCATTAATTATTACTGGACAAACAAAAGGGGAGCGGATGATGAACTTTCTACCTTGATTGTACATTTGAGAAATATGAATGAAAATCCCAAGGAGCCGTGATTTGTTTTAATTTATGGTTAGAAAATGAGTAGGACGTGCAACTCCCCTCCAGAAAAATGCTTCACAGGACATACTGAAATGTCCTGCTAACAATTTGGAAGCAATTCTGCACTAAATAGGTGGAGGAGGGAAAAAGCCCACACGTGACAGCAGGAAATTCTATGAAACTGCACTGTTAACCAGATTTTTGTTTAAATACACGTTGCACCTTAGATATAGTTGCTCTATGTTTGATACAGGTGTGCCCCAGTAGCCACTGATTCATTATCCACGGTTTCAGTTATCGACGGATACCATGGATACTGAGACGCCTATTAAAAATAGGGGAACATTAACACATCTTTTTTTTTTAACCTCATTGCAGCAAAAATCATTAAAAAGGCATCCCCAATATCCACAGTTTCAGGTATCCACGGCAGGGTCCAGGACTGAACTCCAGCGGATACTGGGACATGCAGTGGTACAATTCAAATGAATTAACAACTGGTTCTATGACGTCATAGCCGGAGCCAAAAAAAAACCCCGAAGCCAGCCGGGGTAAGCGAGTGGGCGGGGCCCGGCCACAACAACTGGTTCTATAGAACCTGGGCAAACCCCCTGGATTTCACTACTGGGGACATGCCTGTATTTTGTTCCAAGGCATATCGCACCACTGACAATGGTACTGAGGGTCTGGGTGGCCTAGTCAGGCAGGAAGCCATCTCACCAGCTGAACCCCCAAGAGGCTCCCTCTGATTGTCCCCAGCAGAATGTCATTGTGGAAATCGTAATTGTGAAACTGAAGTGCCTTGAATAAACCCCTTCCCTAAACAACTTCGCTCAGTCTCAGATGCCTAATCCATGTGCCCAAGGGTCAAGTCCTACCCCACACAATTCAATCTGCAATGTGTGGTAAGCCAAGAGACGTCATCCGGGCACACCAGGAACCGGAATGCCCGGATGATTGGCAGCCCTCCGACCCTATGGCGGAGGCCAGCCACGCCTCCCTGCACCTCCCTGCGCCTCTAATCACTCCATTTCAGAGCGATTCAAACGCGCGGGAGGGCAGGCGGGCCCAGGAGCAGCTCGCCCATCCTCGGGAGAGGCAGCGCGGCCCGGGCCCGTCTGCGGAACTAGCGGAACGGTGTACCGGGCCGTTCCGCCAGGATGACACTGCTGGGTAAGCCTGTCCTGTCATGCTCCCATGCAGTAGGGAGGTAGGCCTGTCCTGTCATGCTCCAATGAAAATAGCCTCACATACAGAGCCATTTAACATTTACAGTGGTTTTTGCCTGTAAACCGCTTTGTGAATTTTGTATTGAAAAGCAGTACATAAATACTGTTGATCGATTGATTGATATAGGGAAGGAGTAGAGCTTGCGGCAGCAACAGCTCAGCCTCCACTGTGATTGTGCTTGTGCTTCAGCCAGTTTTTGAGAGCGCAATCCTAAACTGAAGTTAGGCCGGCATAAACTAATCCAGCAAAGTTTGGTCAGCACAAGCGCCATCATAAAGTGTTCTTGGACTACTTTTGGAGTCAGGGAGGATGGCTCACATTTACGATTGTGCCCTGAGTGGTTGCACAGTCACAGGGGAAGGGCTGAGCTGTAATTGCCAGCAGTGCTAGTGTTTCAGAGAGTCTTTCAGGGTAGCCAAGGTAGCTACTTGAATACCTTGTGGTGTGACATCATGATGTCACACTATAGTTCCAGGTCTGTCTCCCCAGCCTTGGACATCACAGCACATCACTGCATTCAATGCGGAGCTGCTCCTTGGGATGACCCTGAAAGGGCAGGAAATGCTACATTGAGACCCAGATCCAGCCAAATTCTCTCTATAATCATTGTAAAAAGTGGAAAATGCTGGAAAGGCGGTTAGAATTTAGGCCTTAGTCTCCAAAAAGCCTCCCATGCCATCTCACAACACAATTAAAAACAATGCAATACAACAGTAGTTCTCAAACGTTTTAGCATCGGGGTCCACTTTTTAGAATGACCATCTGTCCGGGACCCACCAGAAGTGATGTCATGGTTGGAAGTGCCATCATTGTGATGCCAGAGCCTGCTATTTTCCTGAGAATACAGCAATAAGTTGGGTTATTTCTTAGCCATTTTCCGATAACAAAGTGAATCAGAAAGAAAGAAAAAAGCCTATTTACAACCCTGGCACAAGCAAAACAACCACACAGCCCTCCCCCTTTCCAGCATCCCATCTTCTCAATATGGCTGCTCTAGGTGCTTCACAACCCACCTGAAATTGGCTCTCAACCCAATGGTGGGTCCTGACCCACACTTTGGGAACCACTGCAATAAAAAAAATGAAACACCTATTAAATTATGGACGTCCCAATTAAAATTATCCCCCTGAACTGCTTCTTTGGCAATTAAGAAAAACATTCATATGCAGCTTGTGTAATGGCACAATTACCAGTCCTGGTGTGAATGCGTTTGTGCACGCTTGTGTGTGCATAATTTTTGGCAACAAAAGCAGTAAACCTTCCCTTCCCCACTGCCAGATCCAAATACAGACTGGCAGTCTTGGAGCTGTTCTTTGGCAAAATACAAAGACAGAGGTGATCAGAATACAGACCTTTGACATCTTGTCAAAGCAATTTGTTCTATGGGGGAATTTGCATTAATATGTCTAGACAGACTGGGGTAAATTCTTCCCCCTTTTAAATAGTTGCTCATTTCTGCTGGCACCCCTTTGCAATTGTAAAAGAAAACAAGGAGCTACATGTTTACCTTGTACAATCATTCCTAACAGGTGGATACAAGTCTGAAGACCTACCTTTTCAAAAGGAAGTCAGGGCAAAATCTGCAGTACGTTCTGACACGTCCTTCTCTGGGAACATTTTCCCTGTGGGCCACCACCATGGCTTTGCTATCCTGCTTTTGGTGGCCGAGGAGACGGCGGCCACAGCCCTTGCGCAGAGGTGGAACCCTTCAGAAGCCGAGCAACCTTCGCCTGCAGAACTACCATACTTTGCTGGAGGAGTGCTTGAAGGAAGGGCGCCTGTTTGAAGATGAATTCTTCCCTGCTGATGCTCGGTCCATTGGAACAGGGCCATTAGTCCAGAAACTTCCCCAGAAGATAGAATGGAAGAGGCCACATGTAAGTGATGGAATAGATGCAGAGTGATAGTTGACGTAACTGCTTCCTGAAAAGACCCTTTTCTCTCCAACAATGCATTGATTTTCAACCTTTTTCATCTGATGGCAGATGAGGTGCTAAAATTGTCAAGGCACACCATCAGATTTTTTTTGGCAATTGTCAGGGCACACCACAGTGTTGGCCAGGGGCTCGCATCCCCCATACTAATAAACGACTCTCCCCAAACTCCTGCGACACATCTACAGACCATCTGCAGCATATCAGTGTGCCAAGGCCCAGTGGTTGAAAATTGCTGGTCTAATCAGGAGTTCATCACAATGCCTCTTAACAACGGTATTGATCACCACTGATGATTGCATTGAGGCTAGCCTCAATAGGTCAGGTGTAGTCCACGTTCGTGAATGCAGCACTAGCAGTGCAATCCAATGATGTCTATTCAGAAGTCCTGTTGTCTTATGGGGGATACTCCTAGGAAAGCCTAAGGGCCCAATCCTAACAATGATAGTGCCAGTCGTAAGCCCTTACCACTGGTACCAGTGTCATGAAAGTGCCATAATGCACTTCTACCACTGGCGGTAATGGCTTACTCTGGGCGCTGGCCCAGTGCCAGGAGGACCCAACATGGAGTCACCACTGCCAAAATAGCCAGCACAGACTTGAGGAGGCCCATTGGTGGCTCCATGCCCTTATCCGGGGGAAGGGGACAAATGTCCCCTTCTTCCAAGGTGCCTCCGATAGCTGCAGCGGCACCCATACAGGATGCCGCTGTAGCTGTTTTGCTACCACTGCTCCTATGGGGGCCAGGCACCATAGGACTGCTTTTTCAAAAAACAGTTGTATCTTCCTTGTTCATACATTGCCCCTTGGAATGTGAAACTTCTTTCTTTCGGATGTTCCAGGAGCTGCATAAGAACCCAGTGTTTTATTCTGCAAGTACCAAACGCCTTGCTCTATGCCAAGGACTGATAGGTAAGATTTCGTTTTGTTTTGATAGGATATATGAGCATTTAGGATGTGGTGTAGCACCTGGATAGGGTATCTAAACTGTATTTCCAACCATACTTGGACTACTTATTCGGTGATACTGTGTGATGTTTGCCTACTGCCTGAGATGTCAGGGGTTGGATCTGGGGCTCTTGGATACTTTTGCACAGTTCAGGGAGGTTCTGCAGACAGAACTGTAGCCAGAGTACAAACCAGTGGTTCCCAAACTGGTGGGAACCACTCAGGGGCGCCAACTTGCTGCCAATAGTGGGGGTGCCCATAGCCACCCCCCTGACACTGACGTAGCCATGCCCCTGTCGTCACACCTGTGAGCAGCCGCTTCCCAGGCCGGGGTGTGTGATCGTTGTTGCCTGTCCTGGAAAGCAGCTGCTCCTGCATGCAGCCACTTCTGAGACCAGGGCGTGCAATTGCCGCTGCCCGCATTGGGAAGCGGCGGCTCCTGCAAGCCGCCGCTTCCGAGACTGGGCTGGGGTGTGCGATCGGCGTCGCCCAGCCTGGGAAGCGGCTGCTCGCGGCACCCCCTTCCTAGGCCGGGACATGTGATTGCCGCAGCCCGACCTGGGAAGTGGCTGCTTTATATCGCAGCTAGGTGATGCAAGGCAGTCCCTCCCCCTTCTGAGGCTGGGGCGGGTGAGCCAATGAGCTTCTTCCTGAGGCGCCAGCAACGCCTTGGTAAGGAGCTCATTGGCTCGATCATGCTGCCCTTGGCTGGGCCTGTTCACTGCTGGGCCGGGTGTACTCCCGGCCCAGCACCGAACATGGGGGTGTCCTGTTCTTTGGGTGTGCCCAACATTGTGGATGCTGAGCACCCATTGCAAGTTAGCGCCACTGGAACCACTGGTATACACTGTAGGCTAGATGGATCTTATATGATCAGCATCTAATGGCTTTGTTCATGGATGAAGGTTCTATTTAGCTTCTGTTTAGCCAATAACCATAGACAGACCTCTCTATTGGGAATTTGGCTTATGTTTGTAGTCATTCTTGTCCTTTGACACATCTGTCAAAATGTTTCCCGTGTGTGTGTGTGTGTGTGTGTGTGAGAGAGAGAGAGAGAGAGAGAGAGAGAGAGAGACAGAGACAGAGACAGAGACAGAGACAGAGACAGAGACTACACTTACAGATTTGTAGAACATTTCATGTATTTAAAAATTAAATCAGCACACACACGTGCTGGTGCATGCACTATGATTTCCCACATAATCTTAACTGCAGTGAAGAAGTGGTGAATTTATAGTTGACAGTGAAATTGATTTTTCATAAAAGCCAGAAAAATACATCCGGTTGGCCAGTCACCAACTATTTAGCTCTATACTAATGATGCAATTAACAAATACATAAACTTCTATTGCCTTCCCCTTAAGTTCTCTGAAATTATTGTCCTACTCTTTCCAAACAGAGGACTGTTGGTTTTTGGCTGCCTTGGAAGCTTTAACATTTCATCAAGACATCTTGTTTAATGTTGTGCCACAGAATCAAACCTTTGACAGGAGGAAGTATGCTGGGATATTTCATTTCAAGGTAGGCTTCATCTCCTCTCCAGCTGAAAGAAGCTCTACCACAAAGCCTTTCGTGTGCAAGAGAGCAGATAATTCAATTAGCTTTGATTTGATTAGTCATGTCCTGGCTTCTAAGCCATAAACTACAATCCCTGAGACCAGACAACAGGTGGAATTGTGGTTAAAACAAACATGAATGTTTGAACCACAGCGCCTTGCAAGAGCTAGAGGGGAAGGGAAGCAAGAAGGAGGGAGCACACAGAGTAGACAGGCTTTGGTTTTCATAGCTGACCCTGTTAACATGTGTGTGTGTGTGTGTGTGTGTGTGTGTCTTTCTATCATGCAGGTTGCCTGCCTGCCTGCCTGTTGTAGTCCTATTCTACTGTTTATAAGCGCAAGAAACATGTATGCTTGGTAATGAAAAAAAATGGAAGGTAACAAGTGTAGTTGTACACACACACACACCACACCTGTCTTCCCCACGCCCATTGCCTTCTTCATTGCCCAGCAGGCATTTTTCTTGCTTTTTCAAATGCTAGAAAAGAAAGCAACAAGCAGGCAGGTAGCCTGCATGGCAGAGGGAGGGAACGCTAGAATCCTAAGCAAATTTTAACAGGAAGCAGGAAGTGGGTAACTGGATAACTGGACCTGCAGATACCGGATCTGCAGAAATGGAGGACACCTGTATTACTACAGTCAGCCACTGATGGATTTCTGCGCCCCCTTTCTTTTCCAGTTCTGGCATTTTGGTGATTGGGTTGATGTGGTCGTGGATGACCGACTACCAGTAAACGAGGCTGGTCAACTTCTTTTTCTGTCTTCTGTTTATAAGAACCTGTTTTGGGGAGCTCTTCTGGAAAAAGCTTATGCCAAGTAAGTAAGCCTTCAAGCATTGTACATTGTGAAGGTCTTTGTGTAACATGGGCCATATGATCTAATCCTTCCCTCTTATTTTCTTTTATGCATTTATTGCAATATATAATCAGATGAACAATGATGTAAATAAACATTTGAAATAACTATCCGGACAGGCTGTGTGGTTCCTATGAGGATCTGCAGATCGGACAAGTGTCAGAAGCTCTGGTGGACTTCACAGGAGGAGTTAACATAACTATAAAGCTGGCTGAAGCACCACCTGATCTCTGGGATATCTTGATCAGAGCAACCTACAGCAGATCTCTAATAGGATGCCAGACCCATTCCGGGGTAAGAGGTGGTGGTGGTGGTAGTGATGGTGCTTGTGTTGTTAGTAGTAGTAATAATAATCAAATTTGTGTTCTGGTCTCTCTCCAAGGAGCTCATTTTAGCTTCTCAACATTTCTGTGAGGTCGAGTAAACTTAGTGACTGGCTCCAGTGAGCTTAGTAGCTTAATGGAGCTTTGAAACCAGGTCTCCTGAAAAAGCTGGTTCTTACAACACTTTGTCTTTTGTGCTGATTTTAAAAGGGGAAGGTTCTAGGCTTTTTCCTCAGAGAAAATTCCATCTTATGTGGTGAACTGTAAGCTGCTAATTTCATAAAGTCCAAACCTAGCTGCATTATTGTCACATTGACAAAACCTGGAGATAGAGCCAGCTCTCTTCTAACAGAAGCTTGGAAATAGCCACAATGAAGTTAACAAGCCATAATATCCATAATTAGTTGTTCATCCCTAGCAACTGGTAGCCAGAGGTGTGGAGAATACTATTCACTAGCGATACAGGAAAAGAGCAACGGTTTGACCTTCCATTCATATTCAAAAGCATTTCTTGCCTCTGTCCAACACAGATTATGTTGTCTGGCAATGCGTGTACTGGCAAATTATGTGCTGTACAAACACATAACTTTAAGTGCCTTACAAATGCAACCTGATAACTTGACTCTTGAGTTTTTCATACTCAGAATGAGAGAGAGAGAGAGAGAGAGAGAGAGAGAGAGAGAGAGAGAGAGAG
>JAJKFI010000008.1:6932472-6949138 GCA_029204185.1 Lerista edwardsae | reverse complement strand
GAGAGAGAGAGAGAGAGAGAGAGAGAGAGAGAGAGAGAGAGAGAGAGCAAATAAATACTGTATCATGATATCCAAGGCCAACTGAAGCTATTGGGCTGCCTGAGGCAGCACATAGCTCCTTCACTCCCCCTTCCATCTTCCACACAGACTCTTGAATCACAGCAGGAAACGTGATGCTCGCCTGGGCTATCTCCCAGAATGCTCTACACATCCTCCTTTGTTTAAAGAGCAATCTTGGTCTTCCCTCTCCAACTGGGCTCTTTTATTAAAGCCCCCAGTGGAGGAAAGTGAGGGAGCCAGATTGCTGCCCTCTGAGGATTGGAACACAGTGATCTCTCTGTTTCCTCTGCAAGGGTTTTACACAATACAGGAAGTAAAGGAATTCTGGGGGTGCACACTGCATTTCCTGCTTTGATAAAAGAGCCCTACAGAGGGAGGAGCTGATAAGGAAGGCAGTTCTGTCCAAGGCGGCAGACTGAGCAGCGGGTGGTAGGTGTCTGTTAGCTGCCCCTTTGCTCTCATCCAAATCTGCCACCTTAGAAGATTGATTTGCCTTGCAAGACCCCTTCTTGCCACAGCACCAGTGATCTGATAAACCGCTATCCACACCCTGTCTTGTTTGTCTTTTATTTTTCTAAGCTAAGTACTCCTATTCATTGGGTAGGTGATTCATCCCCCTGACTTCAGCGGAGGCCAAACTGAAAGTCTAGAAAGCAGTTTTGCTCAATCTGTGTGTAGCATTTACTGTGAGCCAAATGCTAGCTGCTTTCTTACAAAAGCAGATTGTGTGGGCTTCATTCGGAATGGAAGAGTGTTTTTTGAACCTTAGCTTAAAAAGAGTTTTTGCTTTAATTCCTTTTTTATGCAGCCAAGAAGAGTCCTGCCCAATGGATTAGTAGCTGGCCATGCCTATACAGTGACTGGCATTCGAAAAGTAAGTTCTAATTTGTGTTGGTAATTCCACTGGTGTTTTTGTTTAGGGAGTCTTTTCCCCCCTCTTTCACCTGACCATTATAAAGCAGGCCTGAAGGAATTTGAAGTGGTAGGTGAAATCTGAAAACAACGCCCTTTGTTCTGCATGTGTCTCTATGACCTTTGGGACTCTTACTTGACCCCATGAATTCTTTTTTTCTGCTGGAGATTTGGCTCTATTACGTTTGTTGTGTTTGACTCATGGTAGCCTCACTCACAATTACTTTTCTTCACACCATGATATTTCTGACTAGCAAAACTGTGTGTACTTAGGAGACTCAGGAAAGAGAAAACCCTTTCTGCTTGCTGTTTTGCTTTAGCAAAAGAGCTCTATCTCCAAAGAGAGAGTTAACACACCCAGCAAGGGCTATCTTCTTCAACAGGTAGTTGAAAGGCCAGACATTTTCAAAAAGTATCTTCAACTAAAATAATTAATCTCTTCCACTTCCTTACTCTTTCACCTTTCCTCTGTCATATTGGCCACTTACAACATCCCTCACTTATGGCTGCCATGTTTTTCTTATGACACTGGGGGTACAATCTTAACCTGGTGTTAGGCCAGCACAGTTAGGCCAGCAAAGTTTGGCCGGCACACGGGCCACCATAAAACATGATTAGACCACTTTTGGAATCAGGAAGGATGGTGGATGTCTGTGTGCTGGCCTCCCTGACTCCAAAAGTGGTCCAAACATACTTTACGGTGTCCCTTGTGCTAGCCAAACTTTGCTGGCCTAACTATGCCGGCCTAACTCCAGGTTAGGATTGTGCCCTAAATCAGGTTAAAATTGCCCCCCCATGACACACACCAAAAAGGCAATGTAGACATATAAGGAGCTTCCATTCTGAATCAGAACAATAGTCAGTTCAGATTGCAAAACCTTAGTGTTTCTCAACTCTTGCACCAGAACCCTTCTAACTGAAGATGCCAGAGACTGAATTTGGGAACTTGTACATGTAAAGCATATACTATATCACCAAGCAATGATTCTTCTCCAAACATGGCAACCAAGACTGGAACCATCAGGATCAGCAGGTGTACAAAGGGCAGAAGGTGGGAGGCAGAACTGAACAGTATTAAAAAACAGACAGTGGTCTTATCTCAAGTCATACTATTGTCCCAAGCTCAGCATTGCCTACACTGTCTCTCGGGTTTCAGTCAGGGATCTTTCCCAACCTTACTTTGGGATGCCAGAGATTGAACCCAGAGTTTTCTACAGGTGCTGTTCCCAAGTTGAAAGATCTGACCAACCATTTAATGCTGGTCTGGAGGCACATGCTGTGTCAAAAACTACCTTGGACAATGACAATGTTCTAGCCTGGGGACCTTTGACATTTGCTACAGCCCTTGCTTTAAATACTCTTAGTCTTTATCAAAGATGATGAGAGCATCAAAATGGTTTCTTTTTTAGAGCTGCATTCCCTTTACGGGCATGAATAAAACATAGAGAATAATAGCCGAGCCCAAGTGTAAATGAAAGGTTGTAATTGATTCATGAGGCTCCGCTGAGAACAGAGCCCGCAAGTGCTTGCTAAGCTAAATAAGCATAGGGCACAATCCTAACCAACTTTCCAGCACTGGGGTAAGAGCAATGCAGCTTTGAGGTAAGGGAACAAACATTCTCTTACCTTGAGGAGGCCTCCATGACTGCCTCTCCAATTGCAGGATGCAGCACAGGCCCCACTGGCACAGCTAGGTGAGTGCTGGAAAGTTGGTTAGGATTGTCCCCTAAGTTAGCATACCCACAGGTGACCTGTAACTTGTTTGCACACAGGGGTGGCCCAATCAGTTCTATCACCTGATGCTGCCTCCAGTGTCATGGCCACTCCCACGAACCCCCCCCCCAGATGAACTAAAAAGAAAGTACTTCCCTTGCAATTCTTTTCTACAGACCAGGAAGTCTGGGACATGCTGGGAATTTCCAGCATGTCCTGCACTTTCTGTTTCATTTAAAGGGATTACAAGAAAGGGTAAGTGGAGGCAAGGTAAATAGCAGCTGTTTTGGGTTTGTAAAGGGAATATTTGGGGAGACAAGCAAATTGCCATTGCCGTCACCTGAACAAATTGAGTGCGCAGTGGCAATCTGCTTTCCTACTCACATCTCACTTCTTCATCCCCCAGTCCCTTAAAGGGAATTTTAAAAGGAAGTGGATGATCTGCTGGCTTTTAACATACTTTGCCTGCATAAGGTCTCTGGTTCAGTCACCACTGTCCTCTTTTAAGAAGGACCCGAGTTCCTGAAGAACTGCTGTCAGTCAGAGTGGACAGTACCAGGCTGGATGGACTGAGTAGACTGACATAGTTCAAGACAACTTCATATATTCGTGTTTACATGGATCCTGATTGGTGTGGAAGCAACTACAGAAGCCGTGGCAACTGTGCTGCTTGGTATCTATCTAATGATGTTGGCATCATTTTGGGCCAAATCCAAATTTCCATGGCTGATGCAGCTGTGCTAAATGGGTGCCCACTGCATCCTGCAGTCACAGACGCCTCCTATATTCAGGGATGTGCAGTCAGGGGAGGTTGAACCTCACTTGAGCTCCCCAACCGCAGCTCCAAACCAAACCTCAGATACAACTTCCAGTTGTATCTGGAGCCTGTCTGAGGCCTACAAAGGCAATGCGCAGGCTCTACAGGTCTCAGGAACCCTCCTCCTAAGGTGTTTAAACAGCATTTCTGGTTTTTGGTGAAAACTGGAAGTGCTGTTTAAACACCTCCAGGAGGGCCTCAGAAAGGCTCCAGTGGCAACCAGAATGAGGCTCCGGTCACATTCGGAGCCTTGAGTGACCCGGAAGTGTTACATCACTTCAGGTCACTGGGCTCTGTGGTACTTTGTGCCTCACTGGCACACAATATCATAGCAAGTCCCTGCCTATAGGTAAGGGAGCATTTGTTCTCTTCCCCTGTGACACTGCAATGACACTGGAAAGTTGGATAGGCAGAGGTATACCTAGAGTGGGAATCACCACACTAAGTTTTTCAAGCAGCTGCTCCCCCTCTTCTTTGGAGCCGTTCGTAGCCAATGTACCCCTACCCGTGTTTTGTTCTAGACGCTGGGAATGGCTCCGAAGAGGAGGGGAAGCTGCTGCTTGCAAAACTTAGTGCTGCGATTCCCCTCTAGGTACACACCTCTGTGGATAGGATTGGGCCTTTAGTCATGGGAAGATCTTGCAATATTTTCTAAGATGCTCTGGCTTTTGAGCTTTCTGGGAACAAAATTTCACACATGGAAAAATACATAGCAATGCCTGCTAGGCACCCAAGCTTGGCAAATGCTGTATATGGTAAATGCAAGGGGTCTTACATGTTTGATCTGACCAAATGTGTGATGAAGAAGTTGTCTTTTAGGAATATTTGGACCAAAGTGTTGAGCGCTGTAAATATAAGCAAACCTGAATTGTGTCCAATATGTTGTAGAGCAGCCAGAGCCAGTGAAAATGGAGTTGTAACTCTTGTAAATACCAGATGTTGTTGTTTTGCGCAGGTGACTTACAAACATGGAACTGAAAATTTAGTACGTCTAAGAAATCCCTGGGGGAAAGTTGAATGGAAAGGTGACTGGAGTGACAGGTGAGTGTTTATAGCAAAAAGGAGTAATTGTCTGAGTGGATGAAGTCACACTGCCACCTGCAGGCACCAATTCATGCAGTCAGCCTCTTTTGTGGTGAACAGGGTGCAATAACCTTGAGTTGTTTTGATAGAACAGGCAGAGATGATAGTGTTGAGCTTAGATGAGTTTCCATACACAAAGAGCCAAAGGTGAATGTTTTGTAAAATTCATCTGCCTTCATCTTTATACCTGATGGGCTTTACTCTGATGCACATCCAAGCCACAGCGCTGCTGTGAAAACACAAGCACACATGGAAGGCAGGAGGTAATAGAGATGTTTGAAAATGGTGGTTTGTTTTTTAATAGAGGGGTGTTTGAAAAATGTGAGATTTTGTGTTTTTATTGCAATGTAAAATATGATTTGAGGTTTTTTTAAAGTTATCAGCAAAAACAAAAACTTCTTATAATAGAGAACTTTTCCAGAACTGTGAAGATGAGGGCATTTTAAGGATGAATTACAATGATGTGGAGTGAAAAAGCTGAACTGAGCTGTCATACTTTAGCCCAGTGATTTTTCCTCCCAAACATATCGTACTGCATATATCAGACCATTGATTATGGCACACTTGTAAGTTGCAGAGGCTTCTGGATAGCATCCTATGGTGTACTCTTAGTTTACACAATTAGCAGCACAATCCTGCGTGCCCTGTAGCATCGACGCAACATAATTGTATCAACGCTACGTCACTAGCGCCAACACAGGAGCGCCGAGCGGCACCCCCCACATCAGCACTGGTGCTCTCAGGCTATGAGTAGCCTGAGAGTGCTGATGGCAAGCCTCCCTCACACCAACTGAAGCCGGTTGGCATGAGGGAGGCTCCGGGACGGGATGGGGATTGGAGGCGAGGGGAGATTGGGGAGAGAACGGGATGTGGGCGGGCGCCAGATTCGGCCATAAGGCCAAATCCTATGCCCGTCCAGGAGGCCATGCGGCCCCAATTTGGGCCGTGCCATCTCCTCGGATCTGCTATTTAGCTGGCGCATATCCGAGGAGCCTCCCCTACGGTAAGGGAGTGAACGTTCCCTTGCTGCAGGGAGGGTCTAGCCTCCCCAACCCAACATAGGATTTGGCACTGGCCCGTCGGCCTCGCCAGTCTGACACTGGGTTGGATTGCGCCCACAATGGCAGTGTCTGCCATCTAGACTTCCCTCATGATCTGCGTGTGCCCAAAAGCAAACTCTGTGAGATCAGTAATAGCACATGTTTGGCCTATATTTCCATTCTTTTCCTTGATGACCTCCCCACTGGGCTTCTGTGAAACCTCAGAGTTCTGTGGCATGTCATTTGGAAATCTAAATATGCCCAATAAGTACTATACTGTATATTTAAAAATGAGTTGTCATTTATATCTATCTCTGATGTGGTAGTCACAATGTTAGGAAACGTCCCCAAAGAGCGATCAAATCAGACCAATGGTCTATCTACAGCCCAAACAAGTTTTAACACTGTTTTGAAATAAACCTTTCTTATCTCACTAGGTCTGGGAAATGGGAACTGCTCAGCCCAAAGGAGAAGATTTTGCTGCGAAAATATCGCGACGATGGAGAATTCTGGTATCTTAATGAAAGAACAGATGACTAATCTCCCCATTCTGCCACCTAGGAGAGGGGCTCTTAAATTCTTACAAGCATTCTTTCAGATTAATAAATTAGATATGACCCTCCCATGCTCTCTGGCAGAAAATGGGGCATCATTTTGAGTAATGGATATGAATGAGCTCCTGTTGTCCTTGGCCCCTGTTACCTCTTGGCCCCCTTACAAAAGTATTACAAATGGGAGGGCAGGGAGGGTTGGCCAATTTGCTAGTGATGGGTTAGGTGCATAGGTATATAATTCTCATTATATGCAGGACCTAAAATTCAGAGGGGTCTGGGCCCAGTTCATTATGGCTTGATGCTGTCTAAACTTGGGCCATTCATGTTTTAAAATCTTCCAGTTGTGAATTCATCTCCATTGCAAGAAATATTGCCTCCATCCACGAGTGCTTTGGATTTGTAGTCTTGTTTTGATTTGTGGCAGACATCAAAGATACCAGCTAGAGTACATTGTAACATACTCAGGGCGCAATCCTAAACAGCACTGGATTAGTGAGGCCGGCTGGCCAGCACCAAATCCAGTGCTGCTTAGGACGGGTTGGAGCCGCCCCGCGGCAAGGGAGCGTGCACTCCTTTACCGTAGGGGAGGCTCCAGCCTCCCCTATGTGCTCCTCAGATCTGCGCCGCTAGAGAGTGGGCACAGATCTGAGGAGACGGTGCAGCCCGAATCGGGGCTGCGTGGCCTCACTGACAGGCTTAGGAAGTGGCTGTACGGCCACCTCCCAAGCCCACCCAGGTCCCGCCCAAGTCCTGCCTCCCCCCTCCCCCCAATCCCCGTCCCGAAATGGGACAGAGAATCCCTTGTGCCGACCGTCTTCAGTCGGCGCAAGGGAGGCTCTCCGTCGGCGCTCTGAATCCGATGCTGCAAGCAGCGTTGGATTCAGAGCTTCAGCGCCGACGTGGGGGTGCTGCTCAGTGCCCGCACTCTGCCCCTTGTGTTGACGCAATGATGTCGCGTTAATGCAAGGGGCGCACTGGGATTGCACTGCCCGTAGTGTTGGGTGCCAGCTCTCAGATATCGTTGCATGTCAACTCTCAAAGACTGTCAAATTTAAATAATAATTACAAAATGTCAGATGTCAAATCATCAAAATTAAATATGAAGAACATATCATAAATACAGATAAATAGAGATACAGATATATACATAATCAGACATAAAAATGTGCGGAGAGGATTTTTCAAAGCAAATTCCTTTTAGCTCTAGTTTGAATAAAACATAGTAAGTAACCCTCACTGCTCAGACTAAGCGATACCTAGTCCAGTATTCTTTTTCCTTTCAGCTGTGGCCAGTCAGATGTCTCCCAGGCAGGGCATGATAATGACAGCCATTCCATTTTAATTATTTCCTGCATCAAATATTGCCTCTGAGCTCCTATACAATTATTTTTTTCTAGTTTTGGAGGGAGTCCAAATCACTTCTTTTTTTAAATAGCCATGTCTCTACAGAATGGGCTCTTCCAAAGTAATGTGTTTGGTTATAAAAGAGATGTTTGTGATAATGGCAGTCCTAATTCCAGGGGCATAGCTAAAGAAGTGCAGTGGGGTGCAATTGCACCAGGCAACGAGCTTTAGGGGGGCAACAAACTGAGTTTGACATTAGTGGCCAAAAGTGTGAAAATCTTGGTATGTATGAATAATACCACCCTGTTACGTATCATTGGAAAGGTATTGTAATGCAGAATGCAATGAAACCAGCCAGAGTGTCCATCAAAAGTTATGGCCAAAAAACCAGAGAAACAAGAGAAATGCAACTGTGATGTCACTTCCTGTAGTGATGTCACTTCCAGGGCAACATTTTTCCCTCTGCACTGGGCTACAGTTTCATTAGCTACACCTGTGCCTACTTCTCATTTTCACATAAGCATACAGTACATAAAATTTGATATATTCAGCTTCTCTCAACACTCCATTTTGCCACTAGATGGTAGTGTTAACATACAATTTCATGTCACACCTTGTTCTTTGGCTAACGAACATTCCTCTGCTAATATGGCTCTGCTTTTGCAATTTCTTCCCTTTTCCTACTCATACTGTTGCTGTCTTGTAGGATGTGTTAGCTTTGCACTAGTTAATGTGGTCAACTTTTTCCTAGCAGTACTCCTGTACATGCCAGGCAGAAATTCAACCACTGTAGCTCCCCTTCCCTTGTTGTTGTTCAGTCGCTAAGTCGTGTCCGACTCTTCGCGACCCCATGGACCACAGCACGCCAGGCCTCCCTGTCCTCCACTAGCTTCCTGAGTTCGCCCAATTTCATATTCATTGCTTCGGTGACACTATCTAACCATCTCATCCTCTGTCGCCCCCTTCTCCTTTTGCCTTCAATCTTTCCCAGCATGAGGGTCTTTTCTAAAGAGTCCTCTCTTCTCATCAGGTGGCCAAAGTATTGGAGCTTCAGCTTCAGCATTTGTCCTTCCAGGGAGCAATCAGGCTTGACTTCCTGGAGAATTGACCGATTGGATCTCTTTGCAGTCCAGGGGACTCTCAAGAGTCTTCTCCAACACCATAATTCAAAAGCATCGATTCTTCGACGCTCTGCCTTTCTTATGGTCCAGCTCTCACAGCCATACATGGCTACTGGGAAAACCATCGCTTTGACTATGCGAACCTTTGTTGGCAGGGGGATGTCTCGGCTTTTGATTAAGCTATCTAGGTTCACCATAGCTTTCTTCCCAAGAAGTAAACGTCTTTTAATTTCATGGCTGCAGTCACCATCTGCGGTGATCTTGGAGCCCAGGAAAATAAAGTCTGTCACTGCTTCCATTTCTTCCCCTTCTATTTGCCAGGAAGTGATGGGAGTGGTTGCCATGATCTTAGTCTTTTTAATGTTGAGCTTCAAACCAATTTTGGCACTTTCCTCTTTCACCCTCATCAAAAGGTTCTTTAGGTCTTCCTCACTTTCTGCCAGTAGAGTGGTATCGTCTGCATATCTGAGGTTGTTGATGTTTCTCCCAGCAATCTTGATTCCAGCTTGTGAGTCATCCAGCCCTGCCTTCCTCATGATGTACTCTGCGTATAAGTTAAATAAGCAGGGTGACAATATACAGCCTTGTCGTACTCCTTTCCCAATTTTAAACCAGTCGGTTGTTCCATGTCCAGTTCTAACTGTGGCTTCCTGACCCGCATAAAGGTTTCTCAGAAGGCAGATCAGGTGGTCTGGAACTCCCATCTCTTCAAGAACTTGCCACAGTTTGTTGTGATCCACACAATCAAAGGCTTTAGCATAATCAATGGAGCAGAGGTAGATGTTTTTCTGGAACTCTCTTGCTTTCTCCATGATCCAGCGAAGGTTGGCAATTTGATCTCTAGTTCCTCTGCCTCTTCGGAAACCAGCTTGTACATCTGGTAGTTCTCGATTCACATACTGCTGAAGCCGAGCTTGTAGGATTTTGAGCATGACCTTGCTAGCATGTGAAATGAGTGCAATGGTGCGGTAATTCGAGCAATCTTTGGCATTGCCCTTCTTTGGGATTGGAATGTAAACTGATCTTTTCCAGTCTTGTGGCCACTGTTGGGTTTTCCAAATTTGCTGGCATATGGAGAGCAGCACTTGGACAGCATCATCTTTTAAGATTTTGAGTAATTCCGCTGGAATGCTGTCACCTCCACTAGCTTTGTTGTTAGTGAGGCTTTCTAAAGCCCACTTGACTTCACTCTCCAGGATGTCAGGTTCGAGCTCAGTGACTGTACCACTGTGGTTATCAGGAACATTTAGATCGGCCTTATAGAGTTCCTCTGTGTATTCTTGCCACCTCTTCTGAATCCCCTTCCCTAGAATAGATATAATATGCACTGGTGGGAAACCTGCTATGTTTTTGCATGAGTTTAAAAAGTATTTAAATAATTGCTTTACTCAATCAGTGTCCCAAGGATTTCATATGTTGGGACTCTCCAAAGTTTAATCCCTGAACATCTTTTCAACCCCAGGGCTAACTTTAAGAAAATTTAAATAACTTTAAGAAAAGTTAGCTTTGACACTTTTTGTCTTACCTCAGATCAGTTACAACACGTCGTGAAGTTAGTGGAAAATGTTTCAAGGCCCAAGAGTATAACCTGCAGACAGGCTTAAGGCCCAACTTCTTTAGCTAATAAAAGTAAGACCTGAGTAGGCAAATCATAAAACAGTACTGTATTTCATTCTTTCAAATGCCCTGAAAGAGTACAGCTATGCTGCTTCAGAAAGGACTTAAAATGAAACACCACATATATTCGTGTATAAGTCGATTTCATGGCTAAGTTGAGGGCAAATTTTAAACCAAAAGTCACAGAATTTGCTATGACCCGTGGATAAGTTGCAGGTAATCTTGTTGTTTTTTTAAGTGAAATTCTTTGAAAATGACTTAACATTTCTGTTAAGTCTGTTCTGAGGCAGCAACAGACACTCAACCAAAAAACCCAAGCCATTTCACTTTCTTCTGAGGCAGCACAGAAATGTAGCTATTCTCCAAGCAAGAAGGAAGAAGGATGAAGGTGCTTATGGGAGTTGTAGGCTTTGTTAGGAATACAGTACAACACTTCCATAGTAGCAGTCCTCATAACAATTCCCATATACACCTTCATCTCTCTGCCTGTTTGGAGAAGAAGGAAAATGGCTGTTGTTTTTTGCTGTCTGTCTGTTGGTGCCTGAGAACAATTACTGTTAAGTAAAATTGCTCCTTTTTTCCTACCCCCTGCTTTCTGCTTCTTAAACCACCCCCACACACAGCTGCTATTAGAAGCTTTATTAACCATATTGACCCATGTATAAGTCAATCCATGTTTTCAGGGTCAATTTTCAGGCATAAATGTTTAGACTTGTACATGACTATATAGGGTAATTGGTATGAATTGTCTTGTGAAAAAGGTTCAGTAGGTAGGCTTGTTATTTATAGAAGAAATCTGAATCTTTGCTGCAGTTTATGTTGTGGTAGCCGCATAGCTGCTATAGCTGCTGGATGCAACTGGGGCAGATTGATGCCCACTTCTTTGCTTGTGAACAAAACATGAATGCACCTACAAGTACTGTACAACAGAAAATACTTCCAATTCAGACATTTCCTTTTGTCATATGAATCAGGCTAGGCTTGTTGACTCTAGTTTCTTTGTTCCTTTGTCATAGGATGTCTGTGAAAGATTTTAAAACTCATTTTGTGGATCTGATGATTTGTAAATTAACTCCTGATCTGATGAGTCAGGAAGATGGGAAGAAATGGATGTGCTCCATGCAGTTTGGCCGCTGGGTCAAAGGATGCACAGCAGGTGGCCGAGCAAGGCTCCACAAAGGTAAGTCAAGCTCAGATGCTTTAGGGGACTTGAAAATGATGTAAACTGTCTACTATGACAACACTTGGGAGGCTCCAAAGATCTGCATAAGCAGTCATTGTTTTCTAAGAAAGGAACAATTGCTTCAACACATTTAATTTTGTTGTGTTAACAGTAATTTTTTATTTATGTTAATAAATACATTGTTAATAAAAATTAACATTTTTTTTCTCTGAACAAAGATCTAGGATTAGGTTCGGAGCTGAGCCATGGGTGGGATGAGAACCAAGAGCTGCATCGGGTCAGAGCTGAGGGGATCACATCTATAGGGCATCCTTGGTGGTGACACCCCGTTTCTAGAATTTCCTCCTGCTGGAATTAAGAAAGGCTCCCTCTTTGGAGTCCTTTCAGTGGGCACTTTTTTAAAAATTTTTTTTCCAGAAAGTGTTTATCTGCTGATATTGCAGGCTGGTACTTTTTTTTTAATGAAATGTAATTTTAATGGTGATCCATTGAAGTCTGTTGTATTTTATTGTTTGTTTTTGTTTTAACATCTTAGTACTGTTTTATGGGATGGGACGTGGTGGCGCAGCGGGTTAAACCGCTGCTGCTGGGCTTTCCAACCGGACCTAAATGCAAGTAGATAAATAGGGACCACTTCGGTGGGAAGGTAACAGCGTTCCGTGCGCTACGGTGTAGAGTCATGCCGGCCACATGACCACGGAAGCTTGTCCTGGGACAAAACGCCAGCTCTACAGCTTTGAAATGGAGATGAGCACTGCCCCCTACAGTCGGTCACAACTAGACCATTCGGTCATGGGGAAACCTTTACCTTACTGTTTTATTTATAATCGTATTGGTGCTTTTTTGTAAGTTGTCTGGAGTGCCCTTGACTGTGGTGGAAAGACAGGGTATAAATTCATTAAATAAATCAATAACATAAATAACCACAACAGAAACTGTTGTTTCCCAGGCAAGCACCTGGACATTTATAGCATTTGTAGACCTTCCTGCTGAGGAGGGCCAATAGACACCCTGGCTGACTGGAGCCACATTTGTACCAGTCACTTGTACCTTCACTGACCAGGGAGATGCTTCAAAGTGCAACCCAGGTAGAGAAACTGTGCACAGAGTAGAGGAGCTCCTGGTTCTAGCCCTGTCAGCTTCTGACAGTAGGTCAAAGCATGTTTTGGGGAGCATCCAAATGCCACACCTCCAGCCTTTATGTGGCTCATCAAAGTTGAGCATGCCTCAATTTAGGGGGTTTCTTATTGGAAGCCAACAGGATCTACAAAAATGCATCATTTTGTCAGGATCCCTTCCTAGCTCTCAAAGATACTTGGGGCACAATATGGCCACCCTTTTCATCCTCCACTCTCCTGCTTGTATGTGCTGCTCCATCAGTGTGAGTTTCCTGGCTATGTGTGACCCACTCTCCCCATAGCAGCTGTGGGACAGATGTGCATGCTTAACAATTTGCCTGAAGATTCCACTGGATTATAACTGCAATTGTGAAATCATTACAACATCAAAAACATCTGAGGACGATGTCTATGTGATGAAGCACATATGGGTAGCTATAAGAATAGATATACCCATAGATACCTGTCTTGTAGTACAGATCAGTTGGATCAATAAAGTACTGTAGCACTATAGATGTTTGTGATGTTATCTTATCACTTTTTTGTGCTTTGATAATGCCAGCAGTTCTTCTGCTAAGCCTTGTAACAAGCAACTGAACTGTGTTCTGGGAATGGTGACCCCACACTATTGTTGTCTTCCTTCTCAGATACATTTTGGAGAAACCCCCAATATCAGCTGAAAGTTCTTCAGGGCAATGGGAGCAAGAGGTCCATGTACACTTGCAGCGTGTTGGTGTGTCTGATCCAAAAGCACAATAGCAAACACCGTAATCAGATGCCTCACCTTCACATTGGCCTCTCTGTCTTTAAGGTAGGTGGAATCTTTTTATTAACTACCAAGGTCCCAAATTTGGAGTAAAAAACTCTTTCATTGCCCCCAGTTCAAATATGGAGCTTGGCTTGCCACTGGTAGACCAATTGCACACATTGGAACTTGAACCCTCCCCTGTTTTACAGACTGTTATGAAACTAGTGTGAAATTGCTATGTCCAGATTTGGCAAGCTGGAGCCTAGAGATGGGTGGTGAGAAATTGAGTTTGGGGCAGGTAGAATATAGTCTGAAACTAGGACCCTGGAGAACCAACTGGGTTAGGTATAGATCTTTCAGGACTTTGGACAAATCACTAAGAGAAGAGGACTTGTTCAAGGCTCGGTCTCACTGACTCCTTCTATATTGCCAAGTCCCTTTTATACTGACTGTCCCTTTCAGGCTCCGCCCCCTTGCTGAAAAGTACAAGCCCTTAAAGGAGCAGTCCTCCTTTAAGGATCCTGGCACTCCTTCACAGTTCCTTGATTTCTCTCTGGGCATGGTAAGGAGGTTCAGTGGAGGCCTTGTATGCCAGCCCATTGATGGGCTGAGGGATGTAGTCCTGGAAAGGTGTCTTGCTTTGGAGTTCTTGGGATTCAGGAATTGCTGACTGTTGGGCTCTAGCTCACTGATGGGCCGTGGTCCAGCACCTTCACAGCTGGCACTTCTTCCCCTGTCCTGCCCATCTCTACCTCTGAGGGTGCAATCCTAACCAACTTTCCAGCACTGGCATGGCTGTGCTAATGGGGTAGGTGCTGTATCCTGC
This sequence comes from Lerista edwardsae, assembly GCA_029204185.1. Lineage (NCBI taxonomy): Eukaryota > Metazoa > Chordata > Lepidosauria > Squamata > Scincidae > Lerista > Lerista edwardsae. The sequence continues at coordinate 6,935,002 of JAJKFI010000008.1, read as the reverse complement.
AGTTGGGATGGCAGGCATGGGGGCCTCCTCAAGGTAAGGGAATGTTTGTTTCCTCACCTCAGAGCTACATTGCTCTTACCCCAGTGCTGGAAAGTTGGTTAGGCTTGCGCCCTGACTCAGTGCCATAGTTTTGGCTGTTACTTGAGGTCATAACAGCCTTCTATTAAATAGGTAAGACTGTGGCTCTGAGGTAGAAGGGAAGGAATTTGGAGAAACCACCTTCTGGAAATGGTCACACTCAGACCCTCTCGCTTGCACCACCCACATACTCATTCACAGCCCTGCTGACATATTCAGCCCAGTATTCTGTATCCATCGGAAGATTTCAATAATACTCTGAAACAAGGTGCCTGAGCACTGTAGATGCCTGGGATGAGGTTGAAAAAATAAGAGTTAAATGTTTTGACAATTGATGCTCCCTTTACTTGGGTTTATTCGGCTGCTGGATTCACAGTGAAGTTACTTAGAATTCCTCGGGTAACGCATATTCTTTCTTTCCTTCTAGGTCAGCTCAGAGGTATGTAGAGTCTTCTTATCTCTTATTTATATATTAGTGCCATATTTTCATGCCCTGTTTCTGCCTGCTCCTTTCCTCTTTGGGGAGAATCTCTGAACTACAATAATTTCAGCCATCAGAACCTCCCGACACGGAGCTGGATCAGACCCAAGAGCTGTCTGATTCAGCACCCTGTTCCCCATTCACTTCTAGGATGCCCACAAACCTTCTTCTGCCATGATTCCTCAACAGCATCCTGCCTCTCAGCCTGAAGGTAGTAGCATATAGCTGTCATGACTAGTAGCTATCGGCAGACATCTCCATGAATTTCTCCAATCCCATTTTAATGCACTCTGAGCTCTACACCATAACTAAAATTCTAACCAGAATGCAATTTCAGCTTAGCTGACTTGTAAAATTTCGGCCAAAACATGATCCAGTATATAAATACTGAAATCAGTTTCAGGCTGTGATCCATTTCATATTTGTTGTTGTTTTATCAATTCAGTCATGTCTGACTCTTGGCAATTTTATAGCCAAGAGTTCTCCATGCTACCCTATCAAGCACAGCTTCATTTCGTATTTCCTAAGGTGCAAATACAGTTAAAATCAGTGGGTGCAGAGTAAACATGTTTAGGGTGTCAGATACAAAAAGTGTGTGTGTGTGTGTGTTGTTTTGGATTTTTGAAAAGCAGAAAAAATAAATAAATAAATAGGTGTGCAGAATTTTGAATTCTCTTCCTGTTGAATGTGGCATTCAAAACTCACTTCAGCTTTATAGTGTTCAGTATTATTTTCAGAGCTCAATCCTAGTTAGGCCAGCACAGTTAGGCCAGTGAAGTTTGGCCAGCACTAGGGACACTGTAAAGTATGTTTGGACCACTCTCGGAGTCAGAGAGGCCAGCATACAGATGTGCATCATCCTCCCTGACCCTGAGAGTGGTCCAAATGTGCTTTACGGTGGCCCTTGTGCTGGCCAAACTTTGCTGGCCTAACTGTGCCAGACTAACTCCAGGTTAGGATTGTACTCTCAGGGCGCAGTCCTAACCAACTTTCTAGCACCGTTGTAAGGGCAACACAGCTCCAAGGTAAGGGAACAAACATTCCCTTACCTTGAGGAAACCTCCATGACTACTACTCCACTGCAGGATGCAGCACTTGCCCTGTTGGCAAAGCTATGTCAGTGTTGGAATGTTGGTTAGGATTGCACCCTCAGTCTCTTTTAGAAAAAAAAAACTTAAAGCATTTGAAGGAAATGATTGTTAACACCAAGAAGAAACTCAATACATTTCAAGACAATGCATTTTTATGGCTTAATTAAGCATTAATGGTGGTGTGCTTGTGCTCTGCCCAGAAGCAGCAAAGTGGGTTGAGTGAGAAATGGTTTTATTATTTTTCCTGTTTAGCATCTGCAAATTAGAGATACTTGGTTGTGTGTCCACCTTTTTGGCTCCATCTTGGGAAATAGTTGCAGATGCCATTAAATTGATACAAGCATTTTTGTCTGTTGGCTATAGCCAGCCGGTTTTAATTGATGTTTTTAGATAACCTCATTCCGTCTGAAAACATGTTGGTGTTCTTACTAGTAACCCAAAGATACTAATTTCAAGGGTAAATAGATATGTATTAGGGAAGATGCTATCTTTGCTAGGTTTGGGCACAAAGATGCAGAATAATCGTATGTGGGCTGGGTGGTGCTCTACTGTTGAGCCATGAGATCCAAATGGCAGACTGGAGCAAGCATGAAATTAATCTGCATGGGTGATTGGTGAGGATCATTCTGTGCTATTTTGTTCCTTAGTTAGCATCAAGGCACCCTAGGTCCTTTCATCCGCTTTTAAGCCCAAATCTGCCTTGTTCTCATGCTATGAAGCCTGATTGGCTTCTGCCCACAATGGAGGTGCAAATAGTACAAGCACAATCAATCAATCAACAGAATTTATATACCGCTTTTCAACACAAAGTTCACAAAGCAGTTTACAAGATGATAATAATAATAATAATAATAATAATAATAATAATAATAATAATAAT
>JAJKFI010000008.1:6872226-6904144 GCA_029204185.1 Lerista edwardsae | reverse complement strand
GAGAGAGAGAGAGAGAGAGAGAGAGAGAGAGAGAGAGAGAGAGAGAGTATTGTTGTGATTCAGGAAACTGCTAGTGTCTAACTTACTCCCACATGCAGTCACAGATCACGTCTTCCTCAAAATAGCATTGCTGTCATTCAGGTAGAGAGGCCGTTGCTCAGTGGCAGAGTGTTTTTATCTCATTTCTTCCAAGAAGTTAAGGAGTAGCCTGCTTCGGCCTCTCTCTCCCCGCCCTCCAACCCATTTATCCTCCCAACTGCCTTCTGAGAATGAGATTGGTCCAAGGCATTTATCAAGTGCCAAGCATGAAACTTCATGGCCAAGCAGGGATTTGATCCCACATCTTCCTGATCTGACTTGAAGACTCTTTCCTACACAATACTAGTTCTCATGCTTTGCATGCTTCCACTGGTTCTCATGCTTTGCATGAAGCATGCTTCATGCTTCGGGTTCTACCTCCTCTAGTTTAAAAGGCTTTCTGCTCCCAGGATTAGGAGCGTTTTCTGTCTGACATGCTTGGGAGCTGTTTCTGGTCAGAGCAAACAAAGGATGGCTCCATAAGATAGCATCATATACAGCAAGTGACTTCCGTATGTTCATCTTCAGTATGAATATATCCAGCTACAGCTCAGGATTGTCTTCATTGCCTTCTCCAGGGGATCAGAAAAGAATCTGTCCCAGCTGTAGCTGGAGACAACAGGGAATGAATCTGGGGCCTTCTGCCCACAAAGGACTCAGCTACAGTCCAAAACATACATGTTCAGGGTCTAGTTTAAAAGATGTCACTTGCACCATATACTCACTTGGAAGCCTGAGGCACACCATTGTTGCCTTGACCATGCCCTTCACATAATGTGGAGATCAGGGTGGGGAGCCTGACATAGCATTATAAAGCAGCCCTATTGCTTTGGTCTTGCTTTTTCTGTTGCAGATTTTTCTCTCTCATGATTTGTCCTGACCTGCATTACAGGAAATGATGTTCTTTTTCAAATCTCCTGTTATCAGTTGAGTTCTTGAGATGAGCATCTGTACCTGGTCCTCTCCATATGCTGCTTTTCCTTGGCTCGAGATGTTTTTGCATAATGAGGAGAGAAGAGCTGATTTTCCTACCGAGCAGCCTTTTGCAAAATGAAATGCTAAAAAATGACGGCTCCCTTTGCCTTGGCTTCCAACTGTGTCTCACACTGGATTGCACCCGAAAAGGAACCTTGCCAAGCTTGAAGTTCAATTTATCAGCACAGTCAGGATTGATTTGTTACACCACCTATGCCGGGGAAATGAATGTCTCCATTCTGCTCCCATCCAATCCAAGCAGATCTTTGTTTTCCTCAGGTCACCTGTGTAATGTAAGAAGCTGACATTCCTCAGATAAAAGGGGGAGAAGAGAGAGAGACTCCTACAAAATACAAATTAACTGTCTGCATCCAGCAAAGACAGTGCCAGAAATTAATGCTGGTTGGAATGTGAACCAAAGCCCCAGCGCCGCATGTGCCTAGTGATGAAGCAACTGCACTGGCTTGATACGGTCAGGGGGAAAAAAAGCACCACTGACATTTATTCACAGGAAATATCTGCATGAAAGCAGGCATCAGTGCTGACATTTTGGCATCCATCGCTCTCAAGTGAAGAGCTACATTTAAAACTCTGCACGTCATGTTGGAAGGTATCTGGCTATACCAAATATGAGTTGCAAACACTTACTTACATCTCTGTGATAAAAGTGTAGATGTAAAATCTGGGATCTCAGGCACACACACAGATGTCAGCGGTCTGCCACTCGTCTTTAGCTAGCGGTTGATTCAGGACAAAGGAAAGGAAGTATTCAACACACAGCAGCCTGATGATCGATCGATCGATCGATCGATCAATCAATCAATCAATCAATCAATCAATCAAAACTATTTATATACTGCTTTTCAACATAAAGTTAACAAAGTGATTTACAGGCAAATAATAGTAATAAAGTTCAATGGCTCCCTGTCCCAAAAGGGCTCACAATCTTAAAAAATGCAGAACACCACCAGCAACAGCTGTTAGAAGGACTGTGCAGGGGTGCAGAGGGAGAGTTACTCTCCCCCTGCTAAATATAAGAGGAGCACCACTTGAAAAAGTGCCTCTTACCCAGTTAGCAGGGGTTGATGATGAGGAAAGTGTTTGAATGGCCTGGTTGGAAGGTTTCAGTTGGATGGAGGAGGGGAAAACAGAACTCCTTGTGTTTCCTTTTAGAGTAGCATATTTTATTTACTGCATTTATCTCCTGCCTTTCTTTCATCACAAAATTCAAGGTGTCTTTCATGGTGTTTCTAGGCATCGAAGCATCCAGACCTAGACCAGCTTAGCTTCAGCAACATTGTCGTGTATGCCCCCAGACTATGCACTGAAGTTTTGAAGTAGCAACCAGAACGAGAGAAGTGTTAATCCAGGGCCCTTTGGCAGCAATGCTGGCCAGGATCAATGTGGTTCTTCTGTCAAAGAAGGATTATCTATGTCCAGACACTACAAATATATCAGTCCATAAAGATTACTTGTCTTAACCAAATCCACATGCATGGTGATTTATTCAAAAATCTGGATTTTGCAACCATCTGAATTCAGCAACAATTCTGCAACAAAAATCCAAATTCTCCAACCTCCAAATTCTCCAAGAAAATTCTGTATACCAAAAACAATACACAAATACTGTATGTTACCAGGTCAGCAAGATATTTTATTTATGGGGAAGGGGGGGAATTTAAGAAGGAAAATGTGGAAATTAAAAAAAAACACGTTTTAGGAACAGGGGTGCAAGGGATATAATATGAATCTGTGGGGGGAAAGCACAAAGATCTGTCCAGGGTCCTGAAACCTCTACCCACATTTGTATCTCAACACTATTAGGGTTGCTGACAGTCACAGCTTTTCTCTATGGCCATAAGAAATACAAACAAATAAAATGAAGAAAGTGTTTCTGTAAATCTGGTTTATTAGTGGTAGAAATTTCAGAAGCTGCAATGATGCAAATGCCAAGTTTGCATATGCATATGGACTGATGTCACCATTCTGGGATCCGGCTCTTGCAAATTAGATACTGTTTGGGAGAAGTAGAGAATTAGTAATTGCAAGAGATCTGGCACTGTTTGAGCAACTTTATAATGATCATCAGTGGCTTTGGAATAAATACATTTTGTGAGTTGAAAGGGTACAAAGAATGATTAGCGCATGATGCATGGTTAAATAATGGAGTTTCAATATACTGTCCTCGGACTACAATTGCTGCAGGTTTTAGAGAGAACTTTTACAACTCGGATGGCACTTATTAAACTCTGGTAAGTTTAAAAGGCCCAGATTCCATCAAGGCCTTGCACTTCCAAAACTAGCATTCCTAAGTGCAAAGTGCTTTGTAGTGGTATGTAAGCTGGGCCACCATCACCTGCTTCCAGGCCACTGGCTAGAAGTGCAGTGCATGCAGCAGGAGCTCCAGTATGCACCCCATGAGTGGGGAAAGGGAATAACTGGGCAGGCTGGGGGAGGAATTGGGGGCATGTTGGAGAGGGAAGGGGTGGATCGGGGTGATTTTTAAAATTTACAATTTAAAAAGAAAACTTGCACCCCGATCCTATCCCTGAAACACTTCCCTGGAATGCCCCCTAGTCCTCCTTGGAGTTACACCAGCTGACAGTCACAGCAAGTGGTGTAACTAGAACTGGAAAGAACATAGACTGAAAAGGAAATGTCATACCATTGCGCAATTTTTAAAAAGTCAGTCTGCCATTGAAATGATAAAATGAACTTCTTAAAGGCTGCACCAAAAGGGGAAACATAATGAATAGTTCCCACTTCCTCTGAAAGTCATTAATTACGTACTGGGGTCAATTTGTGGGTTATCAACTAGATTCTTTATTACGTGGCTTTCTACAATTTAAAAAGAAACTGTGTTGATATGGAAATGAATTGGCTATGATTTTTTTCTGTTTTATAATTAAGATGTAGAAGTGAAGTACCATTCATAAGGTATTTTATTTTGGGTATTTAACCCATTTGCTACCATGGGTATTTTTGCGCAAAAGTCTTTTGCCTTTTGAAACATGTACAGCCACCGCCCTTCTCAGGGCAATTATGTTTTTGGAACCATGTCAAAGTATTCCCATATACCTGAACTGAAATTGGTGATTTTGGCTACCAATGGTACTGAATGTTTAATGTGTACTGTGCAAATCTGGCCCGCTATCCATGGTGCTGTGTATCAATTTCTATGGAAGTGTTGAAAAAAAGCTACCTTTACCTGCTGAAAATCTTTAAAAAAATCATTTTTCAGTGAGCACACAGCTTGCTTACTTCAGGAATTTCCAGAAGGGGGCCCTAGAGTACCAATCATGGAGTAAGAAGTTCATTTTTGCAAAAATGAATATTTGGCATAGCTTTGACTGCTGTAATCCTGTAAACAGGATGCAAGCATCTTGTTGTTTCATGCCTCCCTGGGGCACCTGGTGGGCCGCTGTGAGATACAGGAAGCTGGACTAGATGGGCCTTTGGCCTGATCCAGCAGGGCTCTTCTTATGTTCTTATGTTCTTAATCTGACTAATTAGCTCTTTTTGCAGGGTTCTGCTACCTGTTTTGCACTCCAGCTAATGAGCTGGAGACAAGAAGTCTCCTGGACTTTCCTTGACCCCTCTCTGCTTATAAACATGTTGGAAAAAAACCTATTTTTTCAGAGTTGGCTTCTGCAGCTTGCAGCTTCCCATATACTGATACAAGGCGAACCTTTCACCTTTAGAGGTTCCCTCCCACCCTAGCCCTAGAACAAGCTGTGGAGAAAAAAAATTATCTTTCTTATTGATTTGTCTGCTCTAGCAGCTACAGGCAAGAAATAACCTTTCAAGAAATAACCCTTTAGTTGCTGGAAGGATTCCTATGTGAAGCAAAATCACTATGGAAGGATGATTCCTATGTGAAGCAAAATCACTATGTGAAAAAACTCACCTCACTATGAAAATGACCATTGGACTGTGCCCAGGTGCTGATTTGGAGGAATATTATTTGAATCTTATTCTGTGTTCTTGCACTTGTCCCCCAAAGTAAAAAGATAAAGAAACCCTACAAAGTTTGAATAGTTTGAATGGAATAGCCTATAGTTTGAATGGAAGTACGCGCGTTTCCTACCATTGGTGATTTTGGCTACCAATTATTAAAAAAATTATTACAGGTGCTAATTGTACCTGAAAGCTTTAAAGTTGACTCAGTGAGAAAGGTTAGCCCCTGCCCTAACACAGGAAGCCAAAATGGCAACTTTCATTTCAGATTTGTGGGGCCCCAGTCAGATTCAGAAACAGCACCCCATAAAACAAAAACAAAAAAACCAAATTCTGCCCCTGTTTCTTACATGATGACATGGGTGGACAGTCAAAACAAATGTACCTCTAAAAAGGTCTATCCTTACACTGTATACAGTGCAAGTTTCAGGTAATTTGGTGGAGCCACTTTTTAAAAATCTCTAAAACATTAATTGGAATTAATTGGTAGTAAAAATAACCGATGGTAGTAAATGTTAAGATCCTTAAGAAGTTGAGGACTGCATCAGATACCACATTCCCCCAGCCCAAATTTCAACCTTCATTTACACTTTTTGTGAACTTGAAACCATTCTGCAGTTCAGCTATAAATGCAACCCTGAACTTTATGGGAAACTGTTTTTAAAACGTTGACACTGACAGAGGGTCTCTGAAAAGATGGCTGTAACCCACATACAGAATAATACCTTCAGAAACCAGCATCCTTCCTGCCTCAGGGGCCTTGGCATGTAAGATGTCTTTAGCTAATAAATTTTAGAGATAATAGGTGTCTTCCCTAAAATAACTGCCTGAAAATGAGATCAGTTCTCAGAAATGCATCTTTACATGCATGCTAGTATTAGCTGTAGTTCAATGAAAATTTTGACCTGAATATGAGAAAGTGGACATTAAAGCATTTGGGTTGTGTTCTCTTCCACCTCTCTTTAAAGATTACTGTGGCTCCACCCTCTCTCTGAAGGATCTGTAATCTACAGCTGCACCTTCCTTGGCCTGTGACTGAGGCCAAGCTGGAAGGAGAATACGCAGTCTAGGTCTGAATTGAGATACAATCTCTTGCAGCCCCATCCGCCCTGCATTATGCGCAATGTGCAAAGTGTGTGTGTATGGGGGGGTACTCCCCTGTTGTAGCAATTTCAACAGTTTCAAACAAACCCTTGAAAAGAGCCAACTGTGTGGGCAGACAGGAGCCCTGAGAAATTGGACCTCAAAGATGTCAACAAGGGTGGCCCTGGAAGTGTGATCACTGAGAGGCCTTACAGGGCCAAGCCTGTTCTTTTGCTAATGTCAGCAGAACGCATGTTCTGCTGTGCTGCCGAAAATGGAGTGCCGCTGCCAAGCAGGAGGGAGCTGCCTGTGGAAGCAGCAGATGGACCCCTGCAAGTGCCACCCAGGCCACTCTGGAGAAGGTAAGGCAGCAGAGGGAATGGATTGGGCACAGGGAGGGAGAGGCTTGTGGGTGGTTTAGGGCAGGAAGTGGGTGGGGGAGAGCAAGGGAACACGGGTGGGCTCAACCCCCGGCCCTGCTTGTTATCTGAATGCGAACGAAGTGAAGCTAGTGGGCGGGGTTAGCGGTGACGTAAATACACCCAAAACAATGCTGATTCCAAGCATTTCAAATGGGTTTTCGCATGATGTTTCGGACTTTACCAAAATAACAACGTGTGATTATGGAGAAACATCATTGGTAACCTAATTATGATTCAATATGCAATTCCAAGGTTTAATTCCGCAGAATTATATTACTGAACACACCGGACGAAATGCCGCTTGCTGTCTATTCAAACTCGGATTGCACTGCTTTGACAGACTTATTTTTTGAAATCCACTCAACCAAAAATAAAGTGTGAACGGGAAGGAAAGAAAAAAAGGGGAGGGTGGGCAAAAATGAAATAAATATGTAGGAAAATTACATTAAAATCTCTCAATGTATAACACAAGTAGTTGTCAATAGGAGAGTAGTTCTTTTTCACTTCTAGGCTATTAAGTGTATCTTTTTAAACTTCTACACTCACCCCCCCCCCCATAAAACAAATTCTTACCTTTTTGGAATTTCAAAAATATTACAGTAGAAAATGGAAGGCGGGAAAAAAATGTGTAAACGGGAAGGGGGGAAAAAGGAGGGGGGAATTTTTTTTAATTTTTATTTTATTTCTTCATATCTACTTCAGTTTGTGACGGGCTGCATACTGTATGAAGTAATATTTTTCTGTAGCAACGAATCACAATGATTTTAATTACCTGTGCAAAGTAATCCCATTTTTCGTACAGCGATTCGCGCACCCGTATGCAGAACACGCAGGCATGCTTAAAGACGTTGAGATTAACTTTACCACACGGGCAGGGAGATTTTTATTCGTGACGCCGTGGCGGCAATCCTCCTTCGCGGCAATGATCTGAGATAGACCCATGGCTTCAAGTCTGTGACGTCATGGCTCATCCAGTGTATCTAACATCCTTGGGTGGGCTGGAGGGGGTGGTTCTTGGCTTCAAAAATGCATGCCCAATCCTATCCCTGATTTTTTTTTTTATAATAATAATTTTCCCTTTATTGTTAAAGTTATAGGGAAGTGGGAGGATTTACATTGGGAAGTGGGAATCACAAGGAAACACACATTAGGAAGTGGAGGGTTACAAGCATAATATGAGTCAGGATTACAAGCATCTACAATCTATACCTGATTTTTCAATCTGCCCTGCCCCTTCCTCTCCTCAGACTTATACCAGCAAGGAGACCCAAATGCAATCAGGTGGCCTACCAGGAAGTAAGTTAAAATGTTTCACATGCACGCACACATGCGCGTGCACACAAACACACACACACACAGAGCATATATTTAGGCAGCTGCATAGCAGAAGGTGGTAGGAGATAGGATTGGGCTTTTAGGGCCCAATCCTATCCAACTTTCCAGCACTGATGTAGCTGCAATGAAGCCCTGAGGTAAGGGAACAAATGTCCCCTTACCTTGATGAGGCTTCTGTGACTGCCCCCGGATGCAATGCATGTCCCATTGGCATGGCTGCACCAGTACTGAAAAGTTGGATGGAATTGGGCCCTCACAATCCAATCCTAACCAGGGCTGGAACAGGCAGGCCAGCTGGACATATGTAGCCCTGGTGAGGAGGCAGCTGTGGTGCTATTCGGAGTAAGGGGACTTGTGTCCATTTATCTGGGTTAAATCTCTGGTGCAAATCCAAGGGCCAACAGGAGGGGGATAGTAGGGCCTACCAGGCAGGATTAGGATCCAGTCTAAGTGCCAGATCCTGGCTCCACTTGCCTTCCCAGGCCACCCTGCTCATGGGTCCATCCTCCCATACCTCTCCCACCCTGTTCTGCCTTCCCCCTGCCCTCACCAAGGCTCTGTGCCAACCTCCATAGGCTGGCCTTACCTGCTCTTGGGTCAAGTGCAAGGAGGATACCAGACATCTGTGCACCGGCTTCCTTGACTCCAAGAGTGGCACGAACACGCTTAGGCCGCATTTCTGACACTCGTAGTCCAGCACAAGAGACTCGTGTTGGCATGTTTGGATTACGCCCTTAGTCTACTGTACTTTGGAATTGACTTTCAGCTACTTAAAAGATTTTCTTTTGAGAAGAAATCATGGAGCTCATTTCTTTTATAAATTCAAAACTTCACCATGGCTGGAGAGCTGTAAGAAGAGTTCTTCAAAATCTTCCTAATCAGCATTATGCAAATTGGATAGGTAATATAGTTCCTTTCCCTTTCTTCCTTCAAATGTCCATGGATTAATAAGAAAAAAAATGCACTTGAAGTACCCTGAAGATGTGAGGCATTGTCTCCATTTTGTTTCATTCTAGGTCTTTAGACAAGTCTTAATCTGTACTGTTTTCATAAACAAATAGCACATTCATTTACACGAACAGTCCACATTTCTAATGCAAATCATCTTCTCCAGTGCTGCACTGTGGTGAATAATATTCGGTATAATTGCTACACATATTTGCCAAATACATTTACCCAGAGTAGCTTGCAGTCCATAAAAATGTTTTCCTAAGCAGGCCTATGGAAAACTGCAATTCCTGAGTCAGTCATACAGATATTCATAAGGACAATCATACCATGAGGGTTTATTGTATAGATTATGTATTGTTTTCCACTGCGGTTCTGTTCCAGAATCCCCAGTGGATACAAAAATCAAGTGGATAGCGAAATCAAGTGGATCTCCTCCATTGCTGCCCTGGAATGCATTGGTATAGATACTATACTGCATTCAGCCACTAGATGTGGTGAATAATGAAATCAAATGGAATGTAGGAAGCTAGGAAATGGGGTTTGGCCCCCTTTTCCTTGTTACAAGGCATGTAAAGGTGGACCCCAGTATCAGTGGTAAGTCAAATCAGTGGATACCAAATTAGTGGATAATGAGGCACAACTGTATCGCTATCTGGCGTTTTCCTCATTGCAAGAGGTGTGTGTGTGTAGGGAGGGGGGGTGCCATACCCGAATTTGTAGTAATATACCAAGCTAGCAAAACAGCTGCTTTAGAGGGAGGCATTTTTAAAAAAAATGTTTTTTATAAGGGGTATCCCCCCCTTATATAAGATAAGGGGTATTCCTCCTTCATCTATGTACCTAACTTATGTGAAAGGTCTAGGAGAAATCTTGCTGTGATTTCTTACTTGTTCATCTTACTCAGCAACATAATTTACATGGGAAAAGATACCTGGAGAGAGATTGGCTACTCCTAGCTGTGTTGCCATTTCTGCATGCTGGGACTGAGTCAAATTGTCACCGCTTTCCTTTTTGCCATGAAAGGTGACATTTTGAGAAATGCAAAACGAGCAATGCCCTTGAAAGGAAGCCCTTGCAAAATTGGAATCCTTCCCCTCCCTTTGGGCAGTTGAATTCACCCTGCAGATCACTTCCTTTACAGTGGGTGCAACAGGTTCCAAGGGAATCTAAATGCTGCATTAAGCTGAGCAATTCCTGCCACTTCAGCCACTTTGATGAAAAGTCTGTAAATTTTGGTGTGTCCCTGCCTCCATTTTGGAATATTAGGAGACATGCCACAGTGCATTGGTAGAGCAAATGTGTGCTGGATCTCTGGCATCTATGTAGAGCTGGGAAAGAAAACCCCTGCCCAAGAAACTCTGGAGAGCCAATGACTATCAGTGAAGACAACATGGAGCTAGAAGATCAATGGTCTGACTTAGAGTGCAATCCTAACCTGGAGTTAGGCCAGCACAGTTTGGCTGGCACAAGGGACACCATGAAGACCACTCTCAGAGCTTGAGAGGCCAGCACAGATGTGTACTGACTCCAAGAGGGGTCCAAACACACTTTATGGTGGCCCTTGTGCTGGCCAAACTGTGCTGGCCTAACTGTGCCAGCCCAACTCCAGGTTAGGATTGCGCCCTTAGTCTAAGGCAGCTCTGGATGCATTTTGGCTGTAAATGAACCCTCAATTCATTTCACCCTCAATTCCACTAGGCAGTGACCACAACTTGTGCCTCCCTGTGCACTGAGCAGCATTATACAGAGAAATATCCCAAATGGTCACATGACTCTACATTTATCTTCCAGTCCCAGGACTTCCTGGGCTTGAGATGGACCTCAAGCAATGGAAAGATGCTCCTATGTCATTCATGTCCTCGGGGACGATGCAAATCCTTCTTCTTCCTCAGTTTTGCATGTTGGGCTTTGCCTATTATAAATAACAGCCCCTTCACTCAAAGGCAGGCAATTTAAAACCATTTGTAATTTGGAAATTGCTAAGGGAGCTTGAAATCCTTCTAGGTCTTACCAGTCCTAATTATATTTTCATACATATGCATGACCCACCTGCATGCTCATTCATTGCAAAGTGCCTGAGCTACAGAGTGGTTTCCTCTGCTCTGTTGTCTGGTAAAGAAAACATCCAGGTGAAACGCGTTGCCCCTGCCTTGCTCCTAAATGGCATAAGCTTCTCTGGCTAGAATGAACACCACAGCTTTCTCCCAACACAATTAAGGTGAGTCCACCTGCTTTCTGCTTACAGCCTGCCCAGATTGTTCCTAGTCCAAAGATGATTGCTTATTCAGTGAAATCATTACACCGGCCTAATGGGCACTGCTGGAATTCAGAGTGCCTGTTTTGTCTGCATCTGTTGATCCACCTGATCTAGAGAGAGCACTTAAGGAACTCACTAATTTGTACTATTTTCTATACATCATTGTGAAACATGGTGTAGATATGATATCATTGCTAAGCGGAACATATCCCAAACCACAGAGGCTATCATGCAGGCAGCCCAATCCTAACTTGCGCTGGTACTGGCAGGATGGCTGGAAAGGTATGTGTGGGCTGAAGCACAACTCAAAAGTAAGCGAATATTTTTCCCTTTACCCCATGTTGCATGCCAGGCACCCCATAGGGCTGCTTGGATCTGTGCCAGTGAATTTGCTGATGCAGATCCAAGCAGCCGGTGTCAGTTACGCCCCTGGAATGCCCTCGTGGAAGCCCTGCGCTGACCGAGTGCCGCCCACGCTCGACTGTTGCAAGGCCAGCACTGCTGATGGTCGTGGCGGCGCCCAAGTGTTGGCAATGCTGCTTGCGCCAGTCCAACGCCACAGCGTCGACACGGACGCGCTTGATGGCATGTTTGCAACAGCGTTCGGCCAGCGCAAGAGCATAGCGCCGGCGCAATGGGGGTATAGGATTGCGCTCTCAGTTTCTAAACTAATCAGATTTTCCGGAGTAACATGCTTTAGAGCTGCATCATCTTTTTTTTGTTGAAATTGTGTGGGGGTTTTTTGGGGGGAGGGGGGAACATTTTAAAAGTTTCAAATTTGTACTTGGAATGGCTTAACAAAGCTTGAAGTATCCAAAATCCATGTTCTCAAACGTCTTTCCCCTATCACTAGTTTATTACAAATTTTGTCTTGATAAAAGACATGATAAATGATAAACGATGGAGAATGAAGAAAAAGAATCACATTAGTTTATTTATTTTTTTATACATTGTACATTTTTATTGTGAAACTTTCTAAGCCACCTTGGGCTTTTGCTCCAGCATGGGAATGGTGGGATATGGCCCGACGCATGAGGCGGGACACACGCTGGACCTGGTGTTTACTGCGGGGCAGGTTGATGGTGATCTGGAGGTGGAGGAGATTAAGATCACTCCTTTGTCATGGACAGATCACTGTCTGGTGGGATTTAGGCTCGTTGCGGCTTCTCACCTCTGCAATGGCGGGGGATCACATTTTATGATCCGCCCTCGGAGGCTGATGGATCCAGACGGATTCCTGAGGGCTCTGGGGGATTTTCCTGTTGCCAGAGTTGGAGACCCACCCGGTGCCCTGGTCGACCTCTGGAATACGGAGATGGCCAGGGCCCTGGATGAGATCGCTCCTGAGCGTCCTTTGCCCAGTCGCAGAATCGGAGCGGCTCCTTGGTTTTCTGAGGAGCTGCGAACGATGAAGCGGCAGAGCAGACGACTAGAGCGTCGGTGGCGAAAGACTCGTGCCGAATCTGACCGGACACGGGCTAGGGCCCAATTAAAAGCTTATTCCAGAGCAGTGGTGGCAGCTAAGAGGGCACACCTCTCTGCCACCATTGCATCTGCAGAGAACCGTCCGGCTGAGCTCTTCCGTGTGGTCCGCAGGTTTTTACATCTTGCCCCTCTTACTGGTAGGGAGGAGCACACGGAGGCTCGCTGTGACGAGTTCGCAAAACAGTTTGCAGATAAGGTCGATCAGATCCGGCATGACTTGGACGCCGCTGTGGGCATATCTAGTGATGTCCCTGGGGAACCTGTCTATCCTACCATTTGGGATTCTTTTCAGCTTGTAGAGCCTGAGGATGTGGACAGGATTCTCTGGAGTGTGAGACCTGCTGCTTGCCCGCTCGACCCTTGCCCGGCATGGCTAATTAGAGCTGCCCGGGGAGGGCTGGCCGAGTGGACAGGGAGGGTGGTGAATTCATCTCTGAGGGAGGGGGTGCTCCCGCCTGCTTTGAAGCAGGCGATGGTTCGCCCCCTCCTGAAGAAGCCCTCCCTGGATCCCACAAATTTAAACAACTTTCGGCCAGTCTCCAATATCCCATTTCTGGGTAAGGTGATTGAGCGGGTGGTGGCGTCCCAGCTTCAGAGGGTTCTGGAGGAAACGGATTATCTGGACCCATTCCAATCTGGCTTCAGGCCGGGGTTCGGGACGGAGACTGCCTTGGTCGCCTTGGTGGATGACCTGCGCCGGGGGATGGACGGGGGAAGTGCGACCCTGTTAGTCCTACTGGACCTCTCGGCGGCTTTCGACACCATCGACCATGGTGTCCTTCTGGGTCGGCTGGCCGGGTTGGGGCTTGGAGGCACTGTTTTGAAGTGGTTCCGCTCCTTCCTGGCTGACAGATCCCAGAAGGTGGTGCTGGGGGAGGCTTGTTCGGCACCCCGACCTCTCAGGTTTGGGGTGCCACAAGGTTCCATCTTATCCCCCATGCTCTTTAACATCTACATGAAACCGCTGGGAGAGGTCATCCGGGGGTTTGGAGTGGGGTGCCATCAATATGCTGATGACACCCAACTTTATCTCTCCTTTCCCCCTGATTCTGAGGAGGCGGTTGAGGTCCTGGATCGCTGTCTGGAGGCAGTTGGGGGCTGGATGCGGGCGAACAAGCTGAAATTAAATCCGGATAAGACAGAGGTGCTTTTGGTTCGGAAATCCACGGCTCGGGTATTGGACTATCGTCCTGCTCTGAATGGGGTCGCACTTCCTCTGAAGGAGCAGGTTCGCAGCTTGGGGGTTCTCCTGGATTCACAGCTACACCTGGAGCCCCAGGTGGCGGCGGTGGCCAGGGGAGCCTTTGCTCAGCTTCGGCTGATCCGCCAGCTGCGGCCGTACCTGAGCTGTGCGGACCTGGCCACTGTGACCCATGCCCTAGTGACATCTAGATTAGATTATTGCAATGCGCTCTACGTGGGGCTGCCTTTGAAGACGGTCCGGAAATTACAACTAGTACAGAACGCGGCGGCTCGGGTGGTTGCTGGAGCACGTCGGTTTGACTCTGTCGAGCCGCTGCTTCGGCGACTACACTGGCTGCCGGTTCTGTTCTGGGCCCAATTCAAAGTGCTAGTTTTGACTTTTAAAGCCCTTTACGGCTCGGGTCCGGGGTATTTGAGGGACCGCCTTCTTCCATATAATCCAACCCGTACTCTTAGATCATCTGGGGGGGCCCTCCTGACTGTGCCGCCACCAGGAGAAGTGAGAGGGGTGGCGGCCAGGAAGAGGGCCTTTTCGGTGGTGGCCCCCCAACTCTGGAACACCCTCCCCTTAGAATTGAGAACTGCTCCCTCTTTGTTTATATTTCGGCGGGGGCTGAAGACCTTTTTATTCCAAAAAGCTTTTAATTGTTGACAGGCTGGCTGGTTATTATAACCCACGGGGCTTGTTGTTTTTATATTGTTTTTAAATTTGTTTTTAAATGTTTTCTTAATTTTTGATTGTATTGTTTAATTCTGTTTTAATTGTTTTTAATTGTGAATTGTTATATTGTTTTTATATCTATATTGTAATGCCGCCTTGGGTGCCTTCGGGCACAATAAGGTGGGGTACAAATCTAATAATAAATAAATAAATAAATAAATAAATATAATTTTTTTAAAAAATTATCATCTGCAGCTCTAGTTTTCCTGTTTGTTGCTGTGGCCCAGTAGCACACCCACAAAACTCCAGTGAGTCACTCTTTAGGAACACTGTACAATCTCTTGTCGATATTAGTGGGCTGGAGTAGGAGAATCTCCATACTTAGAATGTCAGATGGGAAACATGCTGTATCCAGGCACAGTGAATTAATGATACATGGTTTCCTTATGCACAACCCCACTGTCAGACGGCCCTGCCCTTCTCATTCCTGAGTCTAGGAGAAACATAGCTGTAAGAGCCCTAAGCGTCATTAATTAAGCTGTTAACAAATTTCAGTTACCTATACCTGGGTGAAACGTGAATTCTACAGTCAAGGTTCAGCTGACAATGCAGAGGGGGCGGACCTCTTCCTCTCTCCCTGGGTGGCCCACTGGCTGGGTCCACAGCTGGGTTTGCGACCCACCAAAAATTGGGTTGTGACCCCACTGGTGAGCCAAGTCCACAGTTCTGGAACCGCTGTTCTAGTCCACCACTCTCATTTCTTCCATACTCTCTCTTCCACACACACACACTCTCTCTCTTTTCCAATCCAGAGAGTGTGCAAAGGTGTGAAAGGAACAATGGGAGTGGGCAAATGGAGGTAGATGCTCTTGCACATCTGCTGCCTGTGGTGACTGCCATAGTTGGCCTCAGGGGTGTGGCAACCCTGAGGGTTGCGGCTTTCATAACTTTCTTGTGAACTTCCTTTAAAATCCATGCCCAACTACTGTTGGAAATGAAATGCTGGACTAGGTGAACTTCTGGATTCATTGTGTAGAGCAGTCATTTTTTTCCATGCCATGCAATGAGATCATGGCACACTGAGACGGTACTAAAATTGTCAAGGCACACCATCAGTTTTTCTGATAATTAATAAAGCATACAATGCTGCCAATGGAGGGATCACATCCCGCTTTGGCTCTACTAATAAATGACCTTGCCCCAAATTCTTGCCGCACAGCTGTGGACCACTCATGGCATACCAATGTGCCACGGCATAGTGGTTGAAACGGGCTCGCATAGAGCTTTTCTTATGTTCTGATGATTTTTCTCAGATTTTTCTCTCTTTAAGATTTCCATGTTTTGAGCATGGGCAAGTGGCACAGTGACAAAATACCAACATGTCAAGGGTGGCTGACAAAATCCCACGCAGAAGCCCCATGGACATGGGAATGAAATGTTCTGTTTGCAATGCCATCCATGATTAGATCAGGGTAGTGAAGTGGTTGCTTCAATTACCAAGGGTGGGATTTCCTCACCAGTGCAGAAGGCCTCCAACGCTACTTAAGCCCTTAACGGAGAGCATCAATAATGTTTAAGTGGTTTGCTGAGGCTCTCCACAGTAGGGGCTTTGCTACACCAAATCCTTAATTAGTAATACATGAGCTAGAATGAAAGTCAGAGACAAACTTTTAGAAGTCTAAGAAAATCCAGTTCATTAACCCTTGAGTGCAGTTATGTCCTTATCATTGTACACTTGGGGAACACCACCATTCTCCAGTTAATGGAAGCTATTAAAGAAATTCTTCCTCAACTCCTCCCTTTTTTTTCTTAAAGGCATTGCATTTCCTCACGGTTTCAGCTGTTAATTAACAAGAGACATCATCAAGAAAAGTTTGCTAGAGAAAAGGGGCCAGTGGTTTAATTACAGAAGATCCTCAACAGTTATGGAAGAAATCTATTCAGCATTTCCTTCCTATAGCTAAGAAGAGAGAGAGAGAGAAAAGAAGCCCATAGGAATTCTTTCCATTTTTCTCTTTGATGATTTTTAACGCTAATGCAGGGTGAGCAGAAGCTCTTGCAGAAATAGAATGTGCTTTCAAACAACCCGTCTGAATCTCCTATTCCGGCTGCAGTTCTGAGTCTCAAATGTTCAGGAGTTCAATTTGCCTTGCAATGCAGAAAGGAAAATAAAATCTATGTCAAAACATTCCATCTCATGAATGTAAAAACGATAAGGATATGTTTTGAACACTTACCCTCCTTTGTAAAAGTCTCCTTCCAGAGAAGCCTTGGAGATTTTCATGACTGTTACGAGCAAAAAGCTATCACACAAACTGACATGGCAAAGTTTTGTAAGGAGCAGCCTAATGGACCACATTGTCAAGTTATAGCTGACCTCAGCCCCCTTGGGCAAAGAGAGGGAATTAAGTAAAGAGCTTGTGTCTCTCTTGTCAGTTTTGAATTATACCCAACTTTAAGGAACTTAAGAAGAGCCGCACTCATAGTGAAAACTGACAGCTACAAAATCCATGTATAGATTAAGGGCGCAATCCGAACTAGGAACGCAATCCTAGCCAACTTTCCAGCACTAACATAGCTGTGCCAGTGGGGCATGTGCTGCATCCTGCAGTGGAGTGGCAGTCCGGGAGTGGTACCTTGAGGCCTCCTCAAGGTAAGGCAATGTTTGTTCCCTCACCTCGGACCTTACCCTGGTGCTGGAAAGTTGGTTAGGATTGCGCCAGTGGTGTCAACCAAATGATTTAGGAACAGGTACTCACTTTTGATTGGCACTTGTCGGGGTCCGCCCACCGGAAGTGATGTCATAAGCCAGAAGTGATGTCAGGATTGTTGCCATGGATGTGATCATGTTTGTAATAACTTCAGCTTGTGGTTAGTGTTGATTTAACTTCTATTGCTTTGCTTTCTAGATATGTGTATCTACATATTTTGCTTCAACTGTTCCCTGGTTAAATAGCAGGGGCCAGCTTCGAGTGGGCGGGGCCAGCTCAACTTCTAGAAACCGGTACTCGCATAGTGGTGCGTAGTGGGTGCATGACATCACTGGATTGCGCCCTACATTTCCAGCACTGGGGTAAGAGCATTGCAGCTCCAAGGTAAGGGAACAAACATTCCCTTACCTTGAGGAGGCCTCCATGAGTTCCCCACAACTGCAGGATAAAGCACATGCCCCACTGGCACAGCTATGTCAGTGCTGGAAAGTTGGTTAGGATTGCGCACTAAGACAAGCACGGAGACGCAGCAGTTGTGGTTTTGAGTCATCCGTCGGGTGCTAAGTATAGTAAGCAGGTTAGGCCACATCCTAACGAAATTCCCAGTGGTGATGCAGTGGTGGCAGCGCGGGCTAAGCAACATTCTACGGGGGAATTTCAGCTGCTGGAGGTATTCAATGGGTAATGGGATATTAGTCCCCTTTCTCTGGGGGCAAGGCCCAGCAGCTGCTATATGGGTCAATTTGAGCCTG
This sequence comes from Lerista edwardsae, assembly GCA_029204185.1. NCBI lineage: Eukaryota > Metazoa > Chordata > Lepidosauria > Squamata > Scincidae > Lerista > Lerista edwardsae. The sequence goes on along the minus strand of JAJKFI010000008.1, from coordinate 6,886,274 downwards.
CACCAGTGATATTGCTGGCACAAGTCTGAGTTGATCTGTGAAGGCAAATCGGGCCCAGGAAGGGAAACAGGATATGATGTGTGCCAAAACCGCTAATCTGCTCCCTCCTGGGCTTGATCTGTCCCCATCCCCTGTTGCTGCCTTCCCCTGCCTTCTCCTGGGCTTCCATGGCCCAGCAGTCATCCTACTAGGGTGCACTGGAAGGCTCCAGTCTTCCCGCCGACATGCTAGCTACTAATGCTATCACAAAGTGTTTCATGGCACTTTTGCAACAGTGCAAAACACCCATTCCACCAACATGACTTTTAGTTCCGGGTCACCCTCCCTCGCTCAAAAACACCCCTGTCTCACCTCCGCTATACCCTCCTCCCACCTTCTCACAACCCTGCATTGGCCTGCCCAGGCCAGCACAACCTTACCTGCTCTGGGGCAGGAGCCAGCACTGGCAAGCCAGCACATGTTTGTGCCCTGGCCTAGCCAGCTCCCAACAACAATCATGGTTTATGGCACGTTTGCAACACTCAGGAGCCAGCACAAGAGACAGTCATCCCCTTCCCCTGAGGAAAGTCGTGGGCTCTGCAATGGGACTCCTTGAGTCACCACTGTGAGAAACTAGAGCATCCCCATGTCAGGTTGCCCAGTCCAATGTGGAGGTTGAGGATCCAGCAGTGCAAGCCACCACCAGCCCTCCCCCCTGGCTGGGGACACTCTTCCCGTCCCCCGCCCAGTTCCAATCCCCTCCCCGCCTCTCCCCTGCTCTGACAGGCCTTACCACTGGCTATTGCTGCTGGAGTGCCGTCCGTCCGTCCATATCACCCTATGGAGGTGATACTTGCTCTCTAAGTACCTTAAATGTGCTTTACGTTTATTACACCAAGAGCTGGCAGTACAAATAAGGTGGTGAGACCCACAAGATTGGGCCCTTAATCATGTATATGATATTAGTTGTGTATATTATTTTAGGATTTCATCTTGTTTTTGGTGCTGCCTATTGTTTAATGTTGTCCTTTTATTAATATTGAATTTATTTTTATTGCATTTATTGTGTCTTTTTATATGTGGGTAGCTGTTTGGAAGGCCTCCCTTAGGAAATACACACATTTTAAATAAAATAGACAAGGAAATATTCTTGTTGTGGTGTTAAATGGCGGTTTTGAACCGTGTTGGATTATGTGTTGTGAATTCCATATTTGACATAATTCCTGGTGAGCTTCATTAAGATCCTACAACCAATCTTAGTGGTCACAAAACGTGTCCAACCATTGAGATTTTATTCTGAAGTACAGGTAACCCTCTTGGAATCATTGCTGTTTCATAGGCTATTTTGGAAAGTCCTCTATAATAAAAGCTACAATCCTATGTATTGTACATTTATGTGAGAATAAGCCCCATTCAACGTAGTGCAACCCGGAGTGCTCTATCAGCCATTTGCACTTACTTTGGAGTCGAGGAAGCCAGTGCAAGGATGTGGGGAGAGGGTAGACCCATGGGTGGCCCAGTCTGGGGAGGGAGACCAGCCTGGGTGACCTAGGTTAGATTCACCACCCCCAGCCCCCCCCCCAGCCTGCTTGAATTTGTGTCATTAATTTTGCTGGCATAAATCCAACTTGTCCTGTTTGGGTGGCTGCCACATGACACGGGGTAAGGGGAATTAATTCCCCTGGGTTGTGCTGCAGCCACCCCCCTAACCCGGTGCTGGATACGGGGCAGTGGCATTCTTATCCAGCCCTGGGGCTCTACGAGCACCACCACCAGCTGCTCTCAGCTGCTGAGCTGTGCTGAAGTGTCGCTGATGAAAGGGCAGCCTGCAGGATAGTTGGGTTCTCCCAGTATCTTGAAAATATGATCAAGGTTTGTGTAGTTTCTGTCATTTGGAGCTAATGAGTCCCTAAGTGAGAAAAAAAAAGTGCTTATTTCTGGTCATGACCTGCTTAATGACATCACTCAGCAGGCACCAGGAACATTATTTGTTCCATTGTATGAAATGAGTTTGACTAGAGTTTGTTCAAACTGAGTTTGTTCTAGATCCTATTAAAAATACGAAGACTTTTCTCAAAAGTTTGGATGCAAGGGAAGATGCCACGGATTACTGGCAAAGGCAATTCCGTCTACAATGCTGTCGTTTGTGTGGCACATCTCTTGGAACATTTTGTCGTACGTGACGAGCCTTTAGTGTTTCTATTTTGCATGCTTGGTCTTCACTTGGGACTGGCTTTTTATGAAGCAAAAATGACTCCGGGAGACAAGTGTGAGGGACAAATAAGAAGCCCTATCAATGTTGTAAGGAAGAACTACTGCATTATTTAAAAGCCTAGAAACTTCACGACTTATTATAGGGACTTGACATTTGTCAGGAGGGTTCTCTTGAGATCATGGTGCTACTTGGTGCTATTCCCATGAAATATGATTTATATTTATTTTTAAAAATTCATAACCTGCCGTTCTCCTTACCAAGAAGGAACCAGGGTGGCCTACAACCTCAATAAAACATAAAACTCGTGAACACACTTACAGGCCAATCCTTTTTCTATGTTGGAACAGGCAGACCAGCCAGCCTTTGCTGCATTATCAGGAAAGCAGCAGGTTCTGGTGTCTCAAAGACAATGCTTCTGTCCATGACATCACTGCTGGTGGGTCCTGGACAGTTTGTCATCTGTCCACTCTGAGTCTCTTGAGTCTCCCACTCTGCCGGCCAAGATGTCTGGATAATGTTGTTGCCTGTTATTGTAGAGCGCGCTCCAGAAGTCAGAAGAGGTTGCTCAAGCGTAATTTGATATGCATTCTTCCCTCCCTCCACGTCCCAGCACTTTGCTATTTCTGCCCAGCTCTCAGTATAGTCCATGGTCACAACTGAATAGAATCTCAGTCCTAAACTTAGCATTGCAGCTTTTGCAATTATGCAGGCTGTAGCCGCTCTGCTGTAGGAGATTCCATCCAGACAGAAGCATAGCTAAAGAAGTGCAGGGGGGGTGCAATTGCCCTGGCAACCAGCTTTAGGGGGGCAACAAGCTGAGCTTGACTCTAGTGGCCAAAATTGTGAAAACTTCGGTATGTATGGACAATATCATCATTTTATATATCATTGAAAAGGTAATTTAATGCAGAATGCAACGAAACAAACCAGAGTGTAATATCTTTATCAAAATTTATGGTCAAAAAAACTGAAAACAAAAATACAACTGTCATGTAAAAACTGCAGTTAAAATTGTGTTCATTAGGAATAATACTGTCATGTTATATATCATTTGATGTGGAATTTCATGCAGAATGCAATGAAACAAACTGGAGTGTAATATCTTCATGCAATCAAAAGTTATGGCCCAAAAAACAGAGAAAACAAAAAAATACCATTGTGACAACACTTCCTGTTGTGATGTCACTTCAGGGCAACATTTTTGCCCTCTGCATTGAACCACACTTTCAATATTTTTATTTTTATTTATTTTGAAGAATTTATATCCTGCCTTTCCTATGCTGAAACAAATGCCCAAGGCATTAGCCACACGTCTGCATCCAGAAGGAAAAATTTGGAGAGCTCAGTGAAATTTGGTCCTCTGTGACCTCTCAAAGTCTTTAATAGAATGTGACAATTCCTGCTCTGCCAAATGAAATGCAAGGAAGTGACTGATGGAGGAGGGCTTCTGTGCCCCTTCACCACCCCTTTCTTCCATATCACTATCCAGTCACCGGAAACAACTTTGTGCCTCAAATATCTGGAGTAAGCAAAGGCTGGGATGCCTGAATGCAGCATACTTGAAACTTCTGAATTGCTTCCCACCACTTTTGTTTTAAACTTGGGTTACAATGGACACACTTCTCCTCAGGTCTGCTGAGGTAAATCAATGATGATGTGCAAAGGTGGCTGAAGGGGAGGGGAACGTGGTCTCTGTCTCCACTGCCTTCAATCTGCGCTGCTCACAGTATAATTAGCCAGCCAGCCAGCCGCTTAATGGATTTTTCTCTTCCTATCGCCACAGCTTACATGACTATCTGCAAAATATATTCGTGGGCTGCTTTTCTCAGTTTGCACCAGAGACAGAAAATAGTTCCTCTCATGTATTAGCAGTGCAATGTGTTTCCCCCCAAATAGGGCCCTAGAAATGGAAGGGAAAAGATGCCCGTGTAGTCTAACTGGGGCTGCTTCTCTACCTCCCATATCTGCTTGATTGGTAAATGACATCACTGTGTTTAGAGAAGCTTCACCTGCTGAGTTTCCTTTTGTCATGCAGCTATTGAAGGGACAGGAGCCCAGCTGGTGGGTGGGAGGCTGCCATCCTTTTTACTGCTATAAATGAAAATTGTTATCCACACCACTGCCTCCTAACCAAATCAGAGACAAACTAGACATTCTGTGGGAGTTCTATGAGGGGAACTCCACATGGATTATTTCTTCCTGGCTCTACGGGGGCCTTTTCTGTATCAGTGCCCCAGTATGGAGGGGTCTAACCATGTGATCCTACACCCACTTAGCAAGATACTATTCACTGTGGAGGAAACACTAACAAAAAGGTTGCAACTATACATTTTTTTCTCCTCTTGGGTAATTAGCAGCTTTTGCGGGGCTGGGTTGTTTTGGATCAGGACTGGCATAGGGACCCTTTCCCACCACTGCTTTTTGAGACAGAAGAACCTGAGGCGTTCTAATCATGACACTTCCCACATGAATTTAGCATAGCCTTTAGTTCACATAATCCAAATTATAATATGCCAAGAGAAGCCATGGCTTACAAGCAGAGGCGGATCTACAGGGAGGGCAAAGCTCAAAGTGTTGCAAGAAGCCTTACCCTGTCATGTAAATCCCTCCTCTCCCTTGCTGCTGTAGCTAGTAAGCAACGCCAAGATGTTGCTTTTCCCTGTGAGGATTGGCTAAAATGGTGCAGGAGAGGAGTAATTTCCACTGCAAGGTAAGGCTTCTTGCAAAACTTAAAGCTTTGCCCTCCCTTAGATCTGCCTCTGCTTACAAGCCATAATAACTACAGTGGGCCCTCCAAATCCATGGATTGGGAACTTGCGGCTGGACCCCACTTAAGACCTCCCAGATGTGACTGGACCTCATTCTGGTCGCATCTGGGAGGCTTTCCTAAGCCTGCAGAGACCGCATGCAATTATCCATGGCCTTTGCGGGCTTCAGAATGAAGTCCAAATCCATTTTCTGGGATTTCTTGTTTTCAGCAAAAACCAGAAGTTGCCAGAAAATTGCTCTGGGCTTCATTCTGAAGCCACAGAGGCTGTGGGTGGTTGCATGTGGCCTCTGCAGGTTTCAGAACTGTTTTGGATGGAACCTAAATGTGGTCCTGAAATACACGGATTTGATGATCCATGGATATCCCTCATAGATAATGGAATGGAATGGAACCCCCATAGATAATGAGGGCTCACCTGTATATGCAATCTCTGTGTTTCAGTGGTAGCCTATCTCTGACTGCCAGATGCAAGGGAGTGGCAACAGGATACAGATATCTGCTCCCTGAGGCATCTGGTGGGCCGCTGTGAGATACAGGAAGCTGGCATACATGGGCCCTTGGCCTGATTCAGTGGGGCTCTTCTTATAGAACCATCTCCTGGAGATAAAGCAAGTAAGCCAAGTCACGCTCTGCAGTGGGGAAATGGAGAACCCAACTGGAAAAACAATCTTGTCTTGGGGAACCATTCAAGCACAAACTCAACATGTAGATCATTGGAAGCTGAGTCATCCAAAACAGGAGTTCATTGTTTCCCACCCGACACTTTGCCTCCATGGCAGCTCTTGGTTTTCAAATTGTGTGCTGGGCAAATCTGGAGTCCCGCAAGCTATTCAAGGGAGGGCAAAGCTATTAAAGGGAGGGCATCTACTTTTCACACAGAAGGTCCAGGTTCCATCTCTGGGGAAGGCAGAGAAAAAATTGTCTGAAACTATGGAGAGCCACCGCCAGTCAGTGTTGTCAATACTATACTGAGCCAGGTGGACTAACGGCTTGGCTCAGCATAAAGCAGCTTTCTCTCTCCTAAGGGTTTCTCAGTGACAGAGTTTTGCTGAATGACAGCTGCCTGATCACTACTGAACTTTCCTGGTGATGCGCGGGTTCTGAGCATACTTTAGGGTGCATTTTTTTGTTCACATGGCATGATGGTGAGGCCCAAATATCACAAGTGGTGAGGCAATTCAATAAATGAAATGACTGCCAATTTGAAGACAATACAAAAGGGAATTTCCACCTTACATTCAGATGCTGGGAGATGTACTACTTTTCAGACATGCATTAACATGGGCACATGGGGGAAATCTCTTTTGTGTACTGAGATTCTGTGCAGTGGCCAATTGCACAGCATGATGGTTTAGTGGGGAAAGACTAGAGAAATAAAGGTGAAAAAAGAATCAAACCTTTGCTATGGGTGGGTGGGGGAACCGATGGCCCAGGAGAGCTAAGTAAAAATAGTTTTTACTTACCACTCCATAAGCTTCCTGATCTCCAATGGGTCGCATTGGACCCATGTCAGCTCTTTGCTAGAGTAAGTCTGAGGAAACTCCTGAATGTGGTCCAGAATGAGGGGATAGGATCTCAGTTTGAATAGCTGCAGCCAAGATCCTTCTCCTGCTCCAGCCCTGCCCTTGATTATTCCCTGAACCATTCCTGCTTGTGATGACAGAGGAGGTTCAGTGGGCTGCTGTGGCCTGCATGCAGCTGCCAGTCATTTGCCTACAGCTACCAGCTACTTCCTGGTAGCTGTAGCCCACCAAACAGCAGAGCAGCTTTCCCACCAGGACTTATGCTGACAGATCTTGCGATAGGATTGGGCTGTTCCCTAGTCATATAGCTAGGTCCTAAAAGTAATCAGTTGCCATGTAAGAGAGAAGGGTAAAGAGGAAATCCATGAAAGGGAAAGGGCCATGCAATTGCATAAGCATAGAGGGGGAAAAGAAGGATGAGATCAAGGAAATTAGAAGGGTTACCTAGAGGGAACTGTGATGGAAAAACTGGGGGGTTTACAATAGCAGGAAGGAAGGAGAGGAGAGGAGAAAATCCGGGGCAGAGAAAAGAATTAAGTGAGGAAGGTTTTCAAGATTCTGGCCATGGCAAATGGCTGTGGTTGAGTTGTAGCTCTCTCTAGTCTGAACCAAGGTCTATGAAAAAGGAATTAGCTTGTGATATCACTGGTGGTGGGAGTAAATTCTCCTAATCAGCACTATAACTGTTTGAATGGGCTTGGAGAATTGTGCTTGAGAGGTTGGTGTGTCAGTTAAGGGAATCCCCCTGAAAAAAAAGGCCTGATGACATAGGCCTCCCCTGACGGAGTTTAAAAATAGACTGCAACTAAATCCACACACACAACACACTCACATGCAGGAAGAATATGACAGAGGCAGTAAGTGTGTCATCAGCTTGACTGCACACGAGACAAGAAAGCTTAAGTGAGATTTATGGGTCAATGGTGAGGCTGAGTCAAGGACCAAGGTTACCAGTTTGTTTCTGCTGTTATGTGTTGCAGGACATTTGGGGTTAGAATGACAAGGCCAAACCATCTTCCTGTTCAAGAGCCAGGTACAGGGGGCTGGAGGTGCTTTGAGGCAAGCCTAGGGGCCAGGCAGCAGCCAAAGCAGGCTTGAAAGGGGGAAAGCAGGGTATAAATTGGAGCTGCTTTCCCAGGAAAAGCAGGTATGTCACAAGACAGACAATATGCTATGGCTCTCCAGCCCACATGGGCACAGCAGCTTTTGGTTGCAATCAAGGGTGGGAAGAAGGTTGGAAAGGAAAAGAAATGAGTGGTCCTGGATGCTTGGCACTGTGGTTCTTGGGTAGCAGCTGGAATGGTGGGCACTTCACACAGCACTGGTGGCTCAAATGAACGCAGGTGGCGGCATAAATGCAGACGGACAAGCGAGGGACAAGAGACACAAGGGTCTGGTAACCCGGCATTCTATACTTTTTCTACCCATAAAATCCTATGGGACCTTGTTTTGAGGTGAACTCATCAAGGGACCTTCTTTTATGGCTTGATGGCCCTTGCCTGTTCATCCCTGCACCTCAATGTGTGTGATTGTTGTTCGCTCCTGATGAAGGCTGCAACACAGAACTTGTGACACACCCAGTGGTGTTATCCTACCGGTATGCTGGGTGGGACATCCGGGTGATCGGCAGCCCGCCCGTCGCATACCGCAGTGTTACGCCGTTTGCGTAACGTATGCAAGCGGCGTAATTGGTTATGCAAATGGTGTAATGCTGCGGTACGTGACGGGCGGGCTGCCGATCACCCAGACGTCCCGCCCAGCGTACCGGTAGGATAGCATCACTGGACACACCCCTGAGGCCACTTGCTTCATTAACACGGACTCCTGATTTGAATTTAGCCATGGAGCTGGTGAAGGCAGCTAGGGCTGGAGATCTATCTAGGAGATCTGTCTAGGGCTGGAGATCCTTCTTTTGTGTCACTTTGTTTACTTCAAGAGCCAAAGCCTCCAGGATGTGGCTTTTGCTCATAGGTCAAAATGTGCTGTGCTGTGGCAGCAGGCTCAAGGAATGGGCCAAGGAACAGAATCAGCCAAGGTTTCCTCAGAGCTAGCATGATAGTGGTGGTGATTGCACTGACAATGAAAAGTGTGGCCTTCCTCTAGGCCTGTGGGATGTGAGGCCTTTAGCTCATCAGTCAAGTTTCAAAGGCACATTCGGGCTCAGGCCACAATCCTGGGAACCCATTAGTGTCGATGCAACATGGTCACGTCGATGCTACACAGTTAGCGCCGACGCGGGGATGCCAATGGGCACTGCAGCACTGGTCTCGGTGCATCAGCACTGCACATTCTCTGTGCCAGCCAGTGCAGAGGCCAGTGCAGAGGCCTTCTGAGGAGGGAGGGAGTGGGTTGTGGGCAGGTGTTCTTGGGCAAGCAGTCGGTGTACTGGCAGCTGTGCCAGCCCGGGAGGGGGGCGGGCCCATAAGGCTGAATCCTCATCGCCCCGATTTGGGCAGCGCCGTCTCCTCGGATCTGTGTTTAACAGGTGCAGATCTGAGGAGTCCATAGGGGAGGCTGTTGCCTCCCTGAGTGTATGGGCACAAATGTGCCCTTGTGCCAGGAGGCTCCAGCCTCCTGGATAATGCGCTGGATACAGTGCAGGCCGACTGTTCCAGCGCAGTATAGGATTGCACTGCCGTGCTTTTCTGACAGGCACCCAGCTTGGGTGCGTGGGTGTTGCATTTCGCACATTCAAATAAAGGAAATAAAACAGTGGCCAGGCAATGGAGCAGATGTGCCCGGTGGCTGGCAACAGCACGTACCAGCTCCATGACCTCCTCTCAGCGCCAGAAAGAGAGTGGGAATTCCTTTGTGATTCAGCCTCCATGCAAAGTTCCGGAGTTGCAAAAATAAACATATATATAACTGCAGAAAAGGAACAGGCCAAAAGGCGGCTGCTCTTTATGAATCCTGTGGGAACAGCAAGCAAAGACAATGATCCCAAATATCTGTTCATTGTATTTCTCGCCTTCTTCAAAACTATAAAGAAACCCCATTCCCCAATGCATTTCAAGGAAGCACAAGAAACTGAAGAATTGAGTCTATCTACAAAAAGCAAAGCAACGTGATGGAACACCCATATTGGGGAGCAGTTCTTTAAAATGAGGGATGTGTGCAGTGGTGTCATTCAAATGATTTAGGAACAGGAACTCACTTTTGATTGGCACTTGTTGGGAACCCGGAACCAGCCACGGAGCCCGTTAGGATCCGGAACGTCCGTTCTGGTCCGTTCCCCCTGAATGACATCACTGGATGTGTGAGACCCTGAGAATTGGCAGTCATTTTACTGCAGTGCTTGTGGCTCTTCCTCAACATTTCTCTCCCCTTTGCTTGAGGAGAAACCCTCAATTCACTTTGAATGTTGCTGTAGAAACTGTATCTGTGTCAACTCCACTTGAAATTGGTTTAATTGTGGTTGTTTATATTTCAAAGGGAAATGACATTACAGTAAACAACAATTTTGAATTATATTTCTTCACTTTGCCAAGAGATTTACAGAGAATGGCCCTCTTATTTCTGCATCTCGTTACAAAAATCGCTGTATCCAATCAGGATTCTACTTGTGCAATGGTTTTCATTGGCCATATACAAACCAGGATATAAACCGATTTCAGGCCATAAGAAATAAATCACAGAATATTTATTGGCATTGCTGGGGCCTTGTCAATATCCCTTTTTCTCAGTAGAGGGAGTTGTTTCTCAAAGTAGCAAGGCCGCATCTTTTGATTGTGTTTTTGACAGGCAAGCTGTATTTATTGTCGTACTTGTAATTTAATTTCTACTTTATTCACCTTCCTCTTTTCTATTTTTTTGTTTATGTTTGCATTTTATAACTTTCAATAAAAATTTGTTCTGGAAATAGAACAAGGTTCAAAACCACCCTTTTGCTGTATACATGTAAAATGCAGCTCAGTTACAAACACTTTATTTTTTCATACTCTTTCTTACCTTCTGACTTGTAGAATACAATCTAAAAAAATGTTTTACAGCACAGAGGCCCCACTTAATTCTGTGGGGCTTTTCCTCTCCAAAGCAAGCATAGCATTGCAGCCCAGTTGAGTTCTGTGAGATTTTGCATGCAAAAAAATCAAGCTTTTAAGTGTAGTCTTCCTGGGGACATTTGAATTAGGATAATTTATGGACAAAATTCAATGACATGCAGGAGAGCCTCAAATAAAGCATACTGGGTAATAATGGATACAGTAAATCCTTATTGCACATAGATACAGTATATCCTTAGGCTATAGCTTCCTCAGGCAAAATACCACAGACATCATTCTCCTGAGCCTAAAGTAATTAAACAATTTCAGCCCATGATTTTACATGTGTTCAAAAAGAGGCATTTATGTCCTCTTATCAGTTCTATCTATTGTTAGGCTGTAAAGCTGAAAGACAAATGAAGCTATTTGCAGGGCGAAGGATGGAACATGGAAGACAATGGCAGATGACAACAGCATGTAGTCTCCAGGAATGGAAAGGAGTTGATTGAGAATACAGGTGTGCCCCAGTATCCACTGATTCAGTATCCACTGTTTCGGTTATTCACTGATATCATGGATACTGGGAAGCCTATTAAAAAGATAAGGGAACATTAAACAAATCTTATTTTTTACCTAATTGCAGCAAAACCACTGTTGTTCCCCTGTCTTTAAAAAGGCACCCCCAGTATCCACGGTTTCAGGGATCCATGGGGGTGGTGGGGATGTTTCCAGAAAGGAACTCCAGTATATCCTGGGCATGGCTGTAGATACTTGGGCCCAATCCTATTCAACTTACCTTGAGGAGGCCCCTGTTACTGCCCCTCCACCACAGAATGCAGCACGAGCCCCATTGGTGTGTCTGCACAGGTTCTGGAAAGTTGGATCGTACTGTGCCCATAGTTATTATTAGAGGACAAGGTTTACTTGAAGATATTCAGTTCAACATGAATCCTTCTGGCTAAGGGGAGAAGTAGATAAGACCCTAAATGCATTAACAGCCCAATCTTAACTCCCTGCACAGTGATGCAGGGGTGTTGGTGTGGCCCATAGAGGTATTATACACTGGAGAAGCCATGACGTCATATTTTTGAAGCTTCCGGGTCAACAAATATGGCTGACTCAGATAATCGCCGCGAAGGAGGGTTGCCGCAAATTCCCAAATAAAAATCTCCCTGCACGTGTGTAAAAGTTAATTTCAACCTCTTTAAGCATGCCTGTGTGTTCTGCATATGGGTGTGCGAATTGCTGAATGAAAAATGGGATTTAATTTCCACGGAAAGATTCATGTATTCACATTACATCGGCTCAATAAAACAACCGTTAATTGAAACAGTGAGTGCATTTTTTTTGAAGCTGTGTAATTTCTTGTTGTTCCTAGCAGTCTTATTCACCATTTTCTGACACCCACTGTTAATGGTCTAGAAGGTAAAAAAATATATATTTCCCCCCTCCTTTTTTCCCCCTTCCCGTTTACACTTTTTTTCCCGCCTTCCATTTTCTATTGTAATGTTCTCGAAATTGTGAACATTAACAGAATTTTTTTTTGGGGGGGTGAGTGTAGAAGTTTTCAAAAATACTCTTAGTAGTCTAGAAGTAAAAAAGAATTACTCTCATATTGACAACTACTTGTGTCATGAAGAGATTTTAATATAATTTTCCTACTGTAATACTTATGAAATTCTGAACATTAACAGACATTCTTTTTATGGGGCATGGCCGTTTTATTTTTGCTTGTGTAGATTTCAAAAAATAAGTCTGTCAAAACAGTGCAATCCGAGTTTAAATAGACAGCAAGTAGCATTTCGTCCGGTATGTTCAGTAATATAATTACGAGGAATTAAACCTTGTAAGTGCATATTAAATCATAATTAGGTTACCAATGATGTTTCTACACGATCACACGTTTTTATTTTCGTAAGTTTTTACTTCAGGAGTAAACTATTCAGCCCTAAACAGTACCAGGAAAGCAATCTGAAATGCTTGGAATGAGCAATGTTTTGAGTCAGCCAACATGGCCGCTAAGCCCGCCCCCTGGCTTCGCCTCGCTCCTATTAATTCTAAAGGCAGTGCCAGGGGTTGGTGTGGCCTTTGGTGCATCCCTTAGGGGAGCGTTGGCTGCCAGGGCAAGGGCAGCAGCTGCTATGGGCCAACTCGGACCTGTGCTTGCGATATCGCAGGTGCAAATCCATGTTCATCTGTGCAGGCAGCTCAGGCCCAGGAGGTGGATTCGGATTTGGCGGCTGCTGCTGCTGCTGCTGCTGAACCTGCTCCACTCTAGAGCCTCTTCGTAGGTCACCCAAGCGCTGCCAATGTTTTGAATGTATCGTGAAGTAGGTGAATCTGAAAAAAAGTAGCTAGGGTGGAAAGGAGAGGTGAATGAAGACCTAGGATGTATTATTGGAAAGCACCATCAGTGTAAGGGCTCAACCCAGAGCCCTCTAGTGCAAATGGTACGAGTGCGCTGCTCGTGCTGGCGTTGTAAACACGCCGTAAGGCACATGCAGCATGGGCGGTAAGCTCTTACAGCCCATGATGCGGCACTGCCGGCCACTCGCCACCCAGAGGTGGCGACGTGATGCCAATGAGAGGTAAGGTGATGCCCTCGCTGGAGTTGTGGGGATTCTGGGCAGGGCTGGAGGGTGCTCCTGGGGGGGGTGGGGTGGCCCTGGGAGTGAGTGGGACCCAGCAGTGGCTTCTACTGCCAGATCTTATCCCTGGCGGAGGCCCGAGCAGCCTGACACAGGGCTGCTCGAATCACTGCTGGTAAAATAGCAAGAACTTCCTCTTCTCCTGGGGAGACCCCCAGTAGTGCTATCCAGCCGGTATGCTGGGCAGGACTTATGTTTGATTGGCAGTCCGCCCGTTGCATCATGCCGCGTTCCGCCGGCGGGAAAGCGGCGGAACGCGGCGTGACACAACGGGCGGACTGCCAATCAAACGTAAGTCCCGCCCAGCGTACCGGCTGGATAGCACTACTGGAGACCCCCCTTTTGGCTACTGCTGCACCTGCGGTGGCCAGCAGTTCTGAATTGGGCTGTTAATCCATTGGGATATAATGAGGACAACAAGCTGCAGTGGTTCTGTATTCTTTCCAAAACTGTTTTCACATGAGGCTTTTCCTACCCCCCCCCCCTTTCTTTCCACAAGACTGAAAAAATTCTCCCAGGTCCTTACAAAGGGATAATGCAGCATACATGCAGCTCTGGTATTCTGAAAGCAATTTTATCTCAAAAATAAAGTACTGCCTGGTTCAAAGATGGATAGATTACCTCAGGGCAAAAATATCTGAATGCTGTGCAGTGAGGTAAATGGCTGTTCTTGTGAGACAGATATAGCCAAGCCTCAGCGTAGACACTGACAGTGACAGATCCCCACAATCTGTTAACTTCCAATCCAGATTAAAATGTGGAGAAATCCAGGAAATCCAGGAAAAAAACCGTGGCAACCCATGCTAGAGATAGTTGCACTGCTAAAGGAATAATTTAGTAAAAATGTCCAGAGATGTTAAACAAGTGAGTGAAACCATATAGGAGGGAGAGAGAGAGAGAGAGAGAGAGAGAGAGAGAGAGAGAGAGAGAGAG
>JAJKFI010000008.1:6851339-6872216 GCA_029204185.1 Lerista edwardsae | reverse complement strand
AGAGAGAGAGAGAGAGAGAGAGAGAGAGAGAGAGAGAGAGAGAGAGACCTTGAACATGAAGGAAAACCAAATGAGCCTTCCTATTTAGAGCTCCAAAACGCTTGGTGCATGATCTGGTTCTGGTAATCAGCCAAGAGGAGAAGAGAGCATCATAACATGAGCACAGCAAATAATGATTTGGGGCCCAATCCTATCCAACGTTCCAGTGCTGATGCAGCCATTCCAATGGGATGTGAACTGCATCCTGTCCTGAGGGCCCCTCACACAGACCTATTCCTGTAGGCTGCATTGCAGATGCATCAGTGCTGAAAAGTTGCATAGGATTGGCCCTGAATGTCCTTGAAACACTTTTTCTAATGTGCAACTCGTAAATACTTCATACATTTGTGGGTGACACCGAGGACGCAATCCTAAGCAGCACCGGACTGGCAAGGCCGACGGGCCAGTGCCGTATCCAGGGCTGCTTAGGATGGGCTGGAGCCTCCCCTTGGCAAGGGAGTGTCTGCTCCCTTACCGTAGGGGAAGCTCCAGCCTCCCCTATGTGCTCCTCGGATCTGCGCCTGCTAAATAGTGGGCGCAGATCCGAGAAGACTGCACGGCCCTAATTCGGGTTGCGCAGCCTCCCAAATGGGTCTAGGATTTGGCCTTATGGCCAAATCCTGGACCCACCCATGTCCCACCCACCTCCCACCAATCCCTGAGCCACCCTGTCATGGTGCCTCCCTGTCATGGTGGCTCCCTGTCATGGAGCCACCATGGTGTCATGGTGCCGGCCGGCTTCGGCCAACGCAAGGGAGACGCTGAGCAGGCGCAACAAGACAGGCCTCTTGCAGCACTGGTCCTGTGGCCTTAGCGCCAACGCGGGGATGCCGATCAGCGCTCCCGCATCGGTGCTAAGGGCGCAGCGCCGACGCAACCCCATTGCGCCGACGCTGCATAGGGTTTAGGATTGCGCTGTGAGAGTGCAATCCAGAGAGCTATTGGGGCCGGTACAAGTCCTTTGCGGTGATCCAGGACTGTTGCAAATGTGCTGTAAGGCATGTTTGCACCCCTTTAGCAATCTAGGAGGCCAGCACAAGATGGGCTAAAGCCTCTCTGTGCTGCTTCCTGGACTGTGCTAGTAAGGAAGCACCAACCAAGGTAGGTAAGGTGGGGTAGCACTGACAGTGGGTTGGAGACGGTGGGTGGAAGGTGAAGCAAAGGTGGATTGAAGCAGTGGGAAGGAGAGCTAGTGGGCAGACTGGTCCTATCCTATCCCCACACCGGTCGGCCTTACTCAGGTTGCTCAGATTTGCGCCAGCAATTTTGCTTGTGCAAATTCGAGTAGCCCAACTGGGACAGGAGTTTCACAGCAAAGGGGAAACAGGGCTTTTACATGCTCATTTTACCTATCGGAATGGAAAGGTTTCTGCAGGAGACAAGAGGCTGGCAAGGCTGGTAATTAGTTTTCTTCTTGCCCAGTGATGGGTTGTTCATTCTCAAGTGAGAGGACTGACAATGTGCAAATCAATTCTTCCTGCATGTCTTCTTTGTGAAGCACCCACGGTTGCATCCAGAATAACATTTCCAGGAAGAGAAGTGCATTCCTTGGACTCAAGCTCTCTGGGAATGGAAGGAGCTTTCTGCCTGCACAAGGACTCTCCATTCCATGTTCATTCCATTTCCCAGCAGGCTTTGTGGTGACTGAACTTTAGGGCCAACTCCATCTTCCTTTCTACATTGTTTTTGTATTATGAGTATCGGTGCATTTATATTTTGTGAATTGCCCTTGGCACTTTTTTGGCAGGAGATATTATTGATATATACATTTTAAAAATAAATACAGAAGTTAAAAATGAACCACAGGTTCTGTCTAAAGTCTAAAAGAACCAATCAATCCTTTCCCAACGCAGCCTTTATTTAGATGGATGCTAGAGCCCTGATCAGAGCAGGACTCTAGCAATGCCTAGCTACATAATACATTTTCCTACCTCTCATAGTGCAAAGTGGAACTCTTAAGGGCCTGTCTGAGCACAACTTGGTGGAGCTCTGCTCTTTAGCACTGTGGGTTTCTTCCTGCACTTGTTCATATTCATCCATGCAACATGGTTGGGTTGGAATAAACTGTTGTTCAATGGACAACACAATGCAGAATGCCTCATGTCAATCCTTGGCATATTCAGGCAGGTCTGGAAATAGTTCAGTTTGAACTCCAAGAGAGTTGCTATTGGCCTTGTTCAAACAACCATGAGCTGGGCTGGACCAATGGTCTGTCTGTCTGGTACACGCCATGGAGAGACTCAGTGTGCAATCCTAAGCAGCGCCAGACTGGCAAGGCCGACGGGCCAGCGCCATATCCTAGCATTGCTAAGGACAGGCTGGAGCCTCCCCTCGGCAAGGGAGCGTGCACTCCCTTACCGTAGGGGAGGCTCCAGCCTCCCCTATGGGCTCATCAGATCTGCGCCTGCTAAGATCCGAGGAGACCATGCGGCCTGAATCGGGGCCATGCGGCCTCCTAAACGGGTCTAGGATCTGGACTTGCCCATGTCCCGCCCTCCTCCCACCAATCCTTCAGTCGATGCTAGGGAGGCTCTGCGCGGGCACAACAGGACTGGCTTTGCCTGCAGTGCCGGTCCTGTTGCCTTAGTGCCAGTGCGGGGGTGCCAATCAGCGCCCCCGTGTCGGTGCTAAGTGCGCAGCGTCGATGCAACCCCGTTGCATTGACGCTGTGCAGTCCATAGGATTGCGCTGCCCGACATGCCATTGACATCAGAAATGCAAATGCTGCCATGGAATCTCATCGGCTGGGTGCTAGAACTCAGGGAACAATCCATGCCCTGATGTAGCACTGTTGCAACATCGTTGTGTCGGCACTACATCACTAGCGCTGATGCGGGGGTACTGACTGGCACCCCCACATCGGCACTAGAGCTCCCAGGCTGATGCTAGCCCAGGCGAATGCTAGCACAGCTCCCGAACTTGGCTAGCACAGGGGCAGTTCTGGCCAGGCGGGTGATTCTGGGTGGGGGGTGGGTGGGGCCGGTGGACGTTGCAGGCCGGGGAAGGAGGTTGGAGTGGGATGCGGCCATTAGGCTGCATCCAAGGCCTCGTCCCCAGGCTGCGCGGCCCCAAGTCGGGCTGCGTGGCTTCCTCGTTTCTGTGCCCACAGTTTTGCAGGTTTAGATCCAAGGGACCCATAGGGGATGCTCCAGTGGCCATCCAAGCTGCATTAGATCCAGCACAGGCCCTCCCGCCTGCTCCAGCGCAGTGTAGGATTGGGCTGCCCATGACTGGAACTATGTGCTGAGGCTACAGTGCGGACAAGTCATCAGGCCGTTTCCAATGGACTTTGCCTGATGCAAGCAGCATGCTCCTGATCACAAGGTTGAATTAAAACTGGCAATGTCCCCTGATATGATGTACTCTATGTGAACAGTTTCACAAAATCTGCCATAGAGCCAGCCTTGGGAGCTGCGGGACCCAATTGGACGCATTTTTTTTGTGGGGCCCCAGGCTCACAGCCCAGGTCAGTAGAATCTTAGAGATATCAGTAAAATGTATTATTGACTACATATTTCTATGGTAGAACGGAAAGCAATCAAAATGCACTTAAAAAGTGCATGCAAGTTAATGGACCAAATGGATCTAAACGCATTTTAATATAAAATTACAAAAATGCAAGCCTACAAGTAAAAAAAAATGCATAGATTACCTCTGAAAAGTAAATAGTTACAAGACCACTTGTTTAATGACTGTGAAATGATTTAGTAAAAATAATAATTTTATTTTTGTTTAGGAAAAAAAATGCAAAATGTAACTGAACTGCACTGTTGGGAACAAATTATCTTGCAATGTGCTGTTATGTGTATTTGACAAGACTAGAGTAGATTGAGAGTAGATTGAGCGTGGGGCTCAATTGGTCCAATTGACTAACAGCTGGCCCTGATCTGCCATATCTCATGCTGTAGCCCTGTATGTTGCGTATGACCCTTTCCTACATTGTGTTGTTGCAATGATTCTTTAGTGGCTCAGAAGCAGCACATAAAGAACCAATCATTTTACTTGATACAGCTCCTGGGATTTTACTGGTCTCGTCCACATGCTGAGTTTCATCACAGTGCAAACTCAGCTTTCTATGGCAAAATTCCAAGTTCTTCCGTTGTTTTTCGGAAAGTTATTAGGATGCCCCCTGGATCCAGATTTACTCCCTCTCTCTTGTGCCAAGCCACAATGGCACAACACAGAAAAAGAGCAAATGTCTCTTTTTGCGGTCACTAATGAACTTTTAAAGAGATCTGGTGTTTTTATTATCCGAAATGATTGGTGCTGGGGAAATCAATGTTGAGCAAGCTAGGAAATAAATCAGAGGAGAAAAAATAATAAAAAAGAAAAGAATGCAAAAGTTAATGAACAGGTAGGGGAAAAAATAATTGGCGGAAATAATCACGGTATAAATTAATAGATGTATTTATAGTGTGTGCATTGGACTTTTAGAGTTCCTTGTCATCTTAGCTCCAGTTTTTCTCTATGTGTGATTTTACACACTGGTTTGCATTTTTATGGACTTTGGTTCTATAATTTTCATGCTAGCACGAATGACTCACATCCACTCCAATTCTTAATTTATTCACTGTTTTCCTTTGCAAGGAAAGCCCTTGCTTAGATGACAGTTTCCTGCAGTTGCTGTGAAACTAGGATGGATCCTAAAATACGAAGTGGTTGCCCCCACCCACTCTGTGTCATTTCCAATGTTAACATGCAACACTAACAATAAAATAATAATAAAATCCTATGCATGTCTATGGAAGGAAGCCCCACACTGCATTCAGGGAGGCTTATGCTCTAGCAAATGCATTGAGGATTGTAGCCTTAGAGCACAATCCTAAATTGTGCTGGAATGGCGAGGCCAGTGGGCCTGTGCCATATCCAGCCTCCCCATAGGGTTCCTCGGAGCTGCACCTGGAAGCAGTGCGGTCCGAACTGGATCCCTGCGTCCCAGAGACAGAGCCTTGGATGTGGCCTACTGGCTGCATCCCATCCCAACCCACCCCCTCCCTGGGCTAGCACACCCACCAGTCCGCCCAGTTCCTCCCTCCCTCCCTCCTCCCAGAACTGTCCTTGTGCCAGCCGAATTCGGCTGGTGCAAAGGCAGCTTGGCACCAGCCCCCCTGAGCCAATGCTACTGCTAGCGTTGGCCCAAGAGCTGTAGTGCTGACGTGGAGGTGCCAGTCACCGCCCCCGCGTCGGCACTAGTGACAATGTGCTGATGCTATCGCATAGTGTTGCGCAACATCAGTTCCTGGATTGCACCCTTAATTGGGTAGTGTTTTAGGGTTCAGTCATGCTCTTTTTGGATAGCAAAACTTCCAGTGATATTAAACAGACTTGCAGTGGTGTGTGTAATTTAATACTCCTGATGCTAAGAGGATGGAAAGTCTTGAAACAAGCTAGGGTGTACTCCTAACCAACTTTCCAGCACTGGGGTAAGGGCAATGCTGCTCTGAGAGATGGGAACAAACATTCCCTTGTCTTGAGGAGGCCTCCGTGACTACAACTCCACTGCAGGATGCAGCACAGGCCCCTTTGGCACAGCTATGTTAGTGCTGCAAAGTTGGTTAGGACTATGCCCTAAGGTCCTGATCCTATCAAGCTTAGCGTGGGTGGCTTCTGTCATGCAAGGTGCCGTAAGGCACCCCCAGCACGGGCAGTAAGCCATAAGTGTTAGGCCAATGCCAGCCTAGCACTGGGTCCCATTGCCCGGAGGCGGCAACACGATACCAGGAAGTGATAAGTTTCCCCTTGCCGGCGTTGTACCAATTACAGGCGGAACTGGGTGGGGGAGGGGTGGAGTGTTGGCGGGACCAGTGGCAACCTTTGCTGCCAGATCCAGTTCCCTGTGTTGGGTTGCATGGCCTGTCTGCGCTGGCAAAATAGCCAACAGAGACACAAGGAACCCCATAGGGGGCCCTGCGCCCTTACTCAGGGGAATGGGACAAATGTCCCCTAACCCCTGAATAGCTGCTGGTGCCTGTCTGGCACCAGTAGGATACAGCAGTAGCGGCTTGGCTACCACTGCTCTTACGGGTAAATGGGCAGCATAGGATTGGGCTGCTCATCATTTATGACTATGGACCTAAGGGCCAGTTCCCATCTCTGGCATAGAAACTGCCTGTAAGCAATTCACATGGCCTTCCAATATCTCTTGAAATTAAGACATGCTTCATATGATCCACAACTGGGCGCATACTTGTTTGCCATATACTCCTGGTGTTTCCTGTCACATCACTCACACTACTCCATTCTTGACTGGATGTACTCCGCACGTACATGTTGTGGCGATCTAATGCTAGCTGCGTTTTCCTTGTAGCATTATTCTTGCTAGGTATTTGTGCTACACTTCTCTGAGTAGTGAGAATCCCCAGGATGTGGCATTATCTAGGTTCTGGTTCCCTTTGGAGAGAGCACTGCAGACTTAAGGTGTATCTGTAACATTTGTGTTATGTACAGATGTACATGTTTGAGCATTGGATGGAGTGGGGCAGCCCACACTCCTGCGATCAATCAAGCTACATATGCTTTCTAAGCATGCCTGCAGCTGCTAGCTGCCAGTTCTTCCTCCTGCTGTCCACTGCAGTCTCTACCAGATGACACCCCCTTTCTCTCCCAGGATCTGCCAGCCCATGCAGCCTTTGCCTTTCTTGCGAACCAAGAAAGCAGGATGAATCACCTGACCCTCCTCACACTTCAGCCCAGGTGCCCACTTGACAGGAGGCTTCCCATCCAGAGCACTTCTTCAGTAATTAGCTTTTGAAAATTCCCTGTTGTTCAATCTTTACATGGAGGCAAAGCCCGAGTGTCATTTCTTTCTAAGGCTGTCAGCCTTCTCTATCAGAGAAGTCCAATGTTCTACATTTAAGGAATCAGTTGGTTTAATTGGCACAATAAGTCCAATGCTCATTTCATTTATACACACAAATGGACTGAGTAGAGAGCATCGGCTCATGGTGTTTTACTATTATTTCTTATATAATTAAATGTACAATGTATTTTACTATGCATTTGATTTTTTTAACTATTCTGGAAGCTTTGAGTTACTCATTAAGGTAAAAAAAAGTGAGATATAAATACTGCAAATAAGCAAATAATAAAATGTGTGTTTGGACCACCCCCTGGGACAATGTGCATGCAGTACATAAAACAAAAAAGGCTGTCAGTCACATGTTGCAAGGACCAGAAACCTATAAGGCATGTACACCTGCAGTGTGAAACAGCTGTCATCTACGGAGCATAGTTTGCTGGAACAAATTCCTGCTTTCTAGGGCTCCCATCTTGCATTATTAACATTTTTTTTTATAAAGAACTTAATTTGCCAGAAAGAGATCTGCTCTGTGCTGAAAATTATAATTTTATTTTTAAGTGTTCATGACAGCACCAGAAGCTTACATCTTCACTTCCAAATCCAGTAATTACATTCCACCTACCTGCATTTCCCCCTGCTGTTTCAGTCGGACAAATTAATCTTCATACCATGCTTTTGCTATCTGAAATGTTAAGTGGTTGCCTGTTTTCCACCAAGAGGCGGGACGTAAAACTGACCCTACCTTTGTAAATTGAAAGTATTTTGACACTTCTGCAAAGCGTTCTGGAGCCTTTTCGTTTGAAAGCTTCTCTCCCTGTTATTAATTTACAAATTCTAAAAATGTATCAGAGCAAGGCAACTTCTCAACCTATTCTCATCGTGGGCAAAATTTCCATGGGATGCTAGATTATTTGATAAATCAATTCAATGTGTCTGCATCAGCTTGTGCATGGTCTCTCCCCCCCCCCCAATGCACCTGGACATAATAATTGTCAGCGGGTACAGCTCGGTACAGCCTCCTGCCTACCTAGCAGTTCAAAAGCATGTAAAAATGTGAGTAGATAAATAGGTACCACTTTGGTGGGAAGGTAATGGCGTTGCGTATACCTTACAGCTTGGTATAGTCATGCCGGCCATATGACCATGGGAGCTTGTCCCCGGACAGAATGCCGGCTCTTCGGCTTAGAAACAGAGATGAGCACTGCTCCCTACAGTCGATCACGACTTGACTGTTTGGTCCTGGGGAAACCTTTACCTTTACCTTACAGCTTGGTACAGTAATTCACAAGTTCCATGCAGGCACAATCTGTGTACAGCATACCCGGGTTGTCAATCAGTAAAAATGAGCCCAGGTACATTCATTTACATCAAAATGCATGTCTGGGTGCAGATATTCTGACAAAGCATGCTGGGTATGGTGTAACAGAAATTGTGAACAGCCCTTCTTTGTCTCGGCTCCAGGGCTGATACCAACTTCCCTCTCCAGGAAGGTCGCTAATAACCATCCACATTGCACTCCGAAGCCAAGGTAAATATCATAGCAGTTGGTGGCACAGGGGGTCACTAGCAACGAAACACTATTATATGTCACAGCCACATGACAAATGATCAAAGTGTTGCTGTCATGTGTTGGACAGAATGTTTAAAGCTACTATTCTAGCTACAGAATGGTGGAGTCGGCTGGAATAGCTGAGTATCATTCCCTGTATTTAATTCTTCCTGAGACGAGTCTGCCCAGTTGAAGCCTCTGATCATTGTGATGATCAAGAGCAATGTGGAGAAGCTGTGGCAAGAGGCTCACCAGAAGGTTAGTGAAAACAGACCCGGGGTTGGATTCTACACTACTGGGAAAGGTGAATATTCTCAGGTTGCTAAGCAGGAGGAGCCCAATTCCTCTTTCCTGACAAGCAGTGGAACCCCGAGCATCAGCTGCCCCGGAAGAAACTACGCGATCTCATTATGATCTTCCATTCTGCTGGGCTTTCTGTTTAACAACCACCACAACTTGCATTGCCCTGTTTATGTTTAGGATTGGAAGGTGGGCAGCATCGCCTCCAGGCAAGCGGATAGGGCAGGAAGTGCCTGTCAGCTAGGAGATTCCTCGCCCCGCCTTCTAGGCGGTGTTTTGCCACAAACCGACTCGCTAGGACAGAGCGCCGACAGGCAAGCCCGAGCGTTTCATCATCTAAGGACAGGCTCATATGGCCTTCGCAGGGCTGGTTCACAGTTGCAAGCAGCCCCCCACGAATTCCTCCTGATTGCCCCACGCAAGGCATTGAGCTCGGCATACGGAGAAGTCGATGTGGAGAAGCACTTCAACAGGACACGCTTCCACTCAGCCCACGGCAATAGCTCCGCGCGTGCACCTCCCCTCCCACTCGTGGGAACCCCGGCGCGACCCGGCTGTCTAGGGCTGGGAGGCGCAGTTCGTCCGTGCCGCGCAAGTCTTGTTAAATGCGGGGCGAGCGCGACTCGGAAGACAACAAATTCCAGCCCTTAAGCAAAGCAAAGAAAGACAGGAGCAACTGGAGCGTGTGCCCTCCGAAGGAAGCCCCGCGGAGCTCAGACAGGCGCACTCCCAAGTAACCCCGTCGAGGAGACGCGCTGCGTCCTCGGCGCGCTTACTAGGGTGTTACCCCCCTCCATGAACTCCCGGGGGGGCTGGCCCGGCGGGAGGGTTACGCGTGCTCAGGGCCCCGGGGCCACTCGGCAGGAACCTCCTCCGACGGGGCGCTCCCTCCCCCTCAAGAGTTGAACCGAAACATTTTCCCGCTACGCGGAACTCGGAAACGCTCCGAAGTTTCCGGCTCGTCCCCGTCTCCGCCGGCCCCGAGCACCTCCTCCGCTTGGCAGGGCGCCCTCCCCCAGCCCCGAGCTCCCTCCTTGCCTCCAATCCCCTCCGGAGCACCCACCCCCACCCCGCTCCAGCGATCTCGGCCTCGCGGGGAACCGCCGAGCAGAGCACGACGGCAGCGGCGAAGCGGAGGCAGAGGAGCGGCTCGCGAGGGAGCCGATCCCGCTGGCGACAGAGGGCTTGACCGGGGGGGGGCACACGGCGCCTTGTAGCCCCTCCGCAGCAAGGGAGAGGGGTGCTGCTGCTGCTGCTGCTGCTGCTGCTTCTGCTGCTCCACGGGGAGGGAGGCGAAGAGAGGGGCCGATCGGGAGCAGCCGCTGGAGAGGAAAGGAGCGGGAGCGCGCCAGGTATCGATGTCAAGCGGGCGTGCTGTGCCTGCCTGCTTCTTGCTTGTCGGCGGATCCTGCCACGGTGGAAGAGGCTTCCTTGGCCACCCAGCGACCACCAGCGACAGGCAGGATCGCTCGCTCTCCTCCCGGAGTCCGCGGCAAGAAGATCCTCCCGCCGCCTGGCTGTCCACACCCCCGGCCCCTCCCCGCCCCCGAGCCCCATGCAGGGAGGTCGGCCCGGGACTCCCATCCCCGCCTCCGCCTCCGCCTCCTCCCTCTCCTGGGCTGCCAGGAGGCTGGGTGCCTTGGCCATGCCCCTAGCGGGGGTCTCTGGGACTTAGCTCGCCGGCAGAGCTCTTCCCCTCTCGGCAGTGCCTGGCAGCCCCCAGCCCGCACCCGGCCGGCGGGCGGCTTCTTCCCGAAAGCCGGCGAGGACTTTTTCGTCCGCCCGCCGGTTCCGCATTAACGATGATGAGACGATTGAATCGGAGGCTGGTTTTTTCTGTTTTGGGGATCCTGTGGATCGCGGCTCTCCTCCTCTTCTTCGGGACCAGGAAGAAGTTGGAAGTGGGGGGACCCGAAGGGCAGACGCCGAAGGTAAGGCGATCGCCTCCGCTCCACTTCTTCTTTCGAATAGACAGGCATGGAAAGCGGGCGGTTGCGTCCGAGAGAGAGTAAAAAACAGAGACTCTCTCTCTCTCTCTCTCTCTCTCTCTGTGTGTGTGTGTGTGTGTGTGTGTCTGCGCGCGTGCTTATGGAGTATGGGGGATTGCGTTCAAAATTGTCCGGGGGAGACGGGGCGAGAATATTGTGCACCCACCAGCCCAGAGGCAAGCCGGCAACTGTCTCGGGATGTAGCCAATCCACCTCGTAAGGCTCACGTGGGGGCAGACGCCTGCCTGCCAGCCTCTTGTCAAGTCCAGTGGGGGGTTCCAACTTCTTTATATTACAACAGTTTCGCCGCGACGGTTTCGCCTCCTTGCTCCGCTTTTCACCAAATAAAAGCGAAAGAACTGGGCTCTCCAAACCAAGTGTAACGCACGGGGCGGGGGGGGGGGGTTGGGGGGTTGGAGGAGAGCGAGTAAGCGGGAGAGTTGACTTTTGGAACAGCAACTTCTGGTGATGACTTTTTCCGGGTGTCTGTTGCGTTTACCCGTCTGCCACCAGCTCCTCAGAGGGTTGTGATTCGCCTCTTATGCTAAAAGTTGACAGACATAAAAAGCGGACCATCGATTGCATTTGGCCGATTTCCCCCCTCCCTTTGCTTTGACCAGCTCATAAATCGAAGCCTTGTATACAAGGACCGTCGCTTGATTTCCTCGCAAGCTCTCCAGCTGCCTGGACTGAGCACAGAAACCAGCCAAGGAACTGCTATGTAGCAGGCAAGCATGCATGCAAGATTGGACCCCAGGTTAGACTTCTGGCACCTTGGAAGAGAAGATTACGAGGGTTTTGGTTGGGTGGGAGCCAGAAACCTCCTCTAAGAATCCTGTGTTCTGGCCCTTGAAGTGTAGCACTTGTCTGACACCTATTCTATGGAGAGGGTCTTTTTCCTTCCTCTCAGTTTTAGGGAGTTTTGTTTTGTTTTTCACAAGTCATGCTAACGCCTTTTTTGTCAGGAATAGAATCACATGTAAACTCTCTCACTGTGAGATTGAAAATGGAAGAAGACCCAAGTTTAAATGAAACCTGCATTTAACCAGTGTGGATTTTAAATTTGAATTTGAGAGACAGGAAATGCAAAAACAACCCCCCGCCCCACAAGTGTCACTTGTGAAAATGGCCTTAATGCTTCTAAAGTGCTTCATGCTAATAGCACCTATCTCTGCCATGAATGGTTAAATGAGTGAAGCCTAAATTGGTTTTTACATTTCCCAGGTCTGTAATTTGAATGTAAAACCCGGACTTGCAAAAATGTAAGTTTTGATTTGAAATGTCCCTCATCCATTTCTTTCCCGCAGTCACAGTGTTCACAAGTGATGCAATTCGAGATTGTACTTTCCATTTAAAACCACCACTCTTTTGTTTTCTGTTTCTTGTTAATGGCACTCGCATGCACACAATAATGCAAGTGTGTCTCTGAGATTGGAGCCACTTCAATTTCAAGTATGAAAGCACTCATATTGCTGTTAAGTCAGTGGTTTACTGCACAGTTCTGTGGGTCAGCGAAAGTAAGTCCCACTGGCAAGTTTTCTTTTCGAGATGGCAGTGCCCTCTGTGGCTGCAGCTGCTTCTGCTCCCGGGAGTTTGGAAGTTTTAGATAAGAATGTGTTTAGTTGTTAATGGGATGAAACAGGGTACAGTGGTGGTTATCTGTGAGTGTAAGGTTTAACTCCTGGGTGCAAGTAAGCAACGTAATTTCATTTGAGTGTATACTTGTGGGCCTTGGCCTGGGTGTCCACTGTAAAATGACAATAAAGGTTTATCTTATCTTATCTGTGTTCAGTGGGGCTTATTCTCAGGTTGGTCTTGCATGTTTGCATTCTTTCAGGCATGTTTTCTCACTCTCAGTTGGGCTTTCACCCAGTAAAGGTTACATAGAATTGTAGCCAAAAAACACAATCCAATGTAGATTGTTCCCAGGTAAATGGGCATAGGATTGCAGGCCCAATCCTAGGCAGGTCTGCTCAGAAAACGGCTCTGAAGTTTTAATGTGTGCCTTCTAGGAATGTGTGCAAAGGATTGTAGCCTTACAGTCCAATCCTATGTGCCTTCTAGGAATGTGTGCAAAGGATTGTAGCCTTACAGTCCAATCCTATGTGCCTTCTAGGAATGTGTGCAAAGGATTGTAGCCTTACAGTCCAATCCTATGTGCCTTCTAGGAATGTGTGCAAAGGACTGTAGCCTTACAGTCCAATCCTAACCAACTTCCTTGTGCTGTTGCAGCTGTGCCAACAGAGAGCTCACTGCATTCTTTAGCAGTGAGGGCCGTGGGACCTCCTCAAGCTTCCCTTACCTCAGGGTTGC
This sequence comes from Lerista edwardsae, assembly GCA_029204185.1. NCBI lineage: Eukaryota > Metazoa > Chordata > Lepidosauria > Squamata > Scincidae > Lerista > Lerista edwardsae. The sequence continues at coordinate 6,859,228 of JAJKFI010000008.1, read as the reverse complement.
ATCGTGGCTACATTGGCCCTGGAAAGTTGGTTAGGATTCGGCTGAAAGAACGCAATCCTAACCTGGGGTTAGGCTGGCACAGGTAGGTCAGCAAACTTTGGCCATGACAAGGGACGCCATAAAGTATGTTTGAACCACTCTCGGAGTCACAGAGGCCAACACACAGATGTGCGCCATCCTCCCTGACTCCAAGAGTGGTCCAAACGCGCTTTACCGTTGTCCTTGTGCCGGACAAACTTTGCTGGCCTAACTGTGCTGGCCTAACTCCAGATTAGGATTGCGTCCAAAGTCTAAGAACTCTCTTCACTTTTTTTGGTTGTTAAGTAACGGATGCACTTCTTGGTCTTCTGTGTTTCTTTTCTGGCATTTCTACTCTATAGAATAAACCCATTTAGAGTGCAATCCTAAACTGGAGTTAGGCCGGCATAAACTAAGTCAGCAAAGTTTGGCCAACACAAGGGCCACCGTAAAGCGTGTTTGGACTACTCTCGGAGTCAGGGTGGATGGCGCACGTCTGTGTGCTGGCCTCTCTGATCCCGAGAGTGGTCCAAACATACATTGTGATGGCCCTTGTGATGGCCAAACTTTGCTGGCTTAGTTTATGATGGCCTAACTCCAGTTTAGGATTACTCCCTTAGAGAAGTTATTGCTGACCTTTGCCAGTCAAGACTGGATTAGACGTAGGCTACTGTACAGGCATTTCTACATTCTTTCTGTGTATTTGGCATAAGCTGCAGGCAATGTAGTAATATATTCTTCCTGGCAAAAAACTTGTTTGTATTTCATTGAGTAGTGGTCCTTACCAAGATTCTTCTGGTTCACCCTGTATAGATCCCAGTGGAGCCCCTCCCCAGGATTTAGTATCCTCATTCAACAGAGTTACACCTAATCACATGCACTGAGCAGAACTTGTACTGGTACCCCGTTGCACACTTGGTGCAATATTGACATGTTGCAGGTGTCAAATAATAAACGTGGATATACAGACCTCTCTTTCTCTCTCTCCCCCCCCCCTTACACATACACTGTCTTGTATCATTTTTATGCTCTCATCATGTGGTTTTAAAAAAATGCTTGGTACATTACAATATGTGGTGTAAATGTTACTGATCCCTGTGCAACATTAATTTTCTATTTTTCTTTGCATTTGTATTGTCTGCCAAAGATTGCACCATTTCCGTCTGTCTGTCTGTCTGTCTAGTTCCAGAACTGCCACTGAGGATACAAAGGCCCAAATCCTATCCAACTTTCCAGCACTGGTGCTGACTTGCTCATGAGGTATGCACTGCATCCTGACTCTATGAAAGAGTCATCGAGGCCTTCTCCATCGAGGAAAGGTAAGGGAACCTTTCCTCAGGACTGCCTTGCGGCTGAACCATCACTGGAAAGTTGGATAGGTTTTGGCTCACATACACTCACTTGTCTTGTTTCGTGCATGCTGCAATCTTTACACTAATTTGTAGGTTAGTGTAACTTGTAGGAAATATATGTGGCTTTTAAACAGACCTAAATGAGTAATGAGACCAAAAGGCAGTGATTGATTCAGTATTCTGTTAGGGTCCATGGGAATTTCTAGGGCAGGAAGGAAAGGCTGTCCTTTGTGGGTCTTTCCTTCTCAGTCCAAGTGAGAGTCATTATAGTTCCTTCTTATCCCCTTGTCCTACCTGTTTGGCAAATGGGTGCCAACCTTCTAAAAAAATATGGACGTTTAATAAATTACCTTGCAGGCTGGTGTAGTACAGTGGCTAAGAGACAGGGTTAAAAATCAGGGCTATCAGAATTTAGATCAGGGGTGTCAAATCCATTTGAGCTAAACATTCATGATACTTGCTGAGGGCCAGAAGTGATGTCATTATTCAGGAAGCAGGAATATGTCATTATGTCATTAAGCAGGAAGTGATGTCATTATTCAGGTCATGACGAGAAATAAGCACTTTTTTCAGCAACTCATCAGCTGAAAATGACAAGAGAAAATACACAAATCTTGATCATTGTTTCAAAGTATGGAAGAGCCCACTTATCATGCGGCCTGCCCTTTCAGTAGTGACACCTCAGCACAGTTCAGCTGCTAATGGTGGTTCTAGGAGAGCCCAAAGGCCAAATAAACAACAACTTTCAAGGGCTGCATCCCCCCTCTACCCTGGGCCTTATATTTGACACCTCTGGTTTAGATCTTGCCTCTGCTAAGAACTCACTAGCAGCCCAATCCTATTTCCCCTCCCTCCAGCCCCAAAATGGGTCTCCTTGACTTCCGCCAGTGATTTTGCTGATGTAAGTCTGAGGAGAGAAAAGGGGCAGAAATGGAATACTTATTAACCTGACAGGGTAGTTCCAAGGATTGCAAGTTAATACATGTGAAGCTCAAAAGGACTGTACAAATGCCAAGAATCGTTATCCCAGGATTGCCTTCAAATCACAACAAAAACATTACCTTTCAGATTACCTTTCAGGCAATCACAACATTACCTTTCAGATTTTTTTTTCCCTTTGCTTTTTTCCTTGTTTATTATGAGCCGGCAGAACACACAATGAAGTTAGTAAGGACTTTTGATGTGATGTTCTCTCCCTGGAACAGGACCAGCTTTTCAGCCTGAAGGCCTCCTCTCTCTGAAGGCAGTGACCCACACAGCTCTAGTTAGAACCAGTTAATTGTTAGTCTGGTTCCAGCCAAAGAAAGTAAGAAAAAGTTGAAGAAAAAGGACCTGCTGACAAGCGTTCAACGTCTTTTCAGCATGGAAGCCTAAAGTGGTTTTTAAAAAAAATGGTTTGTGCCAAATAGCTGAAAGAACATGCCTGATAATATGCGTGTTGTATAAAAAAGTATGCGCTTGAGGGAATAAGGCTGGGCTTTGCAATCAGAGCCTGCATCCAGGATTTTATTTTAATCCCAGTCATGACAAACTCTACCTGCCCCTCCCTTCAATGTTCTTTCTATGTAGGCAGAATATAGCATACCCTGGGCCTCTGCCCATGTTAAAACTGGAAGTCATTAAGAGTGTTCTCACAAGTTTCTCTTGGGTCCAGGGGTGAAAAAAAATTAACAGAAATGAATGTAATTATCAGAATAGAAATACTGCAATAAATAAGTAAATATATAAAAGCCGTTCTGTCACAGTTCATGGAACAGTACCTGCGATGTAAACCTAGAAACATTCCATTGAAACCTGCAAACCAGAGTACTACATCCCATGCTTGAGATAATTTAAAAAGGGGTTCAGAATAAAATGGCCAATATTATTATGCCACTGTACAAATCGATGGAAAGGCCACATCTGGAGTACTGTGTACAGTTCTGGTCACCACACCTCAAAAAAGATTTAGGGGAACTAGAGAAGGTGCAGGAGAGAGCGACCAAAATGATGACAGGGCTGGGAAAGGCTTATGAGGAAAGGCTATAGCTTTTGGGGTTCTTCAATTAGAAAAAAGGCTCCTGAGGGGGACTTGACTGAGAGATACAAAATTATGCACGGGATGGATAAAGTGGATAGAGGGAGATTATTTTCCCTCTCTTGCAGTACCAGAACCAGAAGACATCCACTAAACTTGTGGATGTTTGGGAGATGTGTTGGGAGAGTGAGAACAGATGAAAGGAAAATTTTTTTTAACCCAGCGGGTAATTAATCTGTGGAACACCTTGCCACAAGAGGTGGAGATGGCATCTGGCCTAGATGCCTTTCAGAGGAGACTGGACAGATTTTTGGAGGAAAAGTCCATTCCAGGCTACAGGCCATGATGGTTAGTGCAACCTCCTTATTTTAGAGGTAGGCTACCTTGGAATGCTGGATGCAGGGGAGTGGCAACAAGATGCACATATCTAGTTGTCTTGTGTGTTCCCTGAGGCATCTGGTGGGCTGCTGCAAGATGCAGGAAGCTGGACTAAACGGGCCTTTGGCCTGATCCAGTGGGGCTCTTCTTATATTCCTATGTACATCCCTACAAAGATTCTTGCTGGCAGTCGAGCCCCTGGCCCATGTGCCGCCTGGGGGCCAGGGGAGTAGACTGCTCCCCCATTCACCTACTATGCTCCAGTGCCCTCAACAATGTCCCTGCCCTTCCAAATGCCGTCTACAGCCTTTGGAAGACTTTTACTTCTGGTTTTCGTCAGAAGGCTTCAGGTGGCTTGAGGAGGATCAGAGGCACCACGCGCAGTCCTGCTGCCCGGGAGCATTTGCCCCCCTGTGCTAATGACAGGCCTGCAATTCTTGCTGGTTGTCTGCCAGCTTTGGAAAAAGATAATGTTCAATTGTGGTAGCCCATCCACTGCATTCAGTGAACTGGTGTTCAGAGTTTTGGATTGCATGTCTTGACTTTGCCGAGCCTGAATGTTTGCTTTTCTTGGTTCAATCTCAGCCCGCAAAGGAATGAGATTTTTGCTTTGTTTTCATATCACTCTGGTTGCAGTAGAGGTGCCCTCTGTCAGGCTAGCTGGGACAAACAGTCACCTGGCCCCCTTCCCTGCCAGAACAGTCTCCTGAAGTGACCATTCCACCTGTTCAGGCACAACTTCATTATGACCCAGATGTAAGAGCTGGGACCTCCGTTTGCTTAGTTGCCTCATTCCTTCCTGGGTTCGCATTACATTTCTCAGGTGTAAGCCATTGTTATAAAATGTAAACGTTTACACACAAACACACGCCAGTACATGAATAAACTACAGCTTTCTTGTGATGGAAGCTGTGGTTTTCTTTTCAGCACAGCATAAGCAAAATGTGTGTGTGTGTGCGTGCGCATGCGCACATGTGTGTGTGTTAAACTTTGAAAAATTGCACACCTCTAGATAAGAGTGTGCAATTTCAGGACATACTTTTGGAAAAGAAGACACTGAAAATGGGTTTAGAATGTAATCGCCTTTGTTGCCATAACAATCTCTCTGTGTATATAAGGATGCACTGGAAATGCACGCCTTGAAATTACAAACTAAAACTCATTTTTGGGGGGGACATGATATACTGCATTCTCCTTCAGATGAACCTTGTTTTTCCCCTTAATATTTGCTGTAGAATTGATTCTTCACTTTACAGTCCCTTAGAACATCCCCTGAACACTTAGAGGTTTAGTTTTCCCCTGATCTCCTTCTTGCTGCCGAACTCATTACAGGCCTGGTTCAGCACTCAGTCAAATCAACAAGCCCTTCCTCCAAGAGATGGGCCATCAAGCCCTCCATGTCCAAGATTCACAGGCCACATTACTGTCAACAGCATCAGTCTGCCTGCTTAAAATAGCTTCTCTTTCATTTAGCCAGAATTTCCCATCAAAACAGGTTCATTCCCCTGAGATGTATAGACTCTAGGTTCCTAGGTTCTTTTTCTTGATGCATTTGATTCTTCACTTCGGAAACTTAACAAAATTAAGATGAATTATGTGCTCATTGTGGCAGCAGAGACGTGTCACTTCACTTAATTCATCTCACCGGGCCCCAATCTGATTGTTCTAGCTGCGTCAGATTTCATAAAAGCCGTCAGATATTTTATTTATTTATGTATTTTTTTATTTTGCAACCGTGCTAGCCACTCTTCAGCAGAATGCTCCAATGCGTGGTACTTGGAAGATAAAAATAAAACAATATAAGAAACTAGCCTGATAAGAACATAAGAACATAAGAAGAGCCATGCTGGATCAGGCCAAAGGCCCATCTAGTCCAACTTCCTGTATCTCACAGCGGCCCACCAGGTGCCCCAGGGAGGCATGAGACAACAAGATGCTTGCATCCTGTTGCCACTCCCTTGTACCCGGTACCAGTAGCCTACCACCTTTGTAAGGAGGTTGCACAATCCATCATTGCCTATAGCCCACAATGGACCTTTCCTCCAGAAATCCGTCCAATCCCCTCTTAAAGGCATCAAGACCAGATGCCATCACCACCTCCTGTGGCAAAGAGTTCCACAGATTAACTACCTGCTGGGTAAAGAAGTACTTCCTTTTATCTGTGTTAACTCTCCCAACCCTCAGCTTTAGCGGATGCCCTCTGGTTCTGGTGTTTTGAGAGAGGGAAAAGAACATCCCTTTATCGACTCTATCCCTTCCATGCATAATCTTGTATGTCTCAATCATGTCCCCCCTCAGGCGCCTTTTTTCTAGACTGCAGAGCCCCAAACACTGCAGTCTTTCTTCATAAGGGAGGTGCCCCAGCCCCGTAATCATTTTAGTTGCTCTCTTCTGCACCTTTTCCAGCTCCACTATGTCCTTTTTGAGATGCGGCAACCAAAACTGGACACAATATTCCAGGTGCGGCCTTACCATCGATTTGTACAATGGCATGATAATATTGGCTGTTTTATTCTCAACCCCTTTTTTAATTCATTATGCAGCGGGCGGGCTTTCGCCATTACGCAACGGGAGGCAGCGAGCACGCTGCTGATCACCACGGAAACCCTCCCAGCGAGCGAAGAAACTCCGCCCAGCGAACCGGTAGGCTGACACCACTGCCGGCCTGTAGTTTCCAGGGTCTCCCCTTCTCCCTTTTTTAAAGATTGGCGTGACATTGGCTATCCTCCAATCCCCTGGCACCGTGGCCATTTGAAGGGACAAGTTGCATACTCTAGTTAAGAGGTCAGCAACTTCGTTCTTTAGTTCCTTAATAACACTTGGGTGTATACCATCTGGGCCTGGTGACTTATTTATATGTAGTTTATCCCTGAACACAACATCAAATTCCACCATCAAATTTCAGAAGGAGGCTCCAGCTTCCCCAATGTGCTACCCGGATCTGTGCCTGATAAACGGCAGGCGTAGATCCGAGGAGACCGTGCGGCCCGAATCGGGGCCGTGTGGCCTCTCAGACAGGCTTAGGATTCAGCCTTATGGCTGAATCCAGAGCTCCCCACATCCCGCTCCCGGAGCCTCCCTTGTGCCAGCTGGCTTCGGCCAAAGCGAGGAAGGCTTAGTGCGGGCGCAACGGGACCAGCTCTGCAGGCAGTGCTGGTCCTGTTGCTCCAGCGCTGACACAGGGGTGCCAACTGGCACCCCTGCATTGGCACTACATGTGTCACACCGATGGTATGATGTAGCATCGGCGCGACAAGCACCTTAGGATGGCGCCCACAGTGCTTGGATTTCCCCTATTTGCTTAATAGTTGTGCTGTGACCGCTAGAGAAGTGCATGTGTGCTCTGCGTAGGATGAATGACTTTCTAAAAAGTCCCCCCCCCCATTTCAACTCAGTTGTAATTCATTTCTCCTTGTCCCTACTAAGTTCACCAGTGAAAATGGGCAACATCCACATAGATAAGGACACGGCGGTCTGCATACCATAAGTCTTTCCATCTCTGTGATGGGGAGCTTGCTTTCTTCTAAGAGACCTTACAGTGAGAACCACTGAAAAACAGTGCCAATTAAATAGCCAAACAGAATCCCCCCTGTGCATTCAGCCAACATGTGGGGTGGAGGTGGGGGGAAAATGGGCGCCTCTAGACATGCTTTTCCATATTCCACATCGGTTGACCAAGGTCATGCGTGCGGTAAGTGCTTTTCCATTCATTGTGACACTAAACAGGTGAAGAGTTCCTTCATGCAGTTGGAACATTCGCTGCTCAGGATACCAAAAGGTGTGTGGTTGAACTCATGTTCCCCCCTTGCGTTGGCTGAACTCATGGGTGGAACACCTGAACAGGGTTATGGTCTCCGTCACGTCTAGCATTGTAGCTGGAAATACTTCTTGACTAAATGATACATGGGTCTACAGCAAGAAGACTGCGACATCAGTATTAGCCTTGCCCCAGGCAAAAAGGTGTTGCTAGGCCTGTTGCACTAAAGGCAAAACAGTTATTCCATCTGTTGACATAACTGAAAAAAATAATGGGTTGACAAAATTGTTGAAAAAAATGGCTTGTTCTTCTGTCATTTATAATAATAATAATAATAATAATAATAATAATAATAATAATAATAATA
>JAJKFI010000008.1:6831112-6849120 GCA_029204185.1 Lerista edwardsae | reverse complement strand
GCAGAAACTCCACTGGAGCAGGTACATAAGAACATAAGAAGAGCCCTGCTGGATCAGGCCAAAGGCCCATCTAGTCCAGCTTCCTGTATCTCACAGCGGCCCACCAGGTGCCCCAGGGAGGCATGAGACAACAAGATGCTTGCATCCTGTTGCCACTCCCTTGCACCCAGTACTCTGAAGTAGCCTACTACTAATGTTAGGAGGCTACAACCCATCATTGCCTATAGCCCACAATGGACTTTTCTTCCAGAAATCTGTCCAATCCCCTCTTAAAGGCATCAAGACCAGATGCCATCACCACCTCCTGTGGCAAAGAGTTCCACAGATTAACTACCCGCTGGGTAAAAAAGTACTTCCTTTTATCTGTGTTAACTCTCCCAACCCTCAGCTTTAGCGGATGCCCCCTGGTTCTGGTGTTTTGAGAGAGGGAAAAGAACATCCCTTTATCGACTCTATCCCTTTCATGCATAATTTTGTATGTCTCAATCATGTCCCCCCTCAGGCGCCTTTTTTCTAGACTGAAGAGCCCCAAACGCTGCAGTCTTTCTTCATAAGGGAGGTGCCCCAGCCCCGTAATCATTTTCGTCGCTCTCTTCTGCACCTTTTCCAGTTCCACTATGTCCTTTTTGAGATGCGGCGACCAGAACTGGACACAATATTCCAGGGAGATAAGTGGTGAGTGTGGTTCTGGGGAGGATCAGGGGCAGGGGTGGTTCGGGGGAAGACCATGGTGGCAGTAGTGTATGCTGTGGCCCTATCCCCCTTTTCCACCCCTTTACCACCCCGGACCCAACCCCTGATTCTCCTCTGTCTTACACCGGCTAAACAGAGACCCTTTGGAGACCAGGCAGAGGAAAGTAAAAAAGGTTTTTTCTTACCTCTCCAGGATGTCTGACACACACACCCCCCCCCAGGCCATAGCATGCAGCGCATGTCCCATCGGTGGTGCCGCGTGGTCTGGACTGTGGGGGATAGGACTGGGCCCTTAGAGACAGCTGCTGGAACTTACTTGAAGTGGATGGCCTGGATGCAACATCAAATCATCTCTACTGACCCACTGAGTGTTCTGAGATTTGCTTAGGTGAGCTGTTTCCAGGATGAATTCACCAACCTGTCTGCTGTTGTGGTTTGGACAGTTATGGCTGCAGCCACTTGGTTTTCAGAGTACAGACTGAATCCTAATCGTATGGGTGGGAAGACTTTTCTGTGGAGGGGGGTTGGTGGGGCAGGAACTCCTTCAAGGCTATCAGGGATTGAATCTGCTGGAATGGTGTGACTAGGCTGCTGGTGTTGAGCAGGCGAGCCAGTTAGCCGGCAAGGGATTAACATGAAGTCAAATTAATCCTGTCTGCTGGATAGCTTATGAGCGACTCTTACCATATAACAGTGTTAGGAGCCTGATCAACTGGGTTTTGAGTAATACTCTGCTGTAGCTTTCATCTACTAATTTCAAAGCATTTCATAAGCGCGACTCACTTTCAAACCTTGCCACCACCTCGCTCCTTCCCCCATGCCCACTATTTTAGGAGCACGAGGGAGTTGGAAGCACACCGAGGCTATGGACGATTAATGTTTTTCAAAGCGTCTGCTACTGTCATTGACACAGAGAGCTGAAATTTGTCTGCACTTCTGAAATCAGTCAATAATTTGTTTGCCTAAGGGCTTGTTCAGACATTATGCAGAGAAATGCTGGGGACATTTATCCTCCTCCCGCATCACATTTAGGTCATTTGTGTTAACATTTATTCTTTGCTCATCAGCATGTAATTTCCGAATTCAGGTTATGGGCACCAACACAGTGTAAAGACATGCACATTTCTAATGCAATGCTGAGTCTGCCATGTGACAAGATGCCACCCTGCACTACATTAGGAGGGTCAAATCCTGCAACACAATCCAGGGAACTGGATTCTCTGCAATGTTTTCTGGCTGCTTGGAGGACTGGACAATACATTTGGCAGGCGATGATACATTCAACAGGAGTATTGCTTCCTTCTCAATTAAGAAAACAAAACACGGCAAAAATTAGTAACTTAATTACACTGAGAAAATAATGATATGCCGGATTAATTACAAGTAAATTCCCAGATTAATTTGTTAGGAATGTACGCAGTTGGCTCTGCAGGCAGTGTTTAGCTGACAAATCCAATTCCCCAAGCCTAAGCTGAGGCTGTCACTGGTGGGTGCAACGTTCATGGGAAAGAGAAAATAAACAGGAGGCAGAGGCTGGGAACTGGGCTTGCCATTGTGGGCGACAGCACTGCTGTCACACATGGATTTTGATCATGCCTGTGGCCTCAGGTCCATAGGTAATGAGGTCGTATTTTTAGCCGTCTGGCTTGACCACATACCACATTGGTCTCTGGTTTTCTGGGTCAAGGCAGGATTTTGTAAGGTTGGTGAGGTGGCAGAAAAGAAGCTTCCTCAAAATGCCCGGATGAACTATTATTACCTGGTGCACACTGGAGGAGAGGCATCTGCATTGCATGCTCAGCTGACTTCTTGAATCGGCAAGACCCTTGACTGACTCCAGGTGTGCAGATAGCCATGTACTTGCCCTGCCAATTAGGATTGCAAGCCAGGGTCTGTCCTGGTTTGCAGGATAAGCACAGACCAAATCTTGCTGGTTCCAGATGTCTGCAAATAAGAAAGGAACTAATTAAGCCGAGTACAGGATGAGCTTGACGTTTTGGATGATGCAAACCCATGCTTTGGCATTACACGAGAATGTAATGTATTCCTTACAATTCTGTAGGTAGAGCACTGTTATCATCATTCATTTGGGGATGGAGTGCTGGAGCTGACAGATAATGATTTCACTTAGGCCACCTGGTGAGTACGTAGTCGAAATGAGATTTGAACCAATAATTTTTCAATTTGCTGCTCTTTGCTATTAAACATTAGACATGTCCCCTATTATAATCTCAGTACAATATTTCCATTTATGCTTCTTGATGTCAAGAGTTTCCAATCCTACATGAGGGAAGTGCACATCCCCTTCTTTTGGGCAGTGGCATTGAGGTTCCATTGAGGATCTCTTACGGTCTTTTTAGAGTGTACTCCTAAGGTGCTCTTCGGCTGGCACAAGTCCTTGTGCTGGCCCAGGAGAGTTGCAAATGTGCCATAAGGCAGGTTTGCACCTCCTTTTGAGTCAGGGAGGTGCCCTCCCCAAGCTGCTTCCTGGCCCTGTGCTGAGAAAGTAAGGCCAGCTGAGGGAGGCCAACTTGGGGGGTTGGGGAGGGCAGAGGGAGGGTGTCACAGAGGCGGTTTGGGGCAGGGGGAAAGTGAGGAGGAGGGACCCGTGGGTGGACCGGAGAGGGGTGGGATCAGATTGGCCAGCATAGGCCAGATCCAAACTCCTGTCTTTGGCCCAGTCGGCCTTACACAGGGTGCTCGGATCTGTGCTAGCGATTTCACTGGTGCATCATAAGAACATAAGAAGAGCCCTGCTGGATCAGGCCAAGTTCAACAAGATGCTTGTATCCTGTTGCCACTCCCTTGCACCCGGAACTCTGAAGTAGCCTACTACTACTGCACAATCCATCATGGCCTATAGCCCACGATGGACTTTTCTTCCAGAAATCTGTCCAATCCCCTCTTAAAGGCATCTAGGCCTGATGTCATCACCACCTCCTGTGGCAAAGAGTTCCACAGTTTAACTACCTGCTGGGTAAAAAAGTATTTCCTTTTATCTGTTTTAACTCTCCCAACCCTCAGTTTTAGAGGATGCCCCTTGGTTCTGGTGTTTTGAAGAGGGAAAAGAACATCCCTCTGTCAACTCTATTCCTTCCATGCATAATTTTGTATGTCTCAATCATGTCTCCCCTCAGGAGCTTTTTTTCTAGGCTGAAGAGCCACAAACGCTGCAGTCTTTCTTTATAAGGGAGGTGCCCCAGCCCCGTAATCATTTTCATCACTTCCTTCTACACCTTTTCCAGCTCTACCTTGTCCTTTTTGAGGTGTGGCGACACAATATTCCAGATGTGGCCTTACCATTGATTTGTACCATGGCATGATAATATTGGCTGTTTTATTGTCAACCCCTTTTTTAATGACCCCAAGCATGGAATTGGCCCTCTTAACTGCTGCCACACACTGGGTCGGTACCTTCATTGAATTGTCCACCAGCACCCCAAGATCTCTTTCTTGAGCTGTCACAGACAGCTCAGAACCCATTAGCCTATAGGTGAAGTTTTGGTTTTTTGCCCCAATGTGCATCACTTTACACTTGTCTATGTTGAAACGCATCTCCCATTTTGCTGCCCATTCCCCCAACTTGGAGAGATCTTTCTGGAGCTCTTCACAATCCCTTCTGGTCTTCACCACCCGGAAAAGTTTCGTGTCATCCGCAAACCTGGCCACCTCGCTGCTTATCCCTGTCTCCAGGTCATTTATGAACAAGTTGAAAAGCACCAGCCCCAAGACAGATCCCTGGGGCACTCCGCTTTTCACCTCTCTCCATTGTGAAAATTGCCCATTGACTTCCACTCTCTGTTTCCTGGCCCTCAACCAATTCTGAATCCATAAGAGGACCTGCCCTCTTATTCCCTGACTGTGAAGTTTCTTCAGCAGCCTTTGGTGGGGGACTGTGTCAAACGCCTTCTGAAAATCCAGGTATATGATATCCACAGGTTCACCCACATCCATGTGCCTGTTGATCTTTTCAAAGAATTCCAAAAGGTTCATGAGGCAAGACTTACCCTTACAGAAGCCATGCTGACTTTCCTTCAGCAACACTTGCTCCTCTGTGTTTTAGGATTTTATCTTTGAATGAAGATAAAGTAGCAAATTCAAGTAGCCCTATTTGGGTGGCTGCTTTGTGACACGGGGTAAGGGGAATTAATTCCCTTACTCTTGAATTGTGTGGCTTCCAGTCCAAGGCCTGCACTGGATACGGGGCAGGCCGGCCAGCCTCCCAGCATGGGTTAGGATTGGGCTGCCCACCATATATCACCAAACATTTTGTCTAAAATCTGTCACTGCAGTCAGGGGGACTAGAAACTATCTTCAATACTTGCTAGCTGAGAATGCCAGGATATTGAACCAATGGCAAATTCAGAGGGTTTTCTCCATTTATACACAGAATTATGTAATTTGCACAGCTCTACCTCGCTTGTTATTGCCTGGTGGTGATGGCAGTGGGAGTTTTCATGTAGAACTGGGCCTGGAAGCTATAGCTGGTTATGCTCATGTTATCTTCTGGTTTAGAATAATCTCTCAAAATATGCCAGCTTCCTTTTGTGTCAGTTTAGATTCAAGCCAGGTTTTAAAATTCAGATCTTTGCAGGATTTGTACATGAGCTCTACGATTACCAGCACAAAAGTTTCTGTAATGTAATTGAAACTTGATGATCTTTTACTTATTTCAATTCCTGTAGTTTTCATGGCAATCAGTCTTGCATAGGCATTTAACACAGATTAGGTCAACAGCATGGGCTCGGAAAATAAATTCCTCCGAACATTAATTAATTGAGCTGCCTGTTCCAATATCAACACAAGTTTGCTGGTTAATCTCAGGACCTGATTCTGTGCTCATTAAAGGAAGGGGAAACATTTTTGTTGATTTTGCAGTCAGGCTCCTGAAGCAAGTTTTCTTTCTTTGCTCACTGGTACATTTTCTTCCCTTAATAGGAAAGAAAAATACTGACTCTGCTGTGTGCGTGAAACATTATCAAAATGATGATGTGCAGGCATGTCCAGGACCCACTCCTTTTATCTGAGTTCTACATTTAACAGCGTTAGAAACTTGTTTGTGTAAGCTGTGAAATTTCCTACCCCTTTGAACAGATCCATTGAGGGAACAATCCATTGTGAGTAGATCCATTGAGGGAACAATCCTAACCAACTTCCCAGCACTGACACAGCAGTGCCAATGGGGCATGTACTGCATTCTGCAGTGGAATAAGAACAAAAGAAGAACCCTGCTGGATCAGGCCAAGTCCCATCTGGTCCAGTCCCACCAGGTGCCTCAGAGAGCACACAAGACAACAAGACGCCTGCATCCTGTCCACTCCCCTGCATCTGGCATTCCTACTTCTAAAGTAAGGAGGTTGCAGCACCCATCATGGTCTGAAGCCAGTGATAGACATCCTCCAGAGTAGTAGTCACAGAGATCTCATTAGTGTTTGCTCCCTTATCTCGGAGCTGCATTTCCCTTACCCCGGTGCTGGAGAGTTGGTTAGGATTATGCCCTGAGTAAGACTGTATTTCCAGCTATGTACACGACCATAACGAATCTTTAGTGGTAGTTCTCCTTGGTGGAGTCCAAGCACTCCTCTTGCTTAACTGTTTTGCTTTTGTAGAATATGGATCGAGCCCCCAAATTCCATCCCTATTTAGCAATCCAATTTGGTCAAGCAATACTCAGTCTGCTGGGATAATGAAACGCTCAAGACAAATTGCGTACAGCCTGAATTACCCGGGTTATTTAATTAATCTATTGACTGCGCATCAACTATCTCCTTGTGATATCTGAAAAACAATAGGCTAGCATTGAAAACTCTGTTAATTTTTCATTGGTAATTACAAGGAATGAATTTTACCCCCATTATGCTTCATTATGGCTTCACGTTGCAGCTGTGAGTGATAGGGGCATAAATATTGATTGAACAAGGCCTGTTTGCATTAGCAAATGATGAGCGTGGGGTGTTCAGGGACCAGGCATTGTTTTGTACTTGTAAAAAAAGGGGGGGCGAGAAAGAAGGGCAGTGAGCATCAGGTTCCTCAAATGAGACCCTATAAATCTCAGCAATGCCTGGGACTTCTTGTCATTTGGCATCTTCGGAAGGAGAGCAGGAAATAAGGTTTTTGCTTTTCTCTGGACTTTTCTTTTTAAAAAAAAAATTCTGGAATGCTCTTCTCCTGGCAGTACTTTATGTTCAAAGCATTGCATTTGCAGCTAATTACGTACTGCTGACTTATTAAAGTCATCACATCTAAAATTTTGATCATAAGAGGGAGGCATCAAAGCTGTTCCAAAGTTACAGTGGTCAGAGGCAGGAACTGGGTTGCATTTCTTGGGTTCCTTTAGTCCTGCCAAGACCCAGTGCAAGGACCCAGGTGCAGTGGTGCAATTCAAATGAATTAACAACCGGTTCTATGACATCATAGCTGGAGCCAAAAAAACCCAACACCCCGAAGCCAGCCGAGGTAAGCGAGTAGGTGGGGCCCGGCCATTTAACAACCAGTTCTATAGAACCTAGGCGAACCCCCTGAATTTCACTACTGCCCAGGTGGTATGTATGCCATGGCATGAGGTGGTTCGGCAAGGCAAAGGGCCACAGGAGGTCAGAGAGCTGAGCTGATGGAATAATTTGATTCAGTGGTGGCCCAAGCCCATTTGAGCTCTTGGATTATATCTCCTGGCCTTGACTGTTCCACCCATGCTCCACCGCCACTGGTTGGGATCCATAAAGGCTCAGCCTCCAGGCTTGGAGTGGAGCACTCCACCACATCACAATGGCCTGACGCATTCCCTATGCTGGAGGGCAGGAGGCAGAGGGTGAGGTCAGAGCCTTGGGGAAGTCTGCCTCAGGTGGGACGGTCTCAGGTGGGACTATCCCGAGGGTGCTGGGCCTCCTCATTGTTTGATTCCCCCTCAGTCTCAGGGTTTAGGTTCTGCACCTCAGCAGCCAGTGCTGGCTTCTCCTCTCCGTTCTCCAAAGCCTGGTCTCTCAAGGTCTAGAGATCTTTATACCATGAGAGTGGGAAGATGCCTCAGTAACTGAGGGCTAGTCTGGAGTCATGGCTTGAGGGTTGAGAGATCCTGGTTCAAAGTCTCTCTCAAGCACACAGTTCACTAGGTGGTCATTAGGCCAGTCATAATTTCTGTATTGTATGAGAATGAATAGAATTGTTGCGTTTTATACACATATGTGTGGTAGAACACAAAAGGGGCATTCACCCTCCACTCTTGCACAGGAAAGAATGGCCCTTCTAAAAGATCAACTTTTGTTACATATACACACACCATCTAAAACCAAAAAAGTTTTCTTCAAAATGGTTATTGTATGCAGATGGAAATTTATGCTGATTCAATTGGTAATTTCAATAATTAACTCATCAACAAATTGTCTAATCAGCAATTTAACTGATCAAGTTATTATTTATTTCATCAATTTTTTAATAAAACCAATTTGAGTAGTTGACTGAGGGGTCCACCAGCCCATAGCATGCAGTGCCGTTTATGGAACGCATGCTGCATGCTATGGGTAGGGAGCAGATGGCGCAAGAAAACAAAGTAAAACCTTTTCTTAGCTCCCTGTAGGCTGCCTGGGCTTCAGTGGGTCTCCTTGGACTTACACCAGCTATTTCGCTTGTATAAATCTAGGGGAACAGTTAAGGGCAAGGAGATATAGTCTTGGTGTGCACTGCTACAGCTGAGATCCTCCCCTCTCACTCGCTGCCCAGAGCTGCCCCCCCCATGACAAACTGCCCATGACCACCCCCCAAACTGCTCTTGCCACTGATCTACCTGCTTCAGTAGGGCATCTGTTGTGCACATGGGGCTTCCAGCCATATGTGCCAGTAGCCTGGAACAGCATGACAGTGACCCACTTTTCCAGGTGGCAGATAGTGAGATCTGCCACTGTGAGCTCTGGACAAGACTGAGCTGTAAGGGTTGTATACTAAGATGCTTTTCCCATACACAGTAGACAATCCATGTGCGTAAGGAAGGAAGGATGGGTAATCTCAGCTGCAGCCCCCTTAAGCCTTGGGAACAGATTTAGGGGGATGCATAGAGAAGGCGAGATCAGAAAAAATGCCCCCTTGTCCTTGGGTAAATTTAGGATACAACCCTAAGACTTTTTAATCAATGAAAAGCCAACTAAAAATGTTAAAAGCTGGATATCAGAATCAAATATCTATTCTAAGACATATCCAAAAGCAATAAACCAAGAAGGCCAGTTTCCAAAAGGTCAGATGACAAATATGACTCTAACGAACAGAATTGCACAAACTCCATTTATTAGCACATAGCAAGTGCTGGGCTTCATTTGTGAACCCAAGGACCCCTTCCAACTTCTTATAGTCCGTTCCATAAGCAATTAGGTGCTGCACTACTTTTCAGTGTGGAAAAAAATCCATCACGCAAGTGGACACACACACACACACACACACACAGAGAGAGAGAGAGAGAGAGAGAGAGAGAGAGAGAGAGAGAGATGCTTATCTTTAAAAGACTGGTCGCGTGAGCACATGAGTTCCTCAAATTGGAGGCCTGCATTTGGCTTGGCAGTCTGCATGTGGCTCTCCAAAAGACCCTCGAGGAGGCCAATTTTGCCCTTCCATGCCTTTTCTTTGTTAGTTTCACCTTCTTTGCTGATGGAAGAGGAAAATATGAAAGCAATGGTAAAAAAAATGCTGAAGCAAAGTACTGCAGCTGTGCAGATGTTTTTTTTCTTCAAAAAAATAAAAAGTGTACTCCTCTTGCAATAGGGCAGTCGGCGTATCAAACCAATTATGGGCTTGTAGCCTCACAAAAGGGGGTGGAAGAGGACCAAATTTTGGCTCTCAAATGGTAATCTATGGTTCAAGGGAACCATGGAGGTTGCAGCACACGGAGCATTAATTGAAGCGGATGAAGCACAAAATCTCTCCCAAGTGTGGTGTATTTCTCGCAAGCCTTCTTCCTACCTTGAAGGGGTGATGGTGGGGGAGGGGGGAAGGCTGACAGCCAGATGCTGCATGGGCAGATTTGCTAGCAATCCATTCCCCATGCAGTGCAAAAGGCACTCCCCTCCTCCTCCTCTCCCTCCCAGCAAAGTGCTTGCATTTTGCCAGAAGCACTTAGTGCATTTGCTTACTAAGCTGCAATTAAATTGATTTTTCTTTCCCCACCACCCCACTTTGGGCTCCAAAGCTGCGATGGGAGTCAATGCGCTACAGGAGATCGTTGAGAAAAAAAAAGGGGGAATGCCGAGTGGATGGAACAGAAACAGCAGTGCTTGTTTAAAGGCTGTGTGAGCCTCTCGGAGGCTGTGTAGCGAAGGGCGAGTTGCACAGGGGAGACACTTTTCTGTTGGGATGAGTACTGAAGCTGTCATGCTACAGTCAGCCAAGCAATTCTGCATTTCACCATTGAGAAACTGCCTCTCCTATACCAAATGGTTTGAGACCAATACTTCAAGGACCTGATCCTGCCAATCCATTCAGGCTGCCCTGCCCCATATCTCGCAGCCATCTAAGGTGTGGCTCCTGGGTGAATGTGATCAAGCCTCGAACTCTCCATCCCAGGAGGCCAATTGCTCCCACTGGGATTCAGGCACAAAATCAGAACTGTTTTGTTCCAACTTGCTTTTGGTACAGTTGCTGCTCCCGCTGTGGTTCTTTTTTCCTTCTGTCTCTTAGAATTCAGAATTTTGGGGGGGAATTTTGATAACTGTATTTGGACATTTTAAAATCTTTGCTGTGTTAGATGCTGGAGAGGGGCAGTCCTGCTAGCGGGTCAGATAGGAAGGGCAGTGGCATTCCTATGCGGGGGAATGCTAAGTTTTGCAGGAGCCCGAGCTTCTGTGTAAAGGGACCCCTCCCCCTAGCCTTCAGAGCCATTTGCTGCTCAGAGCAAAGCCTTGGAGTCAGCTCTCCAAGCTATGAATGGCTCAAAAGGTGACAGGGAGGGGCCATGTTACACAGGAGTTCAGGCTTCTGCAAAACTTAGCATTTGCCCCCCCCCGTAGGACCACCACTGAGCAAGGGTAGAAAGATTGGAACGGAAGTAAATCAGTCAATAGGTGTTCCCAGGAAGCTGGCCACTGATTCATTTGTCAAGTTGTGACAAAGCCCAGTCTGGGAAGGCGCCATAATACGCCTTGGGGTATGTTAAAAAAGTGTCTAGTTCAGGGTCAGGCTGGTGGTGTAGGGGTTCAGGAGTTGGACGTAGACCTGGAAGATCCAAGAACAAGATCCTTGTTCAGCCACAAAGCTTTCTGGGTGGCCTTGGGCCCTTCATTATCTCTGCGTCTCACCTACTTCACAGGGTCTTTGTGAGGACAAAAGGAGGGAATGATGCACAGCACCCTGACTCCTTGGAGAAAGGGCAGTAAAAAAACATGAATGAATGAATGAATGAATGAATGAATGACTACTGCATGTGGCTATTGCTGGGAGTGATGGTGGAAAGGGATCTATGCATCCAGCTTGCTCCTTCATCCTGGGAATCCGACTTCAATGTATTGGCTTCAATTGCCTTCTATAGATGTACCCCAGGGCCTGTCTAAACTCTCTTTGTTAATATGTAAAAGGAAAGAATAAATCTTGTGTGCTTGTGGTGTGTAGCCAGTGAACAAAACAACAGATCAAACAGCGAGTTACTTAGGAGCTGTTTGTGTGATTGGCGTCAGTTTCAGTTCACTGAAGCTGGAGATGCCATCTCCTCCCTTCCGACAGACCAAGTGCGGCTGTAGATTGCCTCTTTACTTATATACATTTTCCATTTGTTCTTTGTGTTTGCTGTTAAGCTCTAAGTGAAGAAAATATAATTTCATCTCTTAAACCTTTCATAAACTTGCAGAATCCATTCAGAATGGATGAAGCTTTGCATCAGCAGGGCATAGAGTAACAGAAGCTGGCAGCCCAATAACTGCCTGGTTAGCTGAAATGAGATATGAAATTCAGTCCCTCTTCTCTCTCTTTTGGCCCTTGTTGCACAATTAGGGTGGCAATCTTGCAGTGCCACAATATAGACCACTGAAAGAATTGTCCTCTTGCAGTCGAGACTCAAGACCTTCTATCCTCTTTACCGGGGTGGCCAACGCATGGCGTTTGTGCCACTAGTGGCACATGGACACTTTCTGAGTGGCACGTGCAAAGTTGCCATATATTTTTGAAAAACTAATAGTAACAAAGACATACCACAGCAGTTTACGGGTTGCTTGATTTCTTTGCTACTCCTTGCACATCACATCAGTGGTGTTCCTACGGGGGGGGGGGGGGGGAAATGCTAAGTTTCGCAGGAGGCTGAGTTCCTGTGTATTATGGTCCCTCCCCCTCGCCTCTGAGCCAGCTCTCTGTGCTGCAAATGGCTCTGGAGGCAAGAAGAAGGGGCCACATGACACAGGGGCTCAGGCTGAAAGACTGTGTATTTTGTGTCCCTCCCCCATAGGAATGCCACTGCAGCATATCCTTAAGTTTTTAATGCTGTAGTGGGCACACTCAGGGAGGCAAGACCTGACAGAACCAGACAGAGCATCCCTGTGCTTAACTAGCCTAGGTTTGATGATGTCACACAGTTACCTGATTGGAGAAGTGGACCCCACTTGGCCTTTCTGTTCCACCTCTTTACCTTGATAGGCAGATTTGGCTGCCCAACTGGGAGACTCATGCAAGTCAGTAAGAAGCTTACCTACTCAGGATAAATGACCCTGAATCCACAAAAGCACATGAGTTGCGAGTCATGGTGTCTCAAATAAAGACCAAAGACTACTGTGGAAAGAATGCTGTTTTTAGGTTGCTTTTTTAGGTCCCAAATGCTTTTTAGGTTGTTGTGCCAGAAGAGGAGCTTGGGGAGGAGCGTTGAAATGTCCAAAAATAAGGAAAATTAGGCAAAAAATAGGGGAAAACTCAGAGCATGCACTACACTGCCTTGTAACAAGTCAGGCCATTCATTTATCTGACTCACTAGTAATGGCTTTCTAGTGGCTGTCCAGGTTGCGTCAGCAGCAGATTGTGCGGTGTCTGAAGTGGCGGAGGATTTGGATCACCTTTCACCCCACCTGCCACTACTGCCATCCCCTCCCTCTAACCTTTCACAGATTCAAGCTGCGTAGGTATTTGTTTCCCACTTGCTTGTGTAAGAAGCAGATCATTCCCATCCTGTGCTCCTCATGTACTGCAGTCCTTTGACAACAGCAGGCGAGGAGCAGGGGAAGCAGTGGTGTCATTCAAATGATTTAGGAACAGGGACTCACTTTTGATTGGCACTTGTCAGGAACCCGGAACCAGCCACGGAGCCCGTTAGGATCCGGAATGCCTGTTCTGGTCCGTTCCTCCTGAATGACATCGCTGCCTTCGCCCCCCCTAGGAATCCAGAGTCGCTCCCTTTAACCCTCTGAGTGCCGGCCAACCAAGAAGAAAAGCTCTTTGCAGAGGAATTGGGAGGGGGGAGGGGGGAGAGTGAAGTGGGCAGAGTCAGCCCTAATTTTAACTAGTGGAACTGAGTTCCCCCGCGTTCCCCCTGCATGACATCACTGAGGGGAAGGTGTTGTTATTTTGTAGAACAGAGATGGCGGACCTGAGATGGCATCATGTGGCCATCTCTGTGTGAAGTGCAATCAATGTTAGTGTGCTGCTGCATTTCCTTTTTGATGAGAAGAGCCCAGAAGGGGTGAGAAATCACACGTTTGCCCAACTAATCTGTTTGGGGAGATTGCTGGCTCCACTTTAGTGGGAGTGTTTCCACTCACTTCAGAGGAGAGGAGAGGGGCTGTTGCCCTGAACTGCAGCGGCATGACGTTAAGTACAACAGATGGAGACAGTTGCAAAGGGGAGCCTCAGCAAGGGGCTTTGGGGCAGCAGCAAAGAAAAAGGCACACCCCAAACCCCGGCTCTCTACAAGCTGGCCTGATGCCTTCCAAAGAGCTCTGATTTGGAAGCGCCCCTTTCCTCTTTGAAATGAACATTGGCCTTTTCCGCCGCACATTTCAAATGCATGCTGATTTCCAATCTTTATTTCGTTTGCCCTCCCAACAGCCTCTCCAGGCAGGTTGCTATGATCCTGATTATTGGCAGACGGGGAACCAGCTGTGATTGGGAAACTGTCCATTGAATGGATGTGGCTGAAGGACCCTGGAAATCCTTGTTCCGAGTGATATAGGGATTGTGGTCTCCTGAGATGAAAAACAGCTTTTTAGCTGTGATTCTTGAAACCGGAACTGTCCAGCTAATATATCTGCAGGAGCCACTCTGTGCTCCAGACATTGGCTCCAAGGCCAGCAGTCTGACCCTCTCATGTTGGATACAGCTCTGCATATCGTTGACAAGTGTGTCAGTGAGAAGAGCTAGCTTCATGCGAGAGCAACGTTCAGATGGTCTGATACAATAGATCAAGGTGGGAGCTGCAGAGATATTCTTACCTGGTCTGGCTGGTACAATTCGATGACATTGTACCTATGGCATGCATGTGCCTTGGCTGAGGCCCTCTTTTCTTTTACTGGTGTGTTTTGGCCATCCTGGACTCTTTGTGAAGTAAGGGGAAGGGCCAGGACATACACAGTCTGTGAACATGATGTTGCAGGCGTGCACGGAGGCCTGGTGCTGAAACCGCCCCCCCACGTTGCCCCGCCCCCCACGCGTCACTCAGACACGCCTCCCTTATGGGAGAAATGAGAAATGGAAACGCTTATTGGAAATGGAAATGGAAACATTTCTCCCTTATGAGAAATGGAAATGCTCCATTTCTGAGCTAAGGGAAGCGTGGGCGGGCGGGAGGGCCAAAAACCATGTGATTCTGCACACGATGGCGCCCCACCGCTGCCTGGCGCCCCATGGCTCGCCCCATGGGGGGCCATAGGTAAGATACGCGCCTGTGCTGTTGTTCTACCTGCAGAGCCAGGTGGGCAATTTAAGTATCATTTGACCCAGCCCAAATTCAAGTCACCTCAAAATCAGATTGGCTGAATGCACATGAGATAGCTGTGCAGTGTGAAAAAAACAGGAAAACAGAAGCTTGTATTCAGCTGCAATGCCAAACCAATGGCTCAGGCTTAGGAGCTGCCTCGAGCCTCAGGTTTGTGTGTTTCCATTCTTGGTTTGCAGCAAACCCTGATCTGTTGTGTTGTCCAAACCCAGCAAACTACAGTTTACAAAACCTAGGATTAGAAACCACATCATTTCTGAATGCAAGCCTGGGTTCTTTGCATGACAAATGAAAGTGTAATTTTTTTTTTAACCACATCTTGACAGAACTTGTGGGTTGGGTGAAATTGCATTCAGGGTTGGATCAGGTCTGAGAGCTGCCAGTTGGCCATCACTGCTCTGAAGAAGCCCTTGGAAGCCCTTGGTAGACCAAAGCACCTGCAGCTTCCGGATGGGGGAATATGTTCTGAGACAGCAGACCTGAAAATTAAAGTGGCTCCTTGAAGTTCACACTGAATCCAGGAAAAAAGATGGAATGGTTGTTTTTATTACATTTTGCTATAGTGAAGGGGAGTAAAGATTTTCTCTTCCATCCTTCTTCAGTTTTTATCGTCCAAGTTGTCAACAATAAAACTGATTGAAATGTGATTTGAAGTGCACATGGTGGTAATGGGGGAGGGAAATGCACTATGCTTTACAAACATGAATGAGCTTGAAATCACCTTCTATTCTCTAAATACTGTTTCAGAACCAAGGAAATTGAGACGAATTGTTCTTAAGCTTTCCTCCTTAAATCACAGAAGACCCAAAGATCTAATTTGATCCCAGCAAGAGCAGTAGCAGCACATTGTCCTGGCTCTAAATAGCTTTGCCTGCACTTAGACACACACCATTTCCTTTTCAAGGACCAATGTTCACATCAGACAATTACAAACACACCTCATAACACATTATTGAGACACATTGCCTGCAAATACAACTACAAAAAAAAAAAAAAGGAGCGGGGCAGTGGTTTGGTGCATAGCTCTGTTAATAATCTGCTCATGGATGGTTTTAGTAAGCGGTTATTCTCTGTCCTTCCCTAATGACGATATGGTAATAATAACACAAACCTACCTTTCATGGTTAAGAAGAGGTGGCAAGAATCCTGAAGCTGAAGCTCAAGTACTTTGGCCACATCATGAGAAGAGAGGACTCTTTAGAAAAGACCCTCATGCTGGGAAAGATTGAAGGCAAAAGGAGAAGGGGGCGGCAGAGGATGAGATGGTTAGATAGTGTCACCGAAGCGATGAACATGAAATTGGGCGAACTCCGGAAGCTAGTGGAGGACAGGGAGGCCTGGCGTGCTGTGGTCCATGGGGTCGCGAAGAGTCGGACACGACTTAGCGACTGAACAACAACAACCTTTCATGGTTGCTGTAAGGTTTCCTGAGATTATAGGTGTGACCTTCTATGAACATTTAGAAATCACAGTATTCAGGGGCCTGTCTAATTTGTCCTCTAAGGGTGCAGTCCTAACCTGGAGTTAGGCCGGCACAGGTAGGCCAGCAAAGTTTGGCTGGCCCAAGGAACACCATAAAGTATGTTTGGACCACTGTCGGAGTCAGAGAGGCCAGCTCACAGACGTGCACCATCCTCCCTGACTCCGAGAGTGGTCCAAATGCACTTTACGGCATCCCTTGTGCCAGCCAGACTTTGCTGGCCTAACTGTGCCAGCCTAACTCCAGGTTAGGATTGCACTCTAAGACAAGTAAGTGTTGTAAGGGCAACATTTGCCGGGGGGGGGAGGAGTATGTATGGGAATGAAGGTTTAAACTCCTCCTCCAGTGCTGCAGCCCCAATCTGAATCCCATACTGGATATATTTGTCTTTTAAACAAAAGCAGCAGAACATTCTGATTGTGTATGTCTTGCTGTCTTGTCATCCTAGATGTTAATGGAAGAAAACTCAATTTAAAAAAAAATGCAAAAAAATATCCCCAGTCCCCAGAGACAACAATACATGATTGAACAAGGAACTCTGCTCAGTCCTTCATTTTCTTCTGCCAATCCGTTTGTGCCATAACAGAATATTAACTTTGCATTTTGGCCCACCAGACTGATCAGTTACATAAAGGAGTACAAAGCAGCCGATCGATTTCCGTATGAACAACATTCAAGCTTCATCCTAGTAGCATTGGCAGTGCAGGCACTGCCCAGAGTAGGTGTTTCTGCTTCCACACGTGCTGTACAACACCCTCTGTATTCACTCACATGACAGGAAGTTTCAGCGATGATATGGTTACATCATTGCACATACCACCAAATTGCTTCCAGAGTGGCCATTTCTGGCCACTGTGGGCCTCGGGGAGTAGGTGAGAGGATCCATCTGCCACCAATCATGGCATGGTCCTTTTCTTGGCAGATGCTCAGGTGATGTGCCCATCACTCCCCAAGGCGCATTGCCTGGGGCAGACCATCCCCTGCCCCCTGATTGGCATGCCACTGCTTCATCCGTCTGCTGCTTTGGTTCCCACTGATTCCAGTAATAGTGCCATATAAATATTTCTGAATGATGCTCAGGCTTCAGGCAAAGAGCATTCTTAGATCTAGCAATGCATGATCTTGTCTATCCTAACTTGGTGCACAGACATTACGTTTAGGAGACTTTCCTTATTTATTTCAACACTTATATCCTGCCTTTCTATGATAAATTGTACACACTTGTATCTAGTCTAACAGATCATGATGAGATATAGGTAGCCTAAGTATACTGCAATGCGCTCTACGTGGGGCTGCCTCTGAAGATGGCCCGGAAATTACAACTAGTGCAGAACGCGGCTGCTCATGTGGTTGCTGGGGCTCGGCAGTTCGACTCTGTCAGGCCGTTGCTTCAGCGGCTACACTGGCTGCCGGTTCCTTTCTGGGCCCGATTCAAAGTGCTAGTTTTGACCTTTACGGCTTGGGTCTGGGGTATTTGAGGGACCGCCTCCTCCCATATAATCCTGCCCGGACTCCTAGATCATCTGGGGGGGGGGCCCTTTTGACTGTACCACCACCAGGAGAGGTGAGGGGGATGGCGGCCAGGAATAGGGCCTTCTCGGTGGTGGCCCCCCGACTTTGGAATACCCTCCCCTTAGAATTAAGAACTGCTCCCTCTTTGGCAATATTTCGGCGGGGGTTGAAGACTTTTTTATTTAAACAAGCCTTTAACTGCTGACAGGCTGCCTGGCATTTTATATTCTCTTCTTTATATTGGATCCACGGGGCTCACTGTTTTAAATTTTAACTGTTTTAAATATAGTTTTTAACATAGTTTTTAATTGTTAAACTTTGTGTTTTATTGTATTTTAATGTTGTAAGCAGCCTTGGGTGCCCATGGGGCAGAAAGGCGGGATAGAAATTAAATTAATAATAATAATAATAATAATAATAATAATAATAATAATAATAATA
>JAJKFI010000008.1:6818400-6831102 GCA_029204185.1 Lerista edwardsae | reverse complement strand
TAATAATAATAATAATAATAATAATAATAATAATAATAATAATAATAATAATAATAATGGTCCCAAACCAGAAATATATCCCTCTTTTAATAATGTTCCTATAGACACTGTGAAGCTTAGTTATCGCACTAATTGTGAAAGGATTGAGGCCTCAAGCATCCCTCTTCTAAAGGTTTTTTTTTTAAGTCCTATTGTGCTGCTATTGTGCTGAAAACACAGGATAATGTTCTTATGACTTCCAGTTCTTTTTTCTTTTTTGGGGAATGCCAAATTAATTAAACCTTTTTGTTAGCCTGACAGGGTTGACAGAGTCAGAATTTGTCCTTCTGAACATTGCAGGTGGGAATTATACATGAGAATCCTGTCTAATGCGTGTATAAAGTTGCATTATTTTATTGTCTGAAACGTGAGTTCTCGTTTCATATTTTTTGGAGGAAAGATATGAGGGAAGACTTTTAAAAAATTCCTAAGGGAGCTTCGTTTAGATATCACTTTCAACTAGTTTTTAAAACTGATACCTTATACAAAAATCACAGGCTTGGTTCCAGCCATTGAAAAGGCAATTTTTTACCTTGTCTTTAGTGTTTGAGAAAACAGACTTGCTATTGAGAAGAGAAAAAAACAAACAAACAAGGCAAGCTCTCTAAAATTACCTTCCCACAATTTTCAGCTTGTAGAAGATGAACCTTCAGCTCGTAAAATAATGAACCGTAGGTCATTTCAGGTGGTGGCCAGTGAACCTGCAGGAAGAAAAAAACATGTGTTTTAAACAAAGAGGACAGCACGAGGATCCAGGAGTGTATAGTGTGGATTCTTATTTTTGGCATTCAAGCCGCAAAGCCAAAATAAGTAAGGAAGGAAGTAGAAATGTTGCAAGGTCATAATTATGATGAGGTGAAGGCTGAGGAGGACAACTAGAAAGACATCAGCGGCTCTAGTTGTGATGAAGGGCAAGCAGAGAGTTGGGGGTCAGCCTACAGATAGTACATTTTGAAGATTGGCATTCTCATGCGATGCCATGAGTATTTTGCCCTCCTTGGTTTAGTCTCTTTTGTGAATAGCTGATTGATCTTGAGCAGAGCAAGGAAGTGGTCTGCACAGAGTCAAAGGGCAACTGGACACAGGAAATGCCTCTGCAGAAAAAAAGGCTGATATTCTGCCAGTAAAACTCAGGGTGCAGTCCTAACCAACTTTCCAGCTGTGCCAATGGGGCATGTGCTCAGCGGCGGCATTCAGCCGGTACGCTGGGCGGGACTTACCTTTGACTGGCAGTCCGCCCGTTGCAAAAAGCTCTGAAGGGGAGGGGCTGCTATTATACCGGCATTCAGGAGCCTGAACGACTCAGCATTTTGCCTCACGCTCTGGAAATGCTTCTGCAACACACTGGGTGAGACATCAGGGCAAATGCACAGTGGGGCTTTTATTACCCTGCCTTTTATGACTT
The DNA here is from genome assembly GCA_029204185.1 of Lerista edwardsae. Lineage (NCBI taxonomy): Eukaryota > Metazoa > Chordata > Lepidosauria > Squamata > Scincidae > Lerista > Lerista edwardsae. Next base: position 6,829,658 of record JAJKFI010000008.1, on the reverse strand, counting down.
GTGGGTGTTTACCAAGTTGCACCTGTTGGATTGGCTTTGTGGGGTCATCGCGAGTCCATTGACTTTCTCGCTCTTGGGAATCAGGTGGGCTCCATACAGTGGCGTCTCTACAGGGAGGGCAGAGCTCTAAGTTTTGCAAGAAGCCTTATCTTGCAAAGGAAATCACTCCTCTCCTGCAATCCTCACAGGGAACAGCAACATCTTGGGGTTGCTTACTGGCTATAGCAGCAAGGGAGAGGAGGGATTTACATGACAGGGTAAGGCTCCTTGCCCTCCCTGTAGAAACGCCTCTGGCTCCATAGCCTGTTGAGATGGCTCAAAGTTCAGTTTTTTGTCTGCAAGTTAGTTGAGGAAGAAGGGGAACTTAAATAACAATAAAGCAGAAATGATTGTTACCTGAGCCCATGCTTGATGCTGAGCCCATCACAGGAGTCTAAGTGATAGTAAGGTCTAAACGGGAAAAACAGAGGAAAATGAGGGGTTTTCACTACAGCCAGTATTATTTTATATGACATTATCTATTACATTACTCAGTATTAGATCAAAAGGCTGAACATTAGTTTTAGTAGATTAAAACCCATATCTTCTAGGGGTCCATGTTCAACACCACATCTGGGTGAACGTTCCTGGTTTGTTGGTTTGTTTTCTTGAAGATAGTCAGCAAATCTTTCTTTGTGGATCCCATTTTGAACCATGCCAAAGATAAATTAAAAATTGTATTTGCATCAAATCAAAACTGCTACCTTGCAAGGGCAATATGAATTGTGCCAGTCACTTAAATGCCAAAGAAGGTTAATCAGGGGTCTAATTGGCTCTAATTAATGCTTCCACAAGCTCTGAGTTTCCTCACCTGAAGCAGGAAGAGCATTGCCTAAAAGGGTTCCTGCCCCAGTCCCACCAGATAATGTAATGATAGGAAAGAAAAATTGGATATGGGTGGGTTGCTGATCTGAACAGGTGCCGTGAAAAGAGGGGAGAGGGGGAAGGCACCCCTTGGCTTTAGGAAGAAAACGTTTTTTGATTGAAATTCCTGGAGAATAATATACTGTATGATTAGCGCAACAGGATTTCTTGTGCTTTGTTAGGTGCGAAACACAGGATTTGTCCTACTGATGCCTGCCGTTCTGCATGGGATGACAGGAAGTCACCCAGAGTTCAAAATGTGCTTTTAAGTGGTTGGTTGAGTCAGAGCAGAGGAAGCGTCCTGTGCCATGAGCTGCCCACGGCTTTGAGTCCATTTATTTTTCTGCAAATGGGCTGCTTGACGAGTCCGCAGGAGCAGCCAGTGCCCAGCGCCGTAAGCTGGCATCACAGTTTAGTGCCAGCCGAAGCTACGCCTGACTGGGCTCGGGAGCTACAGTGTGATTACAAGGGCAATTAAGAAGTTCTAATATTCATGCTGATAGAGAGCCTATTTACTCCTCCAAGCTCTGCTGCCGCCTGACACATGGTTAAATTGATTATTAAATTGCAAGTAATACGCTGGAATTTCATGTGGTGCCTCCCCTTTCTTCCTCTCCCTCCCTCCCCCCCCCCAGTCTCCTTTAAATCTAGGAAATGCAGAGATAGCCTCAAACGCTGCCACCAAACCATAGGCAAGGCCAGCCGCATCCATGGGCCGTCATCAGGATGTGATCGTCAGGGGGACAAGCTGAAGGCAGAGTCATAAAATGGCACAGAAGTCCCAAACATGGCTTTTGAGGACAGGTGAAGGAAAGCAGGGCAGGATCAAGGGATGGATGGCTCAAGCTGTGCGCAGATGGTTATCGCTGTGGAATCAAGGGGAGCTGTGTTCAGTGTATCGCTGATGCGCCACTAACCCTCCACGTTGGCTAATCCTACAAATGTCATAAAGGAAAGAGGGAGCCTTGCTTCATAGGGGGGAAAAACTCCCTCTGTGCTCTTTTTTGGAGAAATTATTCGTTCTTTTGTTGGAGAAAAGCAGTGAAACTCTGTTCACTGTATTTTTTTTTATTTTTAACAAAGAAGGAAATGAGCAGAAGGAAATCTGACAGCACAAGCTTGGGCACTATTAGCTGCATAGGCAACAGCTCCTGAAAGGACAGGTTGAGGGAGACTATTGGTGGGGTGAGAAATCACTGCTTCCTAAAGGCATCTCCCATATGCAAGGATAGGACTGAGACGGCGCAATACAGCAGATCTGGGGGGGGGGGCACTCCTGCAGTTGTGTCTGGACCTGTGGCAGGAATCCATGAAGAGGTGCTGGTGAGAGAGCTTATTACAGCAGCTGTAACTGCAGGACCCGGGAGAAGTTTGTGTGCTCTCACAGCAGGGGCCTGGGGGCTTAAATCCTTCCAGGCTCATGCTTCCCTCCCAGGCTACATCTCTACCTGGAGAATGGGCAATTTTAAAGGCAGTCCTCTGACTTTTGCACCTCCTGAGCTCTGCAAGGTCTTCCTGATCTATGGCCACTGCTGTCATGAACGTATTGGGAGGCATGGGGGTTCAGGTATAGGGGGCAGACAGACAGACAGACTGCTTATCTGTCTCTTACTGTTCTGGGATCTCCAGGTTATCAGGCCCATACTCTAGCCTTATGCCAGGCATAGAACTAGATCCCGGGTTGGTCCTTTCATTGCAGGTGGGTTCGCCTTGTCAGATGCTGAACCACTGCTCAGGGCAAGGGTCGTGACACCTACACCCCACCCACTGATGACGGGATGAGTCCCCTTTCACACAGCATCAGGGCAGTGGGGAGTGACCACTAGATTGGAGTTACGTCCTCTTGCGTTGTCTTGGGCCAGAACTGTTGTATTACCCCAATTCTATGCTTCCCTGACTCATTTGTTAGAAATGTATGGCTAAAGCACTTCCCTAACTAAGAGATCTGTCACATAACCCCATCCCCGCTTCATTTGGTAGCAAATTGAGATCTCAATTTAGTTACAATTGTCTACAAAACGTGTCGAAATTTGCCTGGAATGGCACAAACGGGCCCCGAGAAAGCGCTGCGCATTCACCAGCTGTGCCCCATCTCCACCATGTTCGTAATGTTTTATGCAAATCGCATTAATTATATATAAATGAAATATGCAAAGTAGCTGGCAGTCATTTGAGTTGTAAATCCTCGGTGGCCTTGGATTGCCCATTTGCGATTTGAATTCTTCGGCTTGGCTCCAGGTGTGTTTGCTTGCAGAGTAAGGCCAATCCAAAATGGTCCAGCTGATAGATGTTGGCAGGAAGAAGAGTTCAGAGGACATATGTCAAGCTTGCCACCCTACCACACCAGCAGAGCTGGGCCTGGGCAACCCATCTGGGACCTGTCAATTTCAGTCTTCAAGACCGTCTTCTTTATTTGGCTTGACTTTTTAAAAAGGGACTTTGCATCTTTTTGGTGTAATTAGATGCAATATTAAAGCATGTTGATATTCCTTTTGGTTTTGCTTTTAGTACAGACAGCATATAAGCCTGATTGGGATGCCATGGACATAGAGGATCTTTAACTCTTTCATTCTGCACCACGCTTTGAATAAAAAAATCGTTCCCTGAGACTGCTATGGACCCCCAAAGTTCTGCAACTGCAGCAAATGGTATTTTGAGGAAAGCTTGGCGGAGGTGATCTGGAGCAGAATTAAACAGTGCAAAATTAAAGGGTTATGCACTACTTTCCCTGCCCTGCCCCATGTTGTAGTCTCGACCCAGATTGGACCCATATTTTAAAGACACCTCTCCCCCCAAACTAGACAAGGACACATTTAATGTCTTATCTAATTTTGTCCCAAGTTGTACGCTACAACTAGGGAGGGTGAGCACTGGACTCCTGATGAAAGGTGTCTATTGATTGTGACTATCTCAGATCAGCTGCGTGGAGGGCAGCCATTATGTGCCTGACAGTTATACCCCCCAGGATTCTGCTTCTGTCAAGCAATTTGCTCTCAGAGGAAAACGTGTATGCCTCTCTGTCCATCAATCTGCATTCCTCCCCTCTGTTGAACTTCATCCTGAAAACACTCTTTTTCTGCAAAACAGTTCCTGGACTTCCACAGTCTCCCTAGTTCTGTGTCATCTCCTTCAAAACCTCCTGCCTTCTGCTACTCCATCACGCTCCACCCATTCCGTTTCTTTGGCCTTGTAATTCAACACTGAATAAAAGCTGCTGGCATCTGTCTCAACAGGATGGGGCATTCCCACTGTGGCCATAACACATGCTGCCCGCCATTGTGGGCCCAATCCTAGCCAACTTCCCAGCACCGGGGTGAGGGCCATGCAGCTCTGAGGAAAGGCAACAAACATTCCCTTACCTTGAGGAGGCCTCCATGACTGCAGCCCCCCCCAACTTCTTCAGGATGCAGCACATACCACATTGGCAGTGTTAAACAGTTGCTTAGGATTGCACCCGGTGTCAGTGTGGAGTTTGGTATGGAGAACACCCACACTGGCATCACCACTTTGAAGAACTGGCTTCCGCCACCACGGGGATTCACCATGCTGAGGCTGTTTTCAGAGTCTTCAGCCCTAACCACTGTAAAGGCTTCTGTGTTAGGTTTGTTGCTGCTGCGAGCATCTTAACCGCATGACAAGTCAGAAATAAGTCTCCCTGGATTCAATGGGGGATTTCCTCCTAGGAAAGTGTGTGCAGGATTGCAGGCTCCAAGAACTGCTCTTTATGGCTCCAGAGTGCCTTTGCCTTGCCATTGACTCTTGCATGACCGCCCCCCCCCCAACAACTACCAGCTTCAGTTGCATAAGAGCATGTCTGGCACCACAGCTAGTCTGTCTATGAGGCCACCTGATGCCATCAGTGGCAGATTGTGAAGGGTTCTGCACTTCTGGGTTTGATGGCAGCTCATGAGGAGCTTGGTAAGGGTTTTGGTTTTTTCTGTAGTGCAGAGGCGGTGAACCTGAGATAGCATCAAGTGATGTGCCAGGTTGTGCCACAACTTGCCTGACATAATTGCAAGCCTCCTGGGCATGAGTGCTTCTACTTTTCTGCCTTATGGAATAAATATAGCTACTGGGAGGTGATAGATAAATGTTAAATGGGTCTCCTGGTTTAGGCCTCTCATGGCTCAATCCTCTGTCGGACTTAATGCTGGCAGATCTCCTGATCCATCATTGTAAGGCCAGGGCTGCCATCTCTGAAGCCGCTGCCCCATACTGCAGCTCATGGGAGCTGCAGCCCCAAACCAGCAGCAGTGGGCTGTGGAACCTCCATATTCTCTATTAAGTTGGCAGTAGGGGTGAATCGGGGGCAGATTGGGGTGGAAACTGGGTGAGGAGGGAGAAAGAGGGGTTAACATAGCAAGTTATCCTCCCCTTTCCTGGCCCAGGCATGCCCACAGAACCTCTTCAGAGTTATTCCAGCCAAGGTCTGGCATAGGTATGAGGATACCATTTGGGGACCGAGAAGCCTACAGGGAGTTAAGTAAAAATGTCCTTCCTTACTTCCCCTGGGCTATCTTGTCCCTGGCCGGCCCATAGCATGCAGTGGAGGCTGTGTCAGTGGCATTGCATGCTCTTGGCTGCCCTGGCATAGGATTGGGCCCTTAGATTGTGAACTCTTGCTTTACCCTCTGTTTTCTTCTCCTGGAGAATTTCAGGGATAGAATCCAAAATAGGTGAACATTAATGAACTTGTCAGTTAATCATTCCCCTGTCAGTTCCCATTAGTATGAACACTGCTGTGGGAGTCGTGGGGGAGTCACACTTTCAGACTGCACCAGAAGGCTCATCGCAAGGTTCAGTGAGTTTCAATTGATCTTGAGCTCGTCGTCCTGTCGTGATATTCATTAGTACACAGAGGCTGAATTATGTTAGTAGTGAATGGGCTCCAAGTCAATGAGAAAAGCAGGTATTTGCCACCTGATTCTGGGGGAAAGTTCAGCTAACAACAGAGGCTGTTAGCTTGGAGGTGCTACCACATCGGTGATTGGCTACAAGTCACATGTGCATGTTGATTCAGCTTGCGTGCTTCTCCCACTGGTTGACACAGCAGAACCCACCCACCCCCTACAATTAATGGGTGGGGGTGTTTGAAAATGGTGTTATGTTCCTACAGATTTTATTTGAAAGGGAGAAAGCGGTATTATGTGTTTTTATTCTAAGCTCTCATTCCAAGTTGTCATTTTCATAAATTTTAAATGCTTTAAAAGTGTACTAGATAGGTGATACAGCGTCAGCAGATGCAGCCACAGTATTGTTTCTAATTGCAAATGCAATCTATTTTAAGTTTTGGAAAATATCTTAAAGATCAAAAGTAGGTGTTTTGCATTTTTTATTTGGATATTTTAACACCCAAAAGGCTGTGTTTTGTACTTTTCTGCATTTTAGTCCTGGCTGCCTGTCAGCCATCCAAGTTTCCTCTTCACAGATATGGCTGACATTGCTGTTCCCTTTAAGCTGTGCAGCCCAAAGCTGAGATCCACATAGCTCAGAGCTCATTCAGCTACCTGGAAGCCTGTGATGACATATGATGTCATCACCAAATGCCCAGATGCCCCTCCCTGCCACTATGCAGCCACAGAAGGGCTCCGTGCAACAGCGAGAATTGTTACATGGGAACACTTGTTGTAATGCTATGGCAACGCAGGCCCTGGTAGCCCTTTTTCTTTGCAGCTTCAATTTGAGTTTACACATTATCCAATTTTCAGACAGTTCAAACAGTTAATGTTTTAAATACTGCCCTTTGCATATCTGAGAAGCGTTGCCAGTGGCTAACAGGCAAGGAAGTTAAAGTCCTGGGTTTATGCTGATTCATATGCTAAGGCCCTATACATTGGTTATGCTCTATTGGTTATGCTCTATGATTTAGAGGGCTGAAGGCCTGTGGTTCTAGTCCACCACTGTATAGTAGGAAATACCAGTGCTTGAATCTAGAACCTTACTCAGAGAGCTGATCATACATACCCAAATGCAGTACAGTTCCAGAACACCACATTGCCCTCTTCCTTCTGTGCAGGCTGGTAAAAGAATAATGTTTTATGTTGGAGAAAATGCTCCTATTGTACAGACCAGCAATTTTCAACACTGTAAAAAAGCAACAGTAGGGGCCCTGCGTTAGACTGTGTGTAGACTGTGCGTATCCAGTGCTCTTCAAACGGTGCTTTGTGACCCACCTTAGAGAGCATAAAAGGGCCCTTTCCAGTGATGTCATGCAGGGGGAACGCGAGGGAACTCAGTTCCACTGGTTAAAATTAGGGCCGACTCCACCCACTTCACTCTCCCTCCTCCCCCCTCCCCATTCCTCTGCAAAGAGCTTTTCTTCTTGGTTGGCCGGCACTCAGAGGGTTAAAGGGAGCGACTCTGGATTCCTAGGGGGGCAAAGGCAGTGATGTCATTCAGGGGGAACGGACCAGAATGGGCGTTCCGGATCCTAACGGGCTCCGTGGCTGGTTCCGGGTTCCCGACAAGTGCCAATCAAAAGTGAGTTCCTGTTCCTAAATCATTTGAATGACACCACTGGCCCTTTCCCCTTAAGGGAGTGGCCCAATAAATTACTGCCTGCCAATGCCACAGCAGCAGTTGCAGTGCCACTGGCATTTAGGGGCATTTGCCCTACCTAGGGGTTAGGTTGGTGTCCAAAAGGGTTGGGGAGGACTGTTGCCACCTCCTCAGGCCTCCCCAATGCTTAAAATAGCTCTCTGGCAAGATCGGCGCTTACTTCCTGTTTTGTGTGAATGTTTTACGATGTTCACAATTGCGCTGCGGCCCTGCCAGGTCCTCCCCCATCCATGACCCGCCCCGCCCTGCCCCGCCCCGCCCCCGCAAGCACTTAACAGCACCTTCAAAATCTGCATAGGACTTTGAAGACGTCTGGCCTAATCGAAGCCTGTTCAACCAATCACCAACCTGTTGTTGGTGATTCAACAACAGGTTGGTGATTGAATCACCTGTTCAACCTACCTAGGGAGTCCATCTGTTTGGTACCTTGTTTTTGAAAACCCTGCAAGATTAGGAATTCTACATCCCCAAGTACATATTTTAAGCGTCTTGAAAGTTGTTCAAGAGCATTGCCACATCAAAAAAGTTAATAACATAAGAATGTAAGAACTGCTTTGTTGGGCCAGATCGAAGGCTCACCTGGTCCAACCTTCTTTTCCAAGAGCAACTTGGCCAGATGCCAAGCAGAGAACGAGGGTGGTGCCAGCGTTCGATATTGAGAGCTGTGCCAGCTCTGTACTTCAAGAGTCTGTTTTGCTATCATGACTCATCTCGTTTGCAGAAGCGGCAGATGAGGCAGCAAACTGGTGCCTGGGCTACACCACTTTGTATTACAGGTAGGGGCTCCTGCCACTTGGACGCTCTCCTACGTTTAAACAAAAATTAATCCTGGCGCATAGAAAGGTGGGTGTCGGGACAGGTTTTTACCTGATCTTCACATGGATACAGTAGTTTTCTATGTGCAATAATTTCTGTTGTATGGAGGGGGGATTTAGTCATAGGCTCCCCTACTTGCACTCTGAAATGGTACAGTCCAGACCAAGGCTTAGGGCCCAATCCCAATCCATATTTCTGGTGCTGATGCAGCTGCAATGCAGTCCCAAAGTAAATGAACATTACCTTGAGGAGATCTCTCTGATTTCCCCTCCACTACAGAATGCAGCACACACCCCACTGGGACTGCTCCATCAGGGCTAGAAAATTAGACAGGATTCGGCCCTTAGTGACTTATCCAGTTTGCTTATTTTTGGAGGTTAACGTAGGGGTCAGAGTACCAGGCCTAATAGCTACTGATCACACATTGTAGCTTATGGTCTCTGTTTTAGTGTTCACTGAAGCCCTGCCTTGCCCTGGTGGAACTAGTGTTCGGGCAGTGCAGGGTCCTTTACAGCTGCACAAAGCTGGGCCACTGTCGCCCCCTGCTGGGCTGTTTCTGCAAACTGCAAAATGTGCAGTGCATGTGCAGGAGTGGCTCCGGGAAATACTGCGGGTGCTGGTAAGCTGGTGGTGAGGGTGGGCTGTAAGTGGGGAGGTGGAGTAATGGGGCATGTTAGGGGGAACTAGTAGTGTGTTGGGGGAGGGATGGAGTAGATCTGGTGGCAGTTGTGCATACTGGATTGTGTTTCCCATTTTTTTGTCTGCCCAATCGCCTGGTTCTCTTTGGACTTGTGCCAGCTATATAGCTGGTATAGGTCCAAGGAGACCCACAGGTCTCCTCAGGAGTGAGTTAAATATATTTTAAGTATTAAAAATATGTACTTACTTTAGAATATAAATACTTATTTTTACTTACCTCCTCCAGAGTATTTGATCTCCCACCACCACCATAGCATGCAGAAGAGCCTTTGTTGGGGTGACTGCCTGCTATAAAGTGGTCAGGGATAGGACTGGGCAGTAGATGGTGGTAGGGTTGGATAGTACAATTTGTGATCCTTGGATCAGAAACTCCTCAAAAAGAACTCAGTATTAGCATTATAAGGGACGTGGTGGCGCAGCGAGTTAAACAGCTGCTGCTGGGCTTTCCGACCGGAAGGGTGGGAGTTCAGGACTGCGCGATGGAGTGAGCTCCCGTTGCTTGTCCCAGCTCCTGCCAACCTAGCAGTTCGAAAGCACCTAAATGCAAGTAGATAAATAGGGACCACTTCGGTGGGAAGGTCACGGCGTTCCGTGCGCTACGGCGTATAGTCATGCCGGCCACATGACCACGGAAGCTTGTCCTCGGACAAAACACCGGCTCTACAGGCTTTGAAATGGAGATGTGTACCGCCCCCTACAGTCAGTCATGACTAGACCATTCGGTCATGGGGAAACCTTTACCTTTATTAGCATTATAACTACAAAATGAGCACTATCTGGAGGAGTATGAGAAGGGGGAGGAGATGTGGGGGAGATATGGAAAGGGACTACATTACATACTATTGAAGCCCAGGAGTCCACAGGTATGATTCTCTTCATTGTACAGATTTGGCAAGAATCTGGTCAAGTGCCAAAGTGCACCCATCTCTGCAGCTCAGCCGGTTGCCAAGATGTCTGTCCCGCCCCACTGACTTTTCAGAGCAGCTATCTCTGCAAACAGGCGTAATTTTTTTTTATTGGGATGCATATGCTGCACAAAAGCTGGAGTTGCTTTTTCTCCCATTCCCGACAATCCTTTTAGTTTGTGCCTTGAAAGAAAAAAAAAAGAGCACGCTTGAGTTTGTCTTGTGACGGGATGTCCCTACAAATAAGATGCCACTCATCAGTGGAGTTTTAATCCTGCTGGTGGAGAGAGACACCGAGAGCAAGGAAGGGAGGGAGAAAGAATACCTTGAAATAAACTAATCCTCTCAGAAGAACTATTGCTGATTGTGTGCGTGTGTGTTTCTGTGTGGATATATATGGCTTGGAACCAAAGGTATTTTAATGGATTTGTCCTTTCCATTTTTTCTTTTCTTTTCGTCTTTTTGCCTGAAGGGATTAAGCTGCATTTGTGGATGGAACAGGAAGAAAAGAAAGCTAACCTCTTGTTATCAGTTTATGAAACAATTTCCTGCTTAACCCTTTGGGCCTTCTTGCCTTTTTTTAAACCCTGCTCCTCTTTCTTCCTATTTTTGGGGCCAGAGTCATATTTTTCTGCCCCCCCCCCCCCGCAACTTCTGTTTGCTGGAGTTGCGCTGACAGAAGCAGTAAATCAACCCATTGGCACTAGAGAGACAAATGGTAGCTGTAATGCGAACTGAGGGAGATCAGATAAAACCCCAAGAAATACTGTACCAAACGGAGGATGGTTTTTAAAAACAAAAATCCATCTTGATCAAGAACCCTACAGGCAGAGCAAGAGGCATCGAAGACCCGTGTAGGACAGGAGACTTGATGTCTTGACCCTGGATCACTGTACCGCATGTGAATTGAAGCCATTGAAATTGCCTTTTTGCGGTGGGATGATAAACAAGTTGTATTCTGTGCAGACTTACTGTGGGTGTGGAGGCTGTGCATTGCCATTTATGCACAGGGAATGTACTCAATGTGTATTTGAACTGTGTATTCGACTTTTTCTAAAAACCCAAGGCAGCTAATAAATACATCAAGCACATTCTAAGAAATGTTTGAGCTGCAGTCCAATGCACACTTACCTGGGAGTAAACACCACTGACTGAGCTCACTAGGAATGACTCTTGAGTAAGCATGCAGAGAATTACACTTTTAGAGCACAATCCTAACCTGGAGTTAGGCTGGCACAGTTAGGCCAGCGAAGTTTGGCTGGCACAAGGGACACCATAAAGTAGGTTTGGACTACTTTCGGAGTCAGAGAGGCCAGCACACAGGCATGAGCCTGTTGTGTATTTGTGTAAATAGTAGCAGAGTTGGGGGCTTGGAGA
>JAJKFI010000008.1:6763903-6801766 GCA_029204185.1 Lerista edwardsae | reverse complement strand
AAGTTTTATTTTCTCTCAGACAAGATAAAGGGCCCAGTCCTATCCAAGTGTGCTAACGGGGTGTGAGCAGTGACGGGATCTGTGAATGAGGAAGCGGAACACTGGGTGGGACTTCCGCGTGATTGGCAGCCCGTCTGTTCCGCCGCCTGCCCTGGCCTCGGGGGGGGGGGGCTGCCCCCGGTTGGCGTGCCCCACCGCTGCTCGCCCAGGCACCTGGCTCCCCCCCCATCCCCCCGGCGAGCAGGCGCCCCAACGAGGCCAGGGCAGCCGTGGAATGGAACGGACAGGCAGCCAATCATGTGTAAGTCCCGCCCAGCGTTCCGCTTCCTCATTCACAGATCCCGTCACTGGGTGTGAGCTGCATCCAGCAGTGGGGGGGGGCAGTTACAGAGGCTTCCTCAGGGTATGGGAAATACTCCCTTCTCTCAGGGCTGTATTGCAGCTGCATTGGCGCTGGAAAGTTGGATAGGATTGGACCCAAAAACTTGTAGCTAAAGAGAAAGCATGAGAAAGAAAATGTACAGGGGAAAAAAACACAAGAAGGATGTCTGCATAATGAGAACAAGCACTTTCTGCATTTAAATATTGTCAAACAAGTGAGGGCTGCAGGGTAGGGAATAAAAAGAAGGCTAGGAGAATTGCGCCAGCTGTAGCAGGTTAGAAATATACGAGGGAGCCCACTCAGACCCTCAAAGTCCCTTTGCCTTCCCCTTAGTCATGCGTATGTTTTCTTGTTTGGTGCTGAAATGTCGCTTTTCTCTTGGTTTTTAAATACCCAAGTCTACAGCAGTAATCGTTTACCCCCTTCCTACCCTGTCGAATCACTGAAACCACGTGTGAGACTGTCAAAACAGACGTGACGGAAAAAGAAACGCAGCATCAGAAGCTTGGGGTATTTCCATTTCCACCACTTTTGTTTTGACAGCCCCACATGTGGTTCCAATGGTTTGGCCAGAAGGAGGTTGTAAACTACTAGTACTATTACTTTGCATGTAGAGTTTGTATGTAGAGTACTATTTGTTTGTTTGTTTGTTTGTATTTGAAAGCAGGATATAAATACTGTTGATGATGATGATGATAACGATAATAATATAGCATCTGGCATCATGGCTTGCAGGAGAATTTGCCCTGAAAGTGCTTGTAGTCTTTCTTGTTATCATGATGCTCTGCAAGTTCATGTCAGGCTAGGTGGGAGGGCAGGTGAGTCTCTCTTCATTGCCATGGGCAGCAGGTCTGCTCTTTGACCTGGTCTTCAGAATGATGTCTGTGTGTGATTCTTCCTTCTCCTTGATCCTCTGGGCTGCTGGCAAGTTGAACTCATCCCTCTGAGGACACAGGTGAACCGGGTATGCACCGAGGATGCTGTAAAGAAACTGTGCGGAGTGGCAGATTAAAGCCAAAGTTCACCTTTTACTCTTTGCGCCATGAACCTGCCTCTGGTCCCCAAAGAGCTTTCTCAGAGTGGGATGGTTCATTCTCGGTAAATATTTTACAGCTTCTAATGGAAAGCGCATGCTGTTTGCTCTGAAAGAAATAGGCTTGAAAATGTTAAGACTGCAACTTGCAACATGCTCTTTGGATTCAAAAGGAGAGAACGTTTTAATGGCTGCTCCTTCAAAGAGCACAACATATGCTAAGGCTGGCAGGGTTGAAAGTCCGCCATGGGGAAATACGTTATAGGCCGTTTGAGCACACTGAGGTCTGTGTCTCTCTTCTGCACAATGGTAGCAGGTTTTTGCATGTGCTGATAAGGAGAATAAACTGCAACTCCATTGGCATGTCTGTGCAGAGAAAGTATCATCAAGGACCAAGACTCCCATGGAATCTTTAAAAGGACCAAGTTTTGTTCCTATAAGACAGGGATAGACAACCGAGGGGCCAAATATGGCCCCCATCCAAAATCATCCAGCCAATAGTTCCAAAAAGGTATATTTACTCGGTACGCAGTGGTCCTAAAAAAGAATTGAAGTGTGTAATTCTACTCTGTGAGCCTTAGTGTGAGCAGACCCAGGACAGAAGCTTCCTTTGAGCATCATTCTCTGACTGGCCCTGTCTTCTGCATCATGTCCATCTTTTTTTCTTAGCTCTGTGGCTTCATTGGGAGGTTTGAACAACACACATGCATTATTTCTATTGTCTGGCCCGTGCGTGGAATATGGTTGCTGACTCCTAGTCTAAGACATCTCTAATCTATGTATATAAAAATGGACGTTTGTGTGTGTGTATGCGGGTATGTATGTATGTTCCTTATACAAATCTCCGTCCCTTGACCCACGGCCACGAAACTTGGCGCACACATTCCTTGCAGCCTGGAAGGAATCACTGCGGGGGTCAGACCCCCCTACGGCCCCCTGTTTTTCAGGGAGGGGGCCGGATCGTCAGGAACCAAGGGGATTGCATGGGGCTACAGGTCTGCTGCCACCCTGTGGTCACAGACGATTCTGCAGCAGCTCAGCTGAAACTGAGCAGAACAGAAAGTGAAACTAATATAAAGTGCTTCTCCTGCTGGCCTGAGTGGGCCAGGGAGGAAAGAGCAGGATCCACAGAGTTCCAGCAGCCAGTCGGATCTGAGAGGGGCCTATGTCCAGGGACCTAACAGGCCACCTCTGCCTGTTTCTCATACGTGAGGGCTGGACCTGCAGACAGTAAGTGGGACCTTCATGTTGCTCTCTTCGTTGATGGTGTCCCTGTTTCCTCATTCATGTCACAGTGATAGTGTGCATTGTGGGTTCCAGGTCATCAATACTGTTGTATTTCAGGGACGGGTTCTATATGTCTATATATGGATCTCACTATGTCATGCTTTTGAGGGAGGTTTGCATATTTGTGTGTATGTTCCACCAGTACTCTGGAACGCCTGGAACGATGTGCACCACACGTGGTGCACTCCTTCCTTACGATCTGGACAGATATACTGTGGGGGTAGGGCCCCCCATACGCCCCCAGAGGTGGGGGTGCACTGCAGAACACACTCATTCCTCCTCCCAATAGAGCCTGGGGATGATTTCTGCCCCTGGGCAACGCCGGGTCACAAAACGCTAGTGATATATAAAGGTAAAGGTTTCCCCACGACCGAATGGTCTAGTCGTGACCGACTGTAGGGGGCGGTGCTCATCTCCGTTTCAAAGCCTGTGAGCCAGCGTTTTTGTCCGATCATGGTGGCCAGCATGATTCTACGCCGTAGCGCATGGAACGCCGTTACCTTCCCACCAAAGTGGTCCCTATTTATCTACTTGCATTTTAGGTGCTTTCGAACTGCTAGGTTGGCAGGAGCTGGGACAAGCAACGGGAGCTCACTCCGTCATGCAGTCTCGAACTCCCAACCTTGCGGTCGAAAGCCCAGCGACAGCGGATTAACTCGCTGCGCCACCACGTCGCATGTTATTAACGATTTTTACATTATTTGGATATAACCATATGTGAAATGGTATAGAGGGAGTGCATAGGGAGATAGTATTCTATCAAAAACCAGTCAAACAGGGGAGGGAGGAGCCACCAATATTTGTTGATAGTGGGCTCAAAATAAAAATAGTATTTTGCATAGCACAGAATTGACTTATGGAATTCATTGACACAGGATCTTGTGATTGTCACTATGGGGGAGGGGCAGGTTTTTAAACAGTATCAACCAAGTCATTGAAGGCAGGTTTATCAGTGGGTTTTGGCATGATAGTTGAAGAGAGCATGTCCATGGTCGGAGGCAGATGTCGGAACAAACAGTCAACTGCACAATCTCTCTACCATGAGCAGAAGAAAAGAAGCATCATCATCATAAAGTTGAAACAAATAAAAGGAAAGGCAGAGCGTCAGGCTGGTTCTCCAAGGAAGTTAAAGTTTCTTTTGTTCTTGAAAATGACGGCCTGCATCTTTGACATACATATTTGAGGGCCTTCTGGCAACAGCAGTGCAAGGCAAGTGGTACAGAGGCCTCATTCTGAGGGAGATAGAAGCTACTGCATGGTGGAGAGTAGGTTCAGGGAAGCCTGAAGAAGGCTGAGGGCTGGACCGTGAGGCTCAACTGTGAGACCATGAGGTTGTAAGGATGACGCCAACTGAAGCATCAGGAAAACTTGAGGGACTCAGCAAGGACAACACTCCTGCAGGCTGACCAACCAGGGAGAGGACTGTGGGACCTGTGGTGCTGGGGCCAGTCCCACTGGTGCCAGCTATGCTCAGCGCCAGGATCACCACACACACCCTGAAGCAAGATACCCCTCAGGGTTCAGGGCCTGGGGCTCCTTTGGATACCCGTGCAAGGCATACGGGAGGAAGGGAAGAGGCAGAACCTCCCTCTGGCCTGATCCTGCAAAGTCTCAGCACCTTCCCTGTAAACAAACAAAGAAGAGGATTGTGTTAATAAGATGATGGCAGGGCAGGCTGTGAAGGAACTGCTATGCCCACATGAATGTAAAGGGCTCACAGGGAATACATGAATAGAAGCATATTTTGAGTCCGGCTGGTTGATTGATGCTTAGATGAGGTAGACAAGTGGAACGAGCCATGTCCTTCTGTGTGCCCCTAGATAGGCACCCAAGGATGAAGGTACCCAGGAGGAGGGGACGTTTTGTCATGTCAAACTCATTTTCATTTTCGAGCAATCCTTTGCGGCTTTGTCTCTCCTCTTGCTTTGCCTCCACCATGCTCTGCTTATGCTCATCCCACGAGCATCTGCTTTGCTGCTGTCAACCACAGAGTGCTGGACAACATATTTCTTTGGTTCAATCTGGCGTGACAGTGCATTATGTACTAAAGTTCCACTTGCTACTAAGAGCTTTAGGGTTCACTGCCTTCAGGTTTTGCAGGGCTCCTGGGCTGCTGTTGTTAAAAGCTTTGGTTCCAAGTGTTCTACTTTTGGTTTCATCATCCTTGATGTCTTTGTGCATTTGTTAGGCACAGGGTGTGATTTAAGAGGAGCTCCACCTCAGTCTCTGGTGCCTTCCCTTTTGATTCCACAAAATACACCAGGCATTGCAAAACAAGTGGCAGCACTGGGAAATCATACTGGGAGACACAGAAAGGGTATAGTGTACAGGTGACCCCCCCCCCCATATCCACAGTTTAACTTATCCATGGTTCTCAAATCCCTTGTCCGTCATGCTCACAACCTGCCTCTCATCATTTGCAAATGCTTGGCAAAAGGCAGCTTTTTCTTCCTTTGTTTTGCAACGCTTTGGAACAGGAAGCAAATTGAGAACCTAGACTTGTAGCTGCTAGAGGAACACTAGAGTAGGCAACAGGGAGAACACAAATAGGAAATGGAGTCTAGCAGTCTTGCCCTTCCTCTGCTGTCCACGGACGCGGGGGTGGGGGGAAATCTGTATATCTGGGGTGAGATGTGGCGAACTTTGTCCCACATGCTGACAGAAGGTATTCCATACAAATGTTTGCACCCTGTACCCCCCTGATGCTACCCTAGACAGCATCATCGTTTGAGCTACTTGTCCTATGAACTTGCAACACCGGTGGCCTCTGCTGTCCTCTTCTGGTACCTGATCACGCCTCTCCTCTGATTCTGTTTGTGATTCCTTTTGAACCTTGTCTGCTTGTGCCAGAATCAGACCTTTTCCTCCCTCCCCGTCCGTCCATATCTGGAGTCCCTCTTGGAGCTTGGCCCAATGGCTGACAAACGCTTTTCTATTGTTCTTAGGCAGATGGTTCATTTCAGAAGTACCCAGGTAAGCCATGCTCTTTTCTAAAGCTGATTTTAAACATTTCATGTTAAATTATCACTTTCTTGGAAGGGTCAGATTGGACGCCTTCACGAGCTGCACCTGTTAGCAGTTCTGCTGTTAATCAATTGCACTGGGAACAGCTCCAACAACACACTGTGGCAAAAAAATGTCTTGTTAAATGTGCTGGCCTGACAACCGTGAAGATTGAAGATCTCATCCTGCAGAAGCTGTGTGTGAAAAAAAGCAACAGCGTTGCATGCTTGTCCATGCTGTTCAGCTGATAAGCCCACCATGCACTGACCAAGAGGACGGGGCTACCTTGTGAGATTTTATCTTGCTCTTGCTCTGCTCTGCTGCCTTGTCATTTACCATTCCCGTTTCTAGGGTTATAGGCCAGCTTGCTTATTGGTGTCATGTGGTTCATTGCTATAGGTGATTGGTGACCATGTGACCCAGCTGCCCATGACTTGGGTGCATCTGCACAGGGGATTTTTAAAGGATGGGATGCACTTAGTTGACTATATATAGTCCTTGTGAGCCATATTGATCCCTGCTGGCACAAACGTGCTTGCAGTTCTTCCCAATCTGTGGTCGTGACCCACCACTGGGAATTAAATTGGGCCATTCCCCCTTAATGGTGCTGCTGCAATCAGGGTGCCATGGAACACCCAGGGGCTGTAGCACTTACATGGGGGTCGTGCTGATGTCTGAGGGGTCTGGGAGGCCTATTGTGAGAAAGCAGGAAGTTCTTGTCTCACGAAAAACAGGACGTTCTTCTGCATCGTGGATGCCCACAGAGGAGGCTGCGGGCCTTCCAGACTTCCTCAGATATCAGCGCAACCCCCAGGTAAGCGCTACAGCCTCTGGATGTCCCGTGGCACTGCAGTCATAGGACACCCCTGCAGCCCCAGGCCCTGCCCTGCAAGCACCCAGCGCATTTCCAATGTCCGAGTAGAACTTTAGGAGCCACTGATGTATAGGAACACGATCAGCCCACACCTTGTACCACACTAAACTTCTGACCAGTAGTACATGTTGGTACCGTGTTCTCCCATACCATATCCTACCTACTTTGGGGGAAAATGGATTTCAAACATGAGTTTTGATGCAAATTACCATGTCAGGGGCAGGAGCTACTCAATGTAAAGAGTATAGGCCACATTACAGGATCCCCATGTTGAGACATTAGTTCTGATTGTTTCTAAGACAAAAACCTCTGAATCTCAGAATATTACTGTATCCCTCAGGAGCTTTTGTGCACTCAACTATGAAGTTCTGGGCTACTTTTCAGTATCCTTAGGGATATATCATAAAGCCACAGTGCAGAAGGAATCGGAACAACCAGCTTGATTCTTAAGGAAGGTCTTCCCAAGTGAACTTGGATAGGACTGCTTTACATTTCAGTCACGGAGTCTGGCAACCCCAGAAAATGACTAATAGGAAGTATGTGACACTTGCATCATGATAGAGACATAACCTGACATAATCTGAGCACAGTTGCCAGCTCTTGTGAGCACCTGTGATGTGTATTAATATTGACATTACATCTTATTTGTATGAATTTGTATATTGATACTTTAAGCAAATACTTCACCCCATGAAGGAAAAGATAATGCTTTTAGGGTGCAATCCTAACCAACTGTAAAGCGTTGACATCGCTGTGCCAATGGGGCATGTGCTGCATCCTTTCTTGGAGCTGCATTGCCCTTATCCCAGTGCTGGAAAGTAGGTTAGGATCTCACCTTTAATCGGTAATATCCTTTTACAGTACTTTTGTTTTACCAACTTAACTGATTCCTTTTTATAGATGGAAAACGGAGGCAGCTGAAAGGCAGATCATCCACACGGCCTCAGTGCTGCATGTTTAGCTTTTAGTATCCCTCTGCTACAAATGGGATGGTATACCGTACAAATAAACAACTGAAGAGATAGGGAAGCATCCTTCGTTTGATTGATTCCCCTTGTAATGCACACACTCAGACACCTGGAACGCTTTCAAAGCTCCGGCCTCTTCACCTTCTTGCTCCTAGAAATATTTCTGTCGAAGAATCAGGATGGCTCACGTATGATTGGAAACGCGCCAAGTAGTCACTCAGCTGACTTGCACTGAAGCATTTTAATTCTTTCATTAACTGCCCCGTCTTTTCCCCTCTATGCCTAGGAGGCTCCCGCTGCAAGCTATGGTGTGTGTCGGCCCAACCCTGAGCTGCCCTTCTGCCCTGCTGCCTGTGCGAACAGCGGTAGCCAAGCGACTACCGCTGCATCCTGTGGCAGCCAAGCGGCTGCAGGAGGTTCCATGGCAGAAGGGGATGCTTGTCCTCTTCCCCTGTGGTAGGGGCGGGGGCGGGTGAGCAGTCGACTCATTGCTCTGCTGGCTGTTTTGCTGATGCAGAAGTGAGGACCTCTGTGCTGGGCCATGTGGCCTGGCATGGAGGTTGGGATCCAGCGGTGAGGTTAGCAGGTGGTCCTCCCCCTGCTCCGCCCCTCCCCCTGCCCAGGAACACCTTCTCGATCTGTCCGAAAAGGCTGCAGTGCCAATGAATGGTGTATTCACTGCTTGCCGACTTGCAGTGCCGCCTCCAGGTGACGCTGGGCTGGCGTTGGCCTGGTGGTTGCCCAGCGCTGGCGGTAATGGCTTACTGCGGGTACTGGAGATGCTTTACGGCAACAATGGCATGGGCAGTGCGTTTGCACAGCCTGCGCTATGGCCCACAGCATTGGGCCCTATGTGTGTATGTGGGGTGATCAGGAGGCCTGAGAGAAAGATTAGGAGGTGGGGTTGATGGGCGGTGATCAGGAGGCCTCCCGATGTCCCAGGGGTCTCCCTGGACCTATGCTAGCTAGGTAGCTGATGTAAGTCTAAGCAGAGAAAAGGGGAGGGACTGGTTGATGAAGAGGGATAGGATTCTGGCACAAGTCTTGCTGATAGGATCCACCTCCCCCTGCACCACTCTGCCCCCTGCCCTCACCCCGAACCACCCTCTGTCCAGTCCCTCCCTGCCGATGACACAACCTGCCACTGACTGAGGCTGATGCAGCTTGGGGTCCAGGGTGAAATATTTATGAGCTGCTGTGTAGAAGCAGCTTAGAGTGGTCTGACAGTGGTGTGTTCTGCACGCCTTTGCTGGGCCTTTTGCAACAGTGGGACACCCCTCCTGCTGTTGCAAAAGGCCCATCGGATTGGGCTGTCATTCATGGGCTTGAAGGAACGTGTGTGTATCTATGTCCCATTATTATTATTATTATTATTATTATTATTATTTATTGTCATTGTGTTACACAACGAAATTCATCCATCTCAACTTCAGAGAACCTCAGTAGACCTCTAGCTGAGACCTTGGAGCCCTGCTGTAGCCGGAGTAGGCAGTGTAAGGCTTAGCTGGACCAACGGGGCTGATTTAGCAGAGGCAATGCCACGTATTCATATCAAGAAGTGCTAATAGAAATGAGATGTGCATCTTGAAAGAGCCTGGGCTGAAAGCTTGCTACTGGCAGCCAATAACTAGATATGGCTATGGTGATGATGGGTACTGATTGATGCCGGATTGAAAATGCGGAAATGATGATGTTGCCATTACTATCCACAAAAGCAAGCTCCTAGGACTTGTGGCTTGATATTCTTTCTTGTCTTTTTTTGACTTGTAACCACCTAGTGGCTTGACAGCTTCCCCCACCACTGCCAAAATGTCTCTAGATTTCAAGCATTCCATTGTCTGTTGTCGATTCCCAAAATGTGGGAAATGCAGAGGTAGTCCAGGGCTCATCTTGTTCGCCTCCTTTCACAACCAGCGTAAAGAGTGGACAGAATTTCGCATAGTCCACCCTCAAAAATGCATAGGGAAGGCAAGCCTGCTTATGCCCTGACAGCGGTTTAACCAGATGTCCACTGCATTCTATACATATCTAAGGGATAGCCGTGAGACTGAAGGATGGAGAAGCCAGGAAAGATCAGGTGTTTGGCATCCACAAAGCTTGCTGGGAGAGATTTGCAGTGCCTGGTAACTTCTGGTTTCCCCTTCATTTAACTAGTGATGCTGAGGAATTGAGTCAGCTTAGTGGAGCTGGTGACCTGCCTGGGCCCAGGTAGTGAAGCCTCTGAAGGTCTGAGAACAGATTGAAATTAGCGATCAGTGGTATTGCCAATTAAAATGGGTTTCTTTGCTTTCCTTCTTCCTGCTTTATTTTAGCGCATCTTTTTTCTTTTCCTGCAGCTTTCCTAGCAATGCTTAGAGGTGTTCTGCTTGCTTCCTTAATTGTGAGTGTGTGGGGTGGGGGTGTTGCTTTGTTCTTTGGAGGGAAGGAAGCCATTTTTTAATTCTGTCCCCCCAGGAAGACAAGTGGTGCTCGCAGTAGTGAATCTTTGCTAAGGCAGATGCTATGATTTTCCCAGCGTGATCTCTTATCTCCCCGCAGGGATGATTCTACACTTGTACGGAACTGTGTAATGTAGCCAAGTGTCTTTAGGTCACCTGGTGACATTCTCTCACTTTGCCAGTCCCCTCACATTTCTGCTGTGAATTATGTGATTTCAGTGAGCGAGGAATGGTTCCAGAAGCCCTGCATAAAAGGATAGTTCCGGCCAGGGAGGGTCATCATAAGGCTTTGACATGACTTATAGCAGTAACAGAAAAGCAATTTAGTTTTAAACACTGGGAAATAACTTCATTGGGTGTAAAATTAATCGAGCACCACCAATGCACATTAACTACTTATACATATTTTCTGCTGACTCACAACAGGGTTGTGCTGAGTGTTCACCAACTTCAACGGGGATTGAAATTAGAGAATTTAGCAGGATGGATCCCCCCCCCAATGCAAATCAGGACTTCCCTGATTCACTTTCATTTCTGGCATGAGTTCTCACTGGGCAGCCTGAGGCAAGCCACACCTTCTTGTCCTCAGCTATAATGCGGGGATAATATTTACAGCCCAATTCTACCTAACTCCCCATGTGGCAAAGCAGTGGTGCCAACAAGGTGTCCACTGTATCCTATGGGAAAGTTTCAGGGCGCAATCCTGACCTGGATTAGTCTGGCACAGTTAGGCCAGCAAAGTTTGGCTGGACAACAGACACCGTAAAGTGTGTTTGGATCACTCTCGGAGTCATTGAGGCCAGCACAAAGACATGTGCCATCCTCCCTGACTCAGAGAGTGGTCCAGATGCGCTTTATGCGCCCCAGTGCCAGCCAAACTATGCTGGCCTAATTGTGCCTGCCTAACTCCAGGTTAGGATTGCACTGTAAATCTCTAGAGGCTGCCTGGTCCACTCAGGTTGTTGCAAGGAGAACAAGATAATACATGTGAAGCATGTGCAAATGCTATGTATTGCTGTGCAAATATACGGTATATACAGTTATACCTCATTATTCACTGGGGTTCCGTTCTGGAGCCCCCAGTGGATACCAAAATCAGTGGATACTTTAACTAGTGATGCTGAGGAAATCAATGGAAAAATAGCTTTAAGGACCCCACTTCCAGGTTTCTTGCTTCTCCATTGTTGCCCTAGATTACACTGGTACAGACCAGGAGTCTCCAGACTTTTCAGTATGAGGGCCACATTGTACATTTTGCAGATGGTTGCGAGCCGGAAAAACAACAACCGGTTTTCTAAATGAATGAAATTTAAATGAATGAATAAGTTTTACTTGGATTTCTTTTTGTAATCAGCATGATATGATTTAGAACAAAAAGAGAAATGTGACAGTTACAAAGAAACAATGCCATACTTAAACTGAGACATGATATATAAGAGGCTATACCACATCCAGGCATTAGATGTGGGGAATAGTGGAATCTAATTCAATGTAGGAAGGTAGGAAATGGGATTTTGGTCCTTTTTTCCTTGTTACAAGGCATTTAAAGATGAATCCTGATATCAGTGGTTAGTCAAATCAGCAGATACCAAATTAGTGGATACTGAAGTCTCACTGTAAATGCTACTCTGTCATTGTACCTGTTTCTTTCACCATCCCAAATTAGTCACATGGGTCTGATGGAAGATCAGGTAGTGACGATGGTAGTGACAATGTCACAACCGTGCAGTTGATGTGCAGTTGATGTGATGCCATCATCAGGCAACAGTAAATAAAGTGATGCAAATTGATGTGGTCAGTAAATCTTGGCCCCATTATGTGTTATTCATGGGAAGTGAAGACAATTGATATTGAGGGTGAGTAAGACAAATAACCTTTTGCCCAAACAGAAGGGTTTAAAATTGCTGAAAACGGATAGCTTTTTTCAGCAGTTCCAAAAATGTTTTTGGGAAAGGCCTGAGTAGTTTCATCTTAACGCTACTTACCATAGCAAGTCAGTTCTCCACCTTTATGACTTAGGGCTCAATCCTAACCAACTTTCCAGCACTGACATAATTATGTCCATGGGGCATGTGCTGAATCTTGCAATGGAGTAGTAGTCATAGAGGTGAAGGAATATTGGTTCCCTTACCTCAGAGCTGCATTGCCCTTATCCCGGTGCTGGAAAGTTGGTTAGGATTGTGCCCTAAAGATGTGTGTTATGATTGACATGCTCAGGCTTAGAACTGGGTCCAGTACAAAGTGCCTGAATGGCTGTGGATCAAAGAATATCTAGTTTTCTTCCTGCCCATTCTTCATTGGGCGAGTTGTGCCATGTGATCGCGGCAAAAGGCACATTTGTCCAACATCTTTCACCGGCTTGTCATAGTAAAGGAATTGTGAAAATTCACAGATGCCCTTCAAAATAAAACATTCTATTTAAATCAGGAAAGAAGCATTGTGGCACCTTAGTGGCCAAGGGCATGTCCAGAAATTGGCATCCCCAGCTATGGTATCTCCAGCCCTCAAAACCAAACAGGAAGTACCTTGAAGAAGATGAGCCTGCTATGAGTGATTGATGCTATCACTGGTGGTTTCACATGAATGTTGTTGTACTGATAAGACCAGTAGGTTTGCAATAGCAGTGATCGCTGTGGTGCATGGCTCATTAGACCAGCATTTTTCAACCTTTTTCATCTCATGGCACACTGACAAGGTGCTGAAATTCACAAGGCACACCATCAATGTTTTGACCATTGACAAGGCACACCACACTGCTGTTGTGGGGCTCACATCTCCCACCCAAGCCCTACTAAGCCTTGGAAATTACTAAGAAATGACCCTCACCCAAACTCCTGCAGCACACCTACAGACCATTCATGGCACACCAATGTGCCAGGGCGCACTGGTTGAAAATGGGTGCATTAGACATTAGGTTTGCAGATCTCTGGCATGCCAATATGTCAGCCTGTCGGCCACCCTGCAAGAGCTGACATTTGAAAAAGCACTAGCTAGTGCTAGCTAGGATTGATTGGGAAGATGACATCTATGTATATATACACATTAATTTAGCTGCACCAGAGGATAAATCAAGTTCACAAAGTGAGACCTAGCGATAAAATAGGACATTTGGCAACCTTGGAGCAAATTGCTCACTGCATTTTTCCTTCCCTGGGTCCTCCGGTTCTGCGTCTCAGATCTCATCATTTCAGAGGATTGCCTTCTGTGTGGCTCTGCCATTGAATTCAGTGTTTTAATTCCACTCCGAACGAAATGGGGGCTAGTGACACACATTATTGGAAATGAGTGAATCATATGGCTCTGCTGCTGGGCCCTGGGTCCTTGGCTATGGCATGTCTCTTATTAAGCCTGATTTCATTTTTCATTACTGAGCAGAGATAGGAAAAGATACAGGCTGACACATTTTTCCCTAAGTTATGCCTGCTCTATCTTCTGAGCTGTCATTCACGATCCTTTCAGACTTGGAATCTTGGAAAGTGACAGCAGTAGCTAGCAAAAGATCAAAGGTTTAGATCAGTTCCTGCTGTCACTACCATTTTACATCTAATTTCTCCTCCTGGAGATTTAGTGCAAGGAGAGTGCAGTGGCGGCAGTTCAGCACTGGTTATATATATAACAGCACAAAGGATGTTGATCCAAGCTCTGCGGTTCCTTGAGGTGAAGAGTATGGAGTATGACCACAGTCTCTCTCTCTCTCTCTCTC
This sequence comes from Lerista edwardsae, assembly GCA_029204185.1. Taxonomy (NCBI): domain Eukaryota; kingdom Metazoa; phylum Chordata; class Lepidosauria; order Squamata; family Scincidae; genus Lerista; species Lerista edwardsae. Next base: position 6,788,078 of record JAJKFI010000008.1, on the reverse strand, counting down.
TCTCCCTTTATAAAACCTCTGCAAAGAAGTGGGGAAGTTCATCCCCACCACCCTTTTTGGTGCTGTGTTTGCAAGGCAGAGAGGAGTAGATAAAGCATTATATAACTGGCTCAGATCATATCAGAAGCGCATGTCCTCAATCATTCCCTCATTCGTACATATTATTCAATAAATGCACATATTTGGATTCTTTGGAATTTGAGGAGGCAAAGGGCCCTGGGGGCAGAGTTCAGGGAGGACAGAGAAGAGAGGGAGGGTCGTGCACACCTGCAGCTTTTGTAGCAAGCTGTACTGCAAGGATTGGCCAATACAATAAGGCAGCTGGCAAAGGAGGAGGTGGGCATTGCAGTGACTGGGCTTTTACTGCCAAGGGGTAAGCTTGGTGAGTGAGAGGCAGTAACAAGACTGATGTGCCCAGCGTGAGTGTAGCCAGGCTCCTGTATAGCGGTGTGACCATGACCCAATGAAGTCACTCACCGGAGGCATTCCTATGGGGGGACCAATTACTAAGTGCTGCAGGAGCCTGTGTAAAGTGGCCTTGCCTCCAGAGCCATTCGTGGCTCAGACAGCAAAGCTTCTGAGCCGGGTCTCCGAGCAGCGATTGACTGTGGAGGCACGGGTGAGGGGCCGTCTTACACAGGAGCTCAGGCTTCTGCTGCCCTTAGCGTTTTGCCCCTCCTATAGGAACACCACTGTCACCAACTTGCTCAGGCTCCTAGAGACTGGCCAAATCAGTCCTGCTGCCAACACCTCATTTCTTGCTTTTTAATGGTGGCCAATTAGAAACAGGAAACAGAAACCCTTTCTGAGCTGTACTTTGTGGTGGTTTCTAATAATAATAGTCTGCCATAAGCCACAGCTGGCTATGGACATATTGGGGTGTTGGGAGCAGGAGAACGGAGATTATGACTTTCTTGGGATGGACGAGCTACGCAGAACAAAATCTCTCGTCTTCTCATTTCTGATCCTTCTTCAGCTACAGGCCACGCATGTCCATCCTACTTTCTCCCTCCATCACCATAAGAACTAGGAGCTTGTCTGCTTTTAATTGAAAGCTGAGAATGTCTGGACCCCAAATTCTGTCTCAAAATCCATATTTCAACTGGGAATTCTACTCAGAATCTACACTTTTCTAGAAAATCACCATCGTTTTCAGTCCCCTAATTTTTTTAAAGCCCCTCTTTTGCATACAATAGACTGAAGAAAAATGGTCCACTGTTTTTTCTGGACTATGTGTCAAAACTGTGCATTCCCTGGAGCATTGCAAAAGATGCTTTGGGGAGAGGAGCTTGGAATATATCAATGATGTTCGGGATAGCTGGAAACCAAGATAGCTGGAAAGCAAGAAACCGGGGTCTGTGTGGAATGGACCTAGCACGTCACTGTGTGCATTGCCCCTGGTTTAATATTCACTTTCCTCTCCTGCATGTCATGTTTCCCATTCAGTTTAACATGCTGGTGTTTACCCTGGTTGTCTCAAGGAGATGGCACTAAATCTGCCAGACAGTACAATATATGCAATGTTCTGACAGTAGGTCTTTTGAAATTTCTAGGAACAAATAGAGCATTGTTGCAATTGTCACCATCCTATGAAAGGCAAACATTTCTCAATGTTTGAGAAACACCTAATCTAGGCTGGGTCCTAGAGCTGCCATGAAGACTGCAAAAGCTGAAATTTGAGTTACCTGGGCAAAATAACCCAGCTCCCCTCCTGTGGCATCTCTTGCTGTTCTGCTCTGTATGATGTGAATCCTGTTTTGTCATAAGTGTTCCTCTGCCTTCAAACACTTGAGGTGCAATCCTAATCAATTTACCAGCACTGACATACCTGTGCTAATGGGGCACGTAATGCATCCTGCAATTGGGGGCAGTCACGGAGGCCTCCTCAAGGCAAGAGAATGTTTGTTCCCTTATCTCAGAGTTGCATTGCCCTTACCCCAGTGCTGGAAAGCTTGTTAGGATTGCACCAGGATAGACTGAATGCAATCCTAACCTGAAGTTAGGCCAGCACAATTGGGCCAGCAAAGTTTGGCTGGCGCAAGGGACACCGTAAAGTATGTTTGGACCACTCTTGGAGTCAGAGAGGCCAGCACACAGACATGCGTCATCCTCCTTGACTCCAAGAGTGGTTCAAACGCACTTTACAGTGTCCGTTGGGCCAGCCAAACTTGGCTGGTCTAACTATGCCAGCCTAACTCCAGGTTAGGATTGCGCCTTCAGTGCTAGCTGATATATTGATTTTGGTTTGTTTGTTTTTTATTCTACTTCACATACACTGAAGATGTAGGTCAAACTTTTGTCTTTTTTAAGCAAAAATATTTGAGACAAGAACTCAATGAGAATGAGGGCACCATCCTAATCTGAAGTTAGGCCAGCATAGTTAGACCAGCAAAGTCTGGCCAGCATCAGGGCCCCCATAAAGCGTGTTTGGACCACTCTTGGTGTCAGGGAGGATGGCTCACATCTGTATGCTGGCCTCTCTGACTCTGAGAGTGGTCCAAACATACTTTACAGTGGCCCTTGTGCCGGCCAAACTTTGCTGGCCCAACTGTGCCGGCCTAACTGCAAGTTAGGATTGCACTCTGAGTTGAATGAGAACTCAAAATCATTTTTTAAATTAGCAATTCATGCAAAGATTGATTCTGTGACAATCAGGAAGATCTTTGAGCCCCCTTGGGTGTAGATGCTTTCCCTGGTCCTATGTGCAGTTGCCTTTCCTTCCTTAGAGCCAGCAAACTTCTCAACTGGGATGCAAAGCATCAAATAGCCGTGTGCCTGTCCTTTTGCTGTCAACGATGTGTCAAGTTAATATCCTGCTGTTAACAGTTGCCCCCTTGTTCTTGGCTGATTTGGTAGGGCAGCCAGCATGGGAAATGATAGCAGCATTAACTTCCAAGATCCCCTATAGAAGCAATTACCAGATGGATTACCATACCTGGACCGCTGTGAAAAAGATGACACTAGGTTCACAAGGACGCAAAGAGCTTTAACATCTCGATCCCTTCCTTCTGAGCTTGCACCTGAGGTCTCTAGAAGTGTGAATCCGATTATCTACTTCCTTTCTTTGCAGAGATTATCTTTGCTATGTCTGAATCGGTCTTATTTCCCCCCCCCCCACATGGTGTTTCTGTGAACGGAAAAATTTATATTATGGATATGCAGTTCACACTGCATCTGGAGCTTTGTCCCCTTTTAGTGCTACACTTCTGGGTTTCTTCATATGGAAGGTTAATACCTAGGTCAGGAGTTCAAACTTTCCTGTGATGTCTCTCATGCTGTCTGGATAAGCACAATGAATTGCCTATCATCACAGCCAAATCCCCACTGTTTCTCCTGCACAGTTTCTTATTGTTTGTACCTTTTATTTAAAGAATTTATATCGGAATGATAGGTTTAACAGTTGTTTCTCAGCATATTCAGTACATGAACTAAGCTGAAGAGCATATGAACGTGCTCTTTGGCCCCTTGTGAACATATGAACAAGTTCAGTATATGAAGAGCATTTTATAATCCCTAGAGCAGCAGTGGTTCCCAAACTGTGAGTCAGGACTTGATTTCAGGTGGGTCGTAAAGCACTTAGGGCAACCATATTGAAAATATGGGAAGATGGAATGCTGGAAAAGGGGAGGAGTGTATGGTTGTTTTGCTTGCGTCAAAGTTGTAAATAGGCTTTTTCTCTTTCTTTGCTCTTGGAAAATGGCTGATAAATAACCCAATTTATTGCTGTATTCTCAGGAAAGCAGCAGGCTCTGGTGTCACAATGATGGCATTCCCAGCCATGACATCACTTCCAGTAGGTCCTGGACAGATTATCATTCTAAAAAGTGGGTTCTGGTAGTAAATAGTTTGAGAACCTCTGCCCTAGAGCAATAATTTTAACCCTTTTCTTGTCACAGCACACTCAGAAGGTGCTAAAATTATAACGGCACACCACCAGATTTTTATCAATTGGCAAGGCACACTGCACTGCCAGCTGGGGGCTCACATTCCCCATGGCCCTACTAATATATGACTCTCCCCCATGGCACACCTCCAGACCATTTGCAGCACACCACATAATGGTTGAAAATGGTTGCCCTAGAAGACGAACATGTTTCAGGGGGCCACATGCGACCAACAGCATCAATAGAGCATCTGGATGGATTTTCTCTTCAGTAAGCTCTACCTAAATTTATAGGAATTGCTCTTGTGCAGGCTTAGATTTATTCAGTGGACTGTGTGCATGAGAGCATCCTGTTGGACTGTGCCTAGGACATCAAGGGCTCCACATCTCAAAATGCAGGGAAATATGACAGAGGGTACAAATGACGAGATGTCTTTGGCGTCCAATCCCTTCCTTCCCGATGCTCGCTCTCTTTGCCTTCCTGCTTCCTCTGCGCATTAATCCTTCCAACTTCAGTGCAGTCTTGATAGCCCTATTCATCTTGAGAGCTCTGTTGACAGGAGCAAGACTTCACCTTCTCCATCAGCGCGCCTGCTGAGCTGTTTCTTTTTTCTTTTTTTTTTCTTTTTAAACTATAAGGCTTTGGGCTCTCAAATTGAAGGAATGCTGATCCCAGCTGGAGATTTGAAGCTTCAAAATGGGAGTGGGGGTGGGTGGGATGGGGGGGAAGCATCTTTTGATTCTTACTGACATATTGTTGGGAAGGTTGCATTGACCTTGATGTCTGTCTCTTCTGGGTTTCCTTTAAAAAAAAAAAAAAGCCAAAAAGCTCACTGAGAGGGAAAGCTTGTGAGCAAAACAACAAACAATGTTGGCTGGGGTTCAGAGCATTGCCTGTGTGAAGTGTTCTGATGTGTGCGACCTCTGAGGATATCGCAGATCAGGTTGAGCAGGCTGGGGTGGTCTCAGGTAAGCGTTCGCCCCCGCTTCCAATTACGGAACCTTTTTAATTGCTTCCAGCCTTCAAGGGAACAGCTTTTGGGTCTGCCCGCCTGCTTTCCCGATGCCTTGCAGGAGGGCAGCAAGCCATCTGAAGATGGCGTTGAGCTCTTGAATTAGGCAGCAGAGAAGCTGCCTGCGGTGCTCCAGTTAATGAGGCGATCGACAGCAGCTAACATGCACTCTGCCATCGCCAAACACTTCAGGGAGCCCACCCAGGCAGAGAGGAAATTTTTACTGGGGCAGACTGTGAGAAGAGAGACTCTGCTTCTCAGGGTGATGGTGGGGGAGGATCCAAGGAGGGCGGAAGACGAGATGAAAGGCAGAACTGTACAGCCAAAACCAGTGAGAGAGAGAGAGTGGTACATACGCTTTGCTAGGAATGTGCGATGGTTGCTATCCAGAATCCAGGACCAGAAGCAGAGAGACAGAGTTGGAGGCCAGCATCCACAGGACAGAGGCAGCCATTTTGCTGCAGGTTTTGTCTTCTGCTCCTGCCATGTTATATTCAGCAGCATAGTTCAGAGTGCCACTTCATGCCATCAGAAACAAGATTGTGGTTGGGTTCTGCAAACCAGTATCAACTGAAGGTGCATCAGGAATGGAGCCGATGGCTGCTTTGTGGGTCCTGAGTTGTGGGCTGAAAGTGTTGGGAGTGCAGGTGGGAATCCCAGGTTTGAAACCCTGCTAGGCATTGCAGTTTGTGGATGGGCCTTGACAAAAGCACCGCCCCTCAGTCTGGTCAACTTACAAGATTCTTATTGACCATAAAATGACCGGTTCCTATGACGCACATATACCTCTTTGCGTGCCTTGTGAGAGAGACATAATTCATATATAGGTGACACAGAAAGTGATGAAGGTGCACATGTATTTGGCAATTCCTTCTTCCTTTATTCAGTGCGCTGGAAGGTTGCCTTCAGTTTGGACAAAAAACTGTGTATTGGACAAAAAAAAAGTGTATTGACTCTGACTGTGCCTACCTGTGTCCTGGATTGTTGGCTTATGGCCCAATCCTATGGGCATGTTATGCCCGCATTATGTGCGTTCTGCTGGCATAACACGCTGTGCTGCAGTCTCAAATGTGTCTATGCCAGTGAGCACGCCTGGCCACCTCCTCAAGCGGTGAGTGGCCAGGTCCATGCTCCACTGGAGATACCCTCTGATACCAGAGATACCCCTGGCCTTTCGGGAGTTGGAACAGGGCAAGGGGTGGGCAGAAGATTGCTGACATGGGCCTGCAGTGATCTGTGAAGGTGGATCTGGCCCAGGAAGGGGCGGGTTTGGCAGCAGCAGCACTGGTCGAATCCTAGCCCCTCCCCTGGGCCTGATCCATCTTTATGGACCAACGTGATATTGCTGATGCAGGTCTGAGTTGACCTTGGCAGCTGCTAGGACTTATCCTGGGCAAGGGAACCCATATTCCTTACCCTGAGGAGGCCTCAACATGCTGAAACTCCCCTGTGGGATACAGCGTGTACTATGTTGGCAGTACTGCATCGCTGCACAAGGAGTTAGGTAGGATTGGGCTGCCTAGGTGTTGTTGTTTTGTATGTGGCGCAAGCTCTCCACGGAAGCCCTCCAAGCTACTTATAGCCTTCATTAAACCACTTTTGAGGCTTTTATTTGGAAACTGCTGTTTTCCTGATTTGGATTCATGCTGTTTTTTGTTTTTTTTTTAAACTGGTATATGGTTGCATCTTATTCTCCAATGCTGCACAGCTGAAAACTGTGCCACCACCAGCAAAGGTGAGGGGGATGGCGGCCAGAAAGAGGGCCTTCTCAGTGGTGGCTCCTCATTTATGGAATTCCCTTCCACTGGAATTAGAACGGCTCCCTCGCCACAGATCTTTTGGTGGGGCCTCAAGACCTTTTATTTATTTATTTATTCAGGAAGGCTTTTAACTGACATTGTGGACTGGCATTTTTAATAGATGGAATTTTGATTGCTTGTTTGATCCTTGGGTTTGTTCCTGTTTTAAGGTTTGTTTTTATGCGTGTTTTTAATATTGTTTTAATTCAATTTTATGTAGTAAGCTGTCTTGAATGCCCTTATGTGTGGGAGAAAGGATACAATTATTTAAACTGAACTAACTCGCTCACTCGCTCACTCACTAAGGATTGAGTTGGGCCAGCATAACCTAAGCCAGCTAAGTTTGGCCAGCACAAGGGCTACCATAAAGTATGTTTGGCCCACTCTCGGAGTCAGAGAGAACAGCACACAGCCATCCTCCCTGACTCTGAGAGTAGTCTAAACATACTTTATGGGGGCCCTTGTGCTGGCCAAATTTTGCTGGCTTAGGTTATGCTGGTCTAATTCTCACTCACACACTCATTCTTCTGTGCATGAATGTGGCACGGCAGAGTCTGGCAGCCTAGTGGCATTGTGTTGTAAGCAAGGACTCTTCTTTGAGTCAAGCTTTGTGAGTTAGTGGAAATGATGTGCATAAGTAAATTTTCAGAGAGAAGGATAACATTAGTGAAAATGCAGTACACTTGGTAAAAATGAAAAATGAAGTTGTGATGAAACAGTTATGTTTCATGTACCTGTTTCTGTTTTATACTTACTGTTTACTTTCCAAGGGCCTGGTCTGCTGTTGTCAGAGGTATCCTGGCTGGGGCAAGCAGGGGGTGGCCCTGCCCATGCAGTTAGATAGGAACGAAGTGAGACCAGAGGGGGCGGGCTTAGCAGCCATGTTTTTATACTCAAAATGCTGATTCCAAGCATTTCAGATTGCTTTGCGCGTAGTGTTTAGGACTGAATCGTTTACTCCTGAAGTAAAAACTTACCAAAATAACAACGTGTGATCGTGGAGAAACATCATTGGTAACCTAATTATGAGTTAATATGCAATTCCAAGGTTTAATTCCGCATAATTAGTCAGCCATATTGTTAGACCCATGGAGTTGCGTCGGCCATATTGTTAGACCAGACCATGGGACCAGACCCATTGCGTCGGCCATATTGTTTGACCAGACCGGAAGTTTCAAGAATATGATGTCATTTCTTCTCCATGTTTATTATAACTCCATGGGGGGAAGGAGGAGTGGCTGCCGGCCAATCGGGTGTGTCTCCAGCTGGAGATCAGGGGATGGGCGGAGCACGGGGTGGCCATCCCATTGAGTTTCATGCTCAGAAAGTGAAGCCTATGAAGCGGGCTTGGCGGCCATATTGTCAGGTGCAAAACAATGCTGATTCCAATTATTTCCAATGGGTTTTCGCATGATGTTTCGGGCTGAATCGTTTACTCCTGAAGTAAAAACTTACCAAAATAACAACGTGTGATCGTAGAGAAACATCAGTGGTAACCATATTATGAGTTAATATGCAATTCCAAGGTTTAATTCCGCGTAATTATATTACATTAAAATCTCCGTTCGTTCGCGGCCATATTGTCCGGTCCGGACAAGTCTGTGTTTTCCCAGGCCATGTGTTTTCCCAGGCCATGTGTTTTACACGTTTTTTCCCCCCTCAGAGCAATCTGGGCTAGGCCTCTGTAAAGAGCAAAAGAAGGCTAGGCCATGGTTTGACTCCATTTTGTCAACATGACTCCATTTCATGGGAAAGAGCTGAAGCTGCTAAAATACCAGCTGGTGATAATCAGCTCACTTCCTGACTTAATCAGGAGTGTAATTTCCTATGTGCCTTGCTTTCGGCAGAAAGGTGTGAGGTCATAGCTGGGGTCAGGGACACTGAACCACCAGCTTGCCATCAGGACGTTTCCATCCAGTTAGTGCTGCAATCAGGAAGATTCTGCACAGCAGAGACCCATCACTTAAGTTGTTTATGTAACCTGTTCTGACCATTCTGTGACCTCCGAACGTTCCATCACTCCATCAGGAGATGGCCGACCTTTATCCTGATTGGATAAGTGATTGTGCTAGAGCGGTATAAAGATACCCAGTTTTGGGGTTCAGTCATCACACTCCATCAGACCTTCAAGACTTCATCAGACCTTCAGATCAGCACACAGACCATCAAGGCACCATCAGACCTTCAGAGACATTCAAACCTCCAAACCTACACATCACCTTCTCCAAGCCTGTCCAAGATGCCCAGCATGGACCTGCTACCTGCTTGGACCAAGAAGGGGAGAACCAGCAAGGCTAGCAACCTTGCAGGTACTAGGGCTTAGTTTAGGGTTAGGCATATACTGTAGTTGTTTTGTTGTTTTAAGATGTATCTTAGTTAAGTCTCTGTTAGTTCTTTTAAGCCTTTCCTAGTTTTGGTAACTGCTTGTTTTCTTAATAACAGTTAATCTATAAGCTTTATTTGTGGTTATTTGGAACCAAGCTAAATTCAGTTTTGCTGCTTGGGCACTCTACCAGTTTAAAGTTAAGCTTTATAGCTTTGGGGCTAGTTTAGCCTGTGGACTTTTTAAGATTTAAGAGTCTGTTCATTGCTCTTAGAGGCTGTTACTCTTAGCTGTGGTCCCAAGTTGGTAGCAGAGTCTGTGTGCCTTGTTGCCTTGGCTTGTAAGCGCTTAAGGACACACCCTGCTGAATGTTCACAACTCATGTGGGCCCTGGGCTGGATATAGGGCATATGCGCCGGTGAATTACAGCCACACCTGTGTAGGCCTTTCCAGGCCTGTGTGAGGCAGCTCCGCCTACCAGCCTATTGCCTGAGTGGCAGTTAGACTGTTTTATATTTGGAACCTATGTTTATCTCTGGCACCCCAACCTCTTTTTACACTTAACAATCTTTTAATAAAAAACCCTTCTTGCCTTGTTCCGGCTCACAGTGATTGATTAGCCTCCTCGCTCTATAAGGGTGAGTGTAGAGACCCTTGAGGTAATAGCCTCTGCTACGAGAGGAGTTGAGTCCCGGAAACTCCTCTGGCAACCTGGTACCTGGGCTGATGGCAGCGGATTGGAACTCCCTACTAAGCTGCGGGTTCAAACCGAGTGGGCGGGGGGGGGGGGTCAGAGGATACAAGTAAGGTGACCAACTTTTTTACAATGAAAAGGAGGACACAAATAAATTGAAGAAAAAAATATCGTAAATAAAAAAACATTTTATTCATTGCAACAATAATACACTATAATATGATAAATGCATAATAAAAACATTTGTAACATTTTATATTGTAATTATGCTTACATGCCAACAGGGTTGTATAAACTTGTAAATACAATTATACATATTTGGAAATTATTAAATAGATAATGAATTACTAAAACGTGAATTTTGCTTACCTGTGTATGATTGAATATTCACTGAAAGAAAGAAATAATTACCGTGAGTCTACTGCGTGCGTATGTGCCGTATCGTGTTTCTGTAAGAAGCAAACAAAGCCACTTGTGCGCGGTGCACTCTCTCAAGGTCTCCCATGCGGAGCACATGCATCTCATAATGGCGTCTCACTGCACTGTACCGAGTGTAAATCACAGGCTCATACGCCCTCTAATCAGTTCCGGGCCCCTATGAGTCTGTGATTTTTTCAGCAGCGTGTGACCTTAAGCACAACAAGGCTCACAACCACTGCTACTAGTCTGGGCCCAAAGTTAAGAATACTTCCTCTTAACCTTAAAATTCCCCAGGTTAAACAAGTCCCAACTACAGGGACTTTTTCCAATGAGTAACTTAAAATTGGGTAAGCGTGCCACTTTAGCCACTGAATCTTATCTGGTTCCAAAGACAACCTAGTAAATTTAATTGTAATTTATTGATAAACAAGGGTTACACAACTAAGAAAGCATTCTAGAACTAACAGAGACACCTTATAAAACAAAGAAAACTAGGCTCCTATCACTGACTAGGCCCTAGTTGTTCACCTTGTTCCTCAGACAGCAATTCCAGTCTTGCAAATAAAAGGGAAGTCTGCAGGTTTGCAAGCTTTATCAGGTCTGATGATCTTCTTGGAAGATGATCCCGAGGAGTCTTGCAGTTTGGAAGGTCTTGATGGTGGTTGTGCTGCCACACCCCTCAGGCTCAATCAATTAGCCTATCAAAGAGGCCATCCCCTGTTTTCAGCACTAGCTACATGTAACCTTTCTGAATAGCTTGCATTCCTGACCCCAGCTAAAACTTCACACCTTTTGCAAACAACCAATGAAATAAGCTCTCTCAATCCTGCTTGTCTTACAATTCTTTCAAAATAAAGTCAAGCCAGGGCCTAGCTTTTTCTTGTTTGCTCTTTACACTGAGCCTTGACGAATCGTCATGTCAAATACAAATACGTCACATCGCACGCAACGGATCGGATCGGCACCGATCGAATTCGGAGATTTACAGATTAGTCTTCAAATATCAAAAAGGAGGACATGAAGGAGGACACTTTTCAAGGGAGGACAGAACTTACAAAAGGAGGACTGTCCTCCCCAAAGGAGGACGGTTGGTCACCTTATTACAAGCCCCGTTTCGTTCATGACAGTGTAAAAAATGTAAAAGAAGAGTTTTTTCTTTAGTTTTCCCTAGAAAGCCTGAAAACTCTCAGAAGAGAAGTAGAAGGGTGCGTGCGTGTGTGTGTGTGTGTGCAGTACAGAAGCAGTACAGTACAAAATCCATGGAAGGATAATCAGTGAAAGAGCTCACATTTTGCATATGAGGAAAAATAGCTGATAGAAGGAAACTGCATGGTATGGTTTCCTATTACATGGGTCACTTAGAACTAAATGGAGAAATATAATGGAGGGAATAGCCCTGCATTGTGTGACTGATTGGGGCTATGGGAAAAGAGGTGACCTTCTAGGCCTTTTCCAGGTGTGAAGCAAGCACAAATCTAATGTGTAGAAAATGCCCACAATCATAAAAATAATCCTACCCCCTCTGCCTGAATCCCACGGCGCACAATTCCTGGCATTTTGGTTTTCTCCCGTCAGCAGCTTGCTTTATGCTGACCCCTAAATATTCAGCTCATTATACAGTATAATGTATAAATAAAACAGAAAAAAGGCAGTTGTATTCTCCAGGAGGGTGTAATAATCTGCTTCCTTTCTCTTTTAATTATTCAAGATTTGTCTTCATGTGTCAAGAAGCAATATTATGGACTAATTTATTGTTTTATGGAATTAGACGTGGCGATTGTATGTGCATAGGAGTTTTGACAGTCCACAGTAGTATAGTAGAGGTAATGAGATTTTTCTAGTGAAAATGGTGAGGTGATTTCCCCCCAACATCTGATGCTCTTGAGAGCTACCCAGTAGTACTCTGGGGTTTCACTTAAGTTACACTTGGCACAGCCATTTCATTCCCTTCCAGTTTCTCCCACCCACAATATGTGTTCATTAAAAAGGGTCAAGGCTAAAAAATAAATCTGGATCCCTGTGTGAAGTGAGGGGGAAGCTTAGGTCCCTTGTGTATACACACTTCTCCAGATGTAGCCCTCTATTTTAAGATAAATCAGTGTTGTGCCTACAATCGCAACACACAATTTTTACATCATGAAGCTGGAGGACATCAACCTTGTTATCGCTTCTAACATCCTTGGGCTGCCATTCTGAAATAGATCAAGGAATTTGGGGTCACCAGATCCATGAGTGAGTGCTGAGAGGAGAAATAGGATTGCATAGCATACCTAGCAGTTATGAGAAGTAGTAGGCTCGCGAATTCCACTGCAAAATCCACCTCTGGATAAATGTTTGTTTATCAGTGTTGTGTCTTCTATGATAGTGTTCGACTTTTTGATTGGTTGGGAGCGGGGACGTTGTTGGAAAAATTAGAAAGAGACTTTCCCCTTTGGATTTTGGCTCAGGGCACAATCCTAACCCGGAGTTAGGCCGGCACAGTTTGGCCAGCAAAGTTTGACCGGCACAAGGGCCACTGTAGAGCACGTTAGGACCACTCTCGGAGTCAGAGGCCAGACACAGACAAGTGCCATGTGATCACAGACATGATAACAGATTCCATGAGCGATCCAAACATCCTGTACTTTATGGTGGCCCTTATGCCAGCCAAACTGCTGGCCTAACTGCCGGCCTAACTCCAGGTTAGAATTGTGCTCTCACATCTGGACACCATGGAAGAAGGATATGTAGAGAAGACAGCTCCAGTTTCTATGCGTCTGCTGGGGTAGAAAGATAATCCTCTAGGCCAGTGTTATTCAAACTGTGGGTCGTGACCTGATGTCAGGTGTGTTGTGGTAAGCTGGGAGCTAAGCTGCCATCTTGGAAACTGCAGACCTTACTCTTGCTATATTCCTTTTGTGAATCTTAACAGTTTGAATTTTCAACTGAGGGTTTTTAAAAAATTGTTTTTAGTTCAGTGCTTTTATTTATTTATTTATTTATTTATTTAAGAAATTTCTACCCCGCCTTTCCTCTGCCAAGGCAGATGTCCAAGGCGGCTTACAATATTAAAAAGGATAAAAATAAAGTATAACAGTTAACATTAAAAACAGTTAAAAACCGTATTAAACAATAAACAATCAAGATTAAAAAACACAAACAATTTAAAAACAATTAAAAAATAAAATAAGACACAAGCCCCGTGGATCATAATAACCAGCCAGCCAACCTGTCAGCAATTAAAAGCTTTTTGGAATAAAAAGGTCTTCAGCCCCCGCCGAAATGTAAACAGAGAGGGAGCAGTTCTCAATTCGAGGGGAAGGGTGTTCCAGAGTTGGGGGGCCACCACCGAGAAGGCCCTCTTCCTGGCCGCCACTCCTCTTACTTCTCCTGGTGGCGGCACAGTCAGAAGGGCCCCCCCAGATGATCTAAGAGTACGGGTTGGATTATATAGAAGGAGGCGGTCCCTCAAATACCCTGGACCCGAGCCGTAAAGGGCTTTAAAAGTCAAAACTAGCACTTTGAATTGGGCCCGGAACAGAACCGGCCGCCAGTGTAGTCGCCGAAGCAGCGGCTCGACAGAGTCAAACCGACGTGCCCCAGCAACCACCCGAGCCGCCGCGTTCTGTACTAGTTGTAATTTCCGGACCGTCTTCAAAGGCAGCCCCACGTAGAGCGCATTGCAATAATCTAATCTTGATGTCACTAGGGCATGGGTCACTGTGGCCAGGTCCGCACAGCTCAGGTACGGCCGCAGCTGGCGGATCAGCCGAAGCTGAGCAAAGGCTCCCCTGGCCACCGCCGCCACCTGGGACTCCAGGTGTAGCTGTGAATCCAGGAGAACCCCCAAGCTGCGAACCTGCTCCTTCAGAGGAAGTGCGACCCCATTCAGAGCAGGACGATAGTCCAATACCCGAGCTGTGGATTTCCGAACCAAAAGCACCTCTGTCTTATCCGGATTTAATTTCAGCTTGTTCGCCCGCATCCAGCCCCCAACTGCCTCCAGACAGCGATCCAGGACCTCAACCGCCTCCTCAGAATCAGGGGGAAAGGAGAGATAAAGTCTAATGATGATTTTACATCATAATTTGTCCTAATCTTGCTTTCTGTCAGGGATGTTTCATGGTTGTACATTTGCTGCAGTCCAAGAATGCCAATTTACATTTTAAGAGTATCATTTTATTATGTTACAACAAGAAGGTTAGATGACAGGAGTCGGCATGCCTGTAGAATTAATAGGAGCGAATTGAAGCCAGGGGGCGGGCTTAGCAGCCATGTTGGTTGACTCAAAACAATCCGTATTCCAAGCATTTCAGATTGCTTTGCTCGTACTGTTTAGGACTGAATAGTTTACTCCTGAAGTAAAAACTTACGAAAATAAAAACGTGTGATCGTGTAGAAACATTATTGGTAACCTTATTATGATTTAATATGCACTTTCAAGGTTTAATTCCGCATAATTATATTACTGAACATACCTGACGAAATGCTACTTGCTGTCTATTTTAACTCAGATTGCACTGTTTTGACAGACTTATTTTTTGAAATCTACACAACCAAAAATAAAGTGTGAACGGGAAGGAAAGAAAAAAGGGGAGGGTGGGCAAAAATTAGATAAATATGTAGGAAAATTACATTAAAATATCTTCATAACACAAGTAGTTGTCAATATGAGAGTAATTCTTTTTTACTTCTAGACTATTAAGAGTTTTGTTTAAACTTCTACACTCACCCCCCCCCCCCAAAAAAACAAATTCTATTAATGTTCAGAATTTTGAAAATATTATAGTAGAAAATGAAAGGTGGGGAAAAAAGTGTAAACGGGAAGGGGGAAAAAAGGAGGGGGGAAATATATATTTTTTACCTTCTAGACCATTAACAGTGGGTGTCAGAAAATGGTGAATAAGACTGCTAGGAACAACAAGAAATTACACAGCTTCAAAAATAATGCACTCACTGTTTCAGTTAACGGTCGTTTTATTGAACCGATGTAATGTGAATACATGAATCTTTCCGTGGAAATTAAATCCCATTTTTCGTACAGCGATTCGCACACCCGTATGCAGAACACGCAGGCATGCTTAAAGACGTTGAGATTAACTTTTACACACGTGCAGGGAGATTTTTATTCGTGAATTCGCGGCAATCCTCCTCCTTGCCGGGAATGATCTGAGTCAGCCATATTTGTTGACCCATGGCTTCAAGAAAATGATGTCATGCTGACTCCAGTCATCTAACCTTCTTGTGTTACAATGACAGCACTTCCTGCTTGATGATGTCACTTCCAGCCACAACATCACTTCCAGGTTAATGACATCACTTCTGGTGGGTCCCAACATGAGTGCCATTCTAAAAAGTGGGTCCCAGTCTAAAAAGTTTCAGTACCACTGCTGTAGGCACTAGCAAGACAGAGAGGCAAGGAGAGGTTCTATAGACTCACGCTTCGTCATCACAATTAAGACATTCTGGGAATAGGAGCAGGGCAAGTAGTCCTAATTGAATGCGTACTATACAGCCTTTTTCGTTTTCTGCCTACTTCACCCATTTTGCAACATATAGTCCAGAAGAGCTTGTAAGAAATACCATGAGCTTTGATCCTAAGCATGTGACTTAACATCTTGACTTCGGACTGACCCTGTACAAAATGGGACTCTCAGCTTGGCATTCATCCCTTTTGCTGGTGATTGCTGTTTAGCACATTGTGAGCTTAGAACTGCCTCACTCCCCTCCCCCTGGAGGAAACGCTGGAAATGAAATGCAGCCTTTTGTGAAAGGAAAGAATTTGTCATCTTTACATCCTTGGGCCGCAGCCTCTCCTGCTCCAGATTGCATATAAATCCCCCCATTTTGATGGCTAGCCTTGGCCATCCATTAAAAAATTAAAGTTTTCCTGCCCTTGCTGCAGGAGCATCAATAATCCCCCAGGGCTTTTTTTTCATTTCTTCATACTGCCATTGGGAGCTTTGCATATTTATAAAACTGGAGAGGACTTCAGATGCTATATATTGTTTACTGCAGGTGCTGATAGAAGATATGCAAAGAGCAGGTTGCCGGCTGCCAAGCTCAGCTTAGCGCAGTCCTTTCTGGCCCAGCTATGCACGAGGATCTCATTTGGTTGTCTCATGGGTTCGGAGGGACTACTTGGTCTGAAGCTCTGCTTTGCCGTAGTTGCATATAGTTCCCCACACTCTCATGCATGGAGTCGTGTTTGAAAGCAAGAAACCTACTGCATTATTTTCTGTGTGTGTGATCACACAGAGATATGATTGAGCAGTCAAATTCTTGGAAGCTTCTGGGTTAGGAATCGGCAGCTGGTAACCCCTGAAGCAAATCTAGCCTTTGGAAGGCTTCCAGCTCCCCCTGCCAACCCAAAAGCAAGTGAAGAGGGAGTAGAAGAGGTAGCGGGTGGGCTGGTTGGCACATTGTCTGACAATCACAAGTTAGTATCTTGGTATCCTGCCCCTACTTTAGACCCCTTCTAGGGGTGATTGTTGCTTGTGACAGGTGATTAGTCATGAAGCCATTTACATACATGTAGTAGTAGTAGTAGAAATGAAACCAGTGGAAATGGATGCTTGGGTTCTTTGTTTAGTTTTTGTCCCTGAACATACTTTATAATAGAGTTGGTTGCTGAAAGGCATGGGCAGTCCAATCAGAGCAAACTGCTGTACAGCAATGCGGTGACGCTAGCAAGCCTAGTGCTATAACCTGTGCTGGAATTTCAACTGCTGGAGGTCTCCTTGGGGTAAGAGGATATTTGTTCTCTTGCCCTAGGGTGAGTCCCAGCAACCACAATGGGCAACTCGGACCTGCATAAGCTCAGTCGGTGTGCATGTCAATGTTGCCCTGTGTCAGCTGATCAGGCCTGGGTAGGAGGATGGGATGTGGTGTGCACTAGGGCCACTGATCCTGCCCCTCTCAATCCTGATCTGCCAGTCCCCTGCTCTGCTGTTGACCTTCCCCTCCTCTTTCCACTCCTCCTCATTCTCTCCCTGCCTTCCCCTGCTTCATCATTCCATGTCCTTTGTAGAACTCAGTAAGAGTGGACAGCTTTGTAGGCGTCCAGCTTGATATAATTTGGCTTTATTTCATTTTGGGGAAAAAAATGCTTTTTCTGTTTCATTACCGAGTCAAGGTCAGGAGTGATTTCTGATGTGCGGTTCTTGTGTCAGTCTATAAAGCTTTTCCAGGCTGAAGGAAGATGCCAGCTTTCCCATATGGTGACACATTAGAGCTATCCCTGGAAACCATTACCTTGCTGTTTGCTGGAGTTCTGTGCTAATTTGCTTCACTCTTTGCTCTGCCAATCCGAGGCTGGTGTATGGGCACCACATGCAACCCTGTGCCATTCTCCAAGTGGAGATTATAAGGGAAAATCCCTTAAGGTTTAAACGGCTAATCACTGTAAAACGAAACCAGTAACCTGGAGTTAGACTCATTCGGAGAATGCCAAGCCTTCAGAGCCAAAGAAGCAGGAGAAAAGGCGGGTGGAAGCCAACCTTAAGCATTCCCTATGCAGTGTCTCCCATTGGGTCTCCGACTAGCGGTTGGAGACTATGCTGGCAACCTCCTAAGAGACAGCTGAGTCCTTTCCCTTGAAAAAAAACAAAAACATTTTATGCATGTGCTCCACACTGGTGACTTCAAACAGTGACTTCAAACAGACTTTTAATGTGCTGGGCATGATGAAGTGCTTTGCCGCAAAAGGGCATGAATGGACACAGTGGAGAGAACTTTCATCTCCCTTTTCTACCCTGATGCAGTTTCTGACTCATTGCTGAAGAAAGCTTTTAGGTTTCTCAAAAGCAATGGCTTAACCACCTCAAAGGCACTAGAATGGTCTAGGGGTAATGGGCAAAGAACAGAAGTGGTGCCCCAAGTATTCCTTTAAGTTTTGCTCATGGCTGCGAGGTCTAGAAACAT
Organism: Lerista edwardsae; assembly: GCA_029204185.1. Lineage (NCBI taxonomy): Eukaryota > Metazoa > Chordata > Lepidosauria > Squamata > Scincidae > Lerista > Lerista edwardsae. Next base: position 6,770,044 of record JAJKFI010000008.1, on the reverse strand, counting down.
GTTCTGTTTTTTTCTGAAAAGAAAGCTGAGGTGTGTCTGCTTGAACTACGCATGCTTTTGAGTAGGGGCCATAGCTTAGTGGTAGAGCGCATTCTTGACATGCAGGAAGTTGAAGTGTCAGTCCCTGGCACCTGCAGGTGAGGCTGGATATCTTGGGCTCTGGCTGTGGGCTGGAAGTTCTTTAGATTTCTAGGGAGGAGCAAGCCAGTCCAAGGTTGTCACATAGGAAACTTTATTTGTTTAAGTGCATAGAAATTACAGAACATTTCCAATTGCTTCTAAGGCCAAACTGTGGGTCGGGACCCACCGGTGGGTCCGAGCCAATTTCAGGTGTACCCAGAGCAGTCGCGGATCTGGGGGGGGGCAAAGGGGGCAAGAGCCCCGGGCGCCATCTTGGGGGGGCACCGATGGCATGGTGCGCCCCAACATGGCGCCCGCCGCGCCCGCTCCCCTCCTGTCCGCCAGGACGCACGAGCACTTTAAAGTGCTCGCGCGCCCCGGCACACAGAGCAGGGAGCGGGCGCTGCGCACTCCAGGGCGGGGGTTTAAAGTGCACTTTAAACTCCCGCCCCGGAGAGCGCCCCGGCGGCTCACTCCCCTCCTGTCGGCCGGGATGCGCGAGCACTTTAAAGTGCCCGCACGCCCCGGCGGACAGGGCGGGGAGCGGGCGCTGGCTGCGCACTCCAGGCCGGGGGTTTAAAGTGCACTTTAAACCCCCAGCCTGGAGTGCGTGCCCCAGCAGCTTCCCTCCTGGCTCGGAGGGCGCAGCGGCCGCTCCCAGCCCTCCGAGCCAGGAGGGAAGCCACACCCCGCAATGTCTGACATCGTGACATCATGACGTTGCGGGGGGGCAGCCATGTCATTCCCTGCCCTGGGCGCGGTTCTGATTAGAACCGCCCCTGACCCAGAGCAGCTATATTGAAAATATGTGAAAAAAGGAAGCTGGAAATGAGGAGGGCTGTGTGGTTGTTTTGCTTGTGTCAAGGTTGTAAATAGGCTTTTTTCTTCTGATTCATTTTGCAATTGGAAAATGGTTGAGAAATAACCCAACTTCTTGCTGCATTCTCAGGAATTCAGCAGGCTCTGGGGTCACAGTGACAGCACTTCCATCCATGGCATCAGTTCTTGTAGGTCCAGGACAGATTGTCATTCTGAAAAGTGGGTCCCGGTGCTAAAATGTTTGAGAACCACTGTTCTGAGGTATCACAGGAACAGTTCCAGATGTGAAACTTACAGAAGCATTTCCAGGTGACTCACTGGGCTGATAAATTCTGCTAGCGTCCTGAGCGAGGTCCAGAATCAAAGCAATGGCTGAACACATGGGCTTATATAGACTTAAGTGAAACAATAAGACATATTCCCAAGGCACTTGGGGGGAAAAAGCTATCAAGCAGGTGCATGTGAAGAATAAACATAGCCTTGAGTTTTTGGGGTAGACCCTCTGGACTGCATCTTTATCACTCCATTCTCATAACATCAGGGAGTTGCAGCTGCTGAGGTAATTGTTTTGAGTCCATCTTCTCATGGGAATGGTTCCGTGAGAAAGCAGATGGTTCCCAGGAGATGGGAGACACAAAAGATGGCAGGCAGGCCCTACAATGGTAAAAACCTTCCTTTGAGACCCTGCAGAACTGCTGCCTGATGATATGGAGCTAAGTGATTGACTTGATGCAACAAAAGGCAGTTTTGGATGTTTGAGACACGAGCATTGGATGAAATGTGCATAAGGACAGGCTGGTGGTCTCCCTTGAGATTTAACATAACATTATTGCTGCATATAAGTATACACCCTTGGAAAATCTAGAGGGCTGTTCACCCAGGTATACATTTCCATGTGAATGCCTTTATTCTTGGCTTCATTTTTACAGATCAACAATCCATGTACATTATATATACATTGCATCTACATTGAATGAGACATGAAGAACTGTACCTAGATACAAACTAAAAGTGATATACCTAGGTACATGGATATACCCAGGCACAGTTTAACACATGAACACCTCTTCATGTGCAGCAAGTTTGTTACGTTGTGTAACAGCCACTGATTAGGCAAATTCAAAGAAAATTCTCAATGCCACCTGACTCTACCAAGTGACCTTGTGACTCGAAGTGAGTCCCACCCCCACCCCAGTAATCTATTGCATGTTGTTGTCTGAAGACTCTGAAAAGCAGAGCAGGTAGTGCAGTAGAAATGGCAGTTATGAAAGGATATGGTACAATCACTTGTTGCTTCAAGAACATCCACTTGGTAAAGGACCTGAACTGTTTGGGGTCCACTTGTGCTCCCTTTCCAACAGGCCACGTTCATTTTGCCTTTAATTATTTGCAGACCTTTCTGAACTCCCTAATAATTACAGTTGTCATTATTACAGAAGGTGTTTTGAGAGCTATCCTGCTGTGTTGTTACCTTATGCCTTGTTGGGTGCAATGGACATTGTGTTTGAAGTCAGAGATGCAGCTTGAAATCAGCTTGGCCTTGGGAAACATACATTAGCAGAGTTTGATTGGGTTGTTGTAAGAATGCATGAGCCAAGAACGATGTTTCATGTACTTTGTACACTGAAAAGAACATCAGAAATAATCACTGGATGTGTAAGCCAATTTGTTCAATGCTGACATTTGCTTTCTTGTGAAATGTACCTTCCTGTCCATTAGGAGACACATGTAGACACACACATTCTTTGAAGGCCTACTGTGTCAAAGAGACCCATGGCTTTCTCACCCTCAGGGATCTTTATCAAGAGCAACACTGCCACCACAGACCAATGGGATGGAGTCAAATGCCCTTGCTGTGCCAGGTCACCATGACGGAGCAAAGAGTTTGCTCCATGCTGGCATCAGCCTGGTGTGATGTGGGCCTTCCCTACCTGTCACTGTTGTGAAGTCACAGTAGAAGGGGACATTGTGGGAGCAGATCACTCTTGCTGTGTGAGGCTGCAGCTGTCATGGTGTAGAGACCATCAAAGCTGAGCTGATTCCAACCTCTCTCACCCAGCGGTGTTATGCTGCCGGAACGCTGGGCGGGACATCCGGGTGATCGACAGCCCGCCTGTTGCATTCCGCAGCATTATGTCGTTTGCGTAACGTACGCAAGCGGCGTAATTGGTTACACAAATGGCGTAATGCTCCGGAACACAACGGGCGGGCTGTCGATCACCCGGATGTCCCGCCCAGCGTTCCGGCAGCATAACACTGCTGCTCTTACCTCTAAAGTGCAGAGTCATAAAGACCTTGTAAGAAGGGGAGGCGGCTGTCTCTCTTAGCCCCCTGCAGCTTCCCTCGGCTCCCTGCAGCATCAGCCCTGCAACTGTTGCTATTGAGAGGCAGGGCAAGTTGCTTGGGGGCTGGGGAGAAGAGGCCCTGCAGTACAGGTCACCCTGTTGTACACCCTGTACAAGCTGACAAGCACTTTGCTGGATAATAATACCCCTCTGTTATCCTACTGGAACGCTGGGCGGGACATCCGGGTGATCGACAGCCCGCCCGTCGCGTACCGCAGCGTTACGCCGTTTGCGTAACGTACGCAAGCGGCGTAATTGGTTACGCAAACGGCGGAATGCTACGGAACGCGACGGGCGGGCTGTCTATCACCCGGATGTCCCGCCCAGCATTCCGGTAGGATAACACCACTGCCCTCTGTGATCCTTGTGTGTGAAACAAAGCGCCTTCATATAGTTGTGGTGTCCTGTTGCCCCACATGCAGGCCATGTGAGAGTCTCACATTAGCTGCTGGTTGGACGGCTTCATTTCCTGAATATCTTGGTTCCAGGGGTGAGGGGTGGTGGTGGGAGATGGTGGCTTCATCTTCTCTATTTGCTGGTAGAGAAAACTTTCAAGCAGTGGGAGCGTGTTGGACGGTGAGCACAACGGCTCTGTCGCAGAGTCCAGCACGGTGGAAGATATTTAAATCTCATTTGTATAAATTGCCTGGTTACCATGCCTGCCGAAAGATTATCACCTGCCTCCAGTATTCCTGAATAGGAAAAAAAAAACCCTCAAATTGACAACCCACCAACAGGCTATAAAAAACAAAACAAAAGGGAGGGGAAGCGCTTGCCCATGGAAGTGCAGCAAGGCAGTAAAACACCTCAGGAAACCTCCGTCCCCGGAGCCTGTGCCAGATGGCTGGGATACATGGTGGTTTGATGATGCTGTTGCTTTGCTGATATGATGTTTATGGTCATTTTGCGATGCCTCACTCATACCAATTAGGAATCCGGTTACAAAGGTAGAGTAGAATGTGGCTTTTGTGGAGGCTTGACAAAGGCGCATCAGGGAGAGATAACAGACCATATGCCATTATGTACTACATGGAGCATGCTAGGTAAATAACAGCAGAGCTACTTGAATGTCTAGCACAGAGAAGGACGCTGAATGAAGGAGAAGTTGTGCATCTGGCCCTTACTTAGAGGTTATTTGGGGCATCACTGCTCTACCTTTGGACCGGTCCTGGTGCAGGCAGGTTCCTGTAGGACCCTTTTAGTGACTCATGGGCCATTGTGGCCCACTTATGGGCCCTTGTTGTAAGTCACCTTGCAATGCCAAAAACGTTGAGCTGCTGCCTTGCGCCAGGATTGTCATTCATGCCAGATCCTGTCCCTCTTTCCAGGCTCAGACTCACCCTCTTTCTCTCCTCCAGTGTACTCTCCTCCAGATCCGCTTAAAGAGGATCTGTTGGCAACTAGGCAGCCTCGCAGGAGGTATGTAAAAATACCTCTTGCTGGCTATCTGATCGCCCACCTCCCATAGTAGCATTGTGCATGCTATGGGCTGGTGGGGAGATAGGATTGGGCTGCTGTTCATGTAGGCCTTTGTCTGAACTCCCAGCTTTCCTTTGGGCTGTCTCAGTATGATTTGGATCTCAACGTTTGGCTTCTGTCAGTGGAGCTGATGCTGAGAAAACACTTGGGAGCCTGGAAGATCCTTGTTCTCTTCAAGTTCGATTGCTTGTCAGGAGTAACCGACATTCACATGCCAAGTCTCTTCCCAGGGCCTCTTCCAAAAATCCTTAAGGAGCATGAAGGTGTGACTGTATACTGTATGTTTGACATAACTTTTTTTTAGACCTCGTTCCCTTTTTTGCTTGTGTACAAACATAGGTGTGAATAGCTTTTAGCTATAATGCTTTTTCCCCCTGTGCATTTCTTGCAACCTGGTGTTCTGTCAGATTACAGCATTTTAGATTAGACCTCCTATTAAATCTGAAATTTCAGACCTACTAAACCTCTGGGCCTAACTGCTCATCACATTTGCAGCACTTGGCCTAAACCCAGTCCTGTCTGAGGCAAGAAGGAAGTGCGGCGGAGAGATTGGTAGTTGTAAGGGAATGGGATTTGTCAAGAAACTATAGAGAGAATTGAGGAAGGGGCATTTGCTCTTTTGCTAAAAAAAATCAACAGAACTGATTTCTGTTCACTAAAAATTCCTGTTTTTTCTCTTCTGTCATTATAAAAGCACATATTTTAATTGCAATATTTCAATGTCTGGAACCCATTAAATGCATAGGCACCTCAGCATCTTATGAACTCTGATCCACTGGGGAGTGGGAGGGGTGCAGGAGCATGCATCCTCCTATAATTTTCAGCGGCAGGCATTCCATAACATCCCGAGTCTTGGTCCACTACTGTCCACTCAGGTTTTAAAGTTATGTTCTAGCACAGTAGTTCTCAAATGTGTTTTAGCACTGGGACCCACTTTTTAGAATGAGAATCTGTCTAGGACCCACCAGAAGTTATTTCATAGCCAGAAGTGCCTTCATTGTGATGCCAGAGCCTGCTGCTTTCCTGATAATGCAGCAGTAAGTTGGGTTGTCACTTTCCAATAGCAAAGTGAATCAGGAAGAAAAAAAGCTTACCTACAACCTTGTCACAAGCAAAATAACCACAGAGGCCTCCCCCTTTTCAATCTCCCATTTTCCCACATTTTCAATAGATGCTAGATGCTTTGCCACCCACCTGGAATTGGCTCATGACCCACTAGTGGGTCCTGACCCACAGTCTGGGAACAACTGTTCTAGCAAACCTGGTTACCTGTAGCATTACATTTTTGGTTTTTATTTTTGCATTCGGCACCTGCAGTATGCCAGGTATGGCTCTCTCTCTCTCTCTCTCTCTCTCTCTCTCTCTCTCTCTCTCTCTC
>JAJKFI010000008.1:6710553-6763893 GCA_029204185.1 Lerista edwardsae | reverse complement strand
TCTCTCTCTCTCTCTCTCTCTCTCTCTCTCTCTCTCTCTCTCTCTCTGTCTGTCTTACACATACACATCCATACACAATCTCTGGCTACACACGCACATTTTACTCACACAGTATCTGGCTTGTTTGTTGAAAATAATATTTTTCCTCTGGCAGCTCCTAGAGTAGGGTGGTGAATAGCACAGTGTATGCCACCTGGTATTCTGGACAGCTTCTCTGCTGGCAATAGAATTCAGACAGAACCCCCCTCCCACTCCTGGCTGTAATACCTGAAATAGATTTCACCAGTGATATTTCATTGCAGAAGAAGGGACTTGGTTATTCATTCTCTGCAGGCCACATGTCTGCGTTGCTACCAGAGCTAACACAATCGACATCCTTGTTGAAAGTCTGAGACAAAGAACTTATGGAAGTTGACTTGAGCATCAAAATGGTGTCGCCAGGTCCTTCTCAGCTAGGTGGAGTGCATATGTTCCAACAGTTTGAACCCTGTTTTTGTTTTGTTGTTTTAATTAAAATGGAATGCCAAATAGACATCAGTCTGGTACCTTTCAGCTGCACTGACAAAATATGGTCTCTGTGTCTGTGTGACTGTAACTCTAGATCTGCTGACAAGCCCTTAGAAATGTGGAATGACGGTGAAAGCTTGAGCATGAGGGGGTGGGGATGTGTAATCTGCTTTTCTCTTTGAAATGGGGGGAGTGTAAGGGAGGATGTCGAAATTTGCTACATTGCATTTTAACCTGGTAATTAGTTTTTCTAAAGAAAGAAGCATTTTGCTTTCCTGGATCCTTTTGGCAGTGGCAGAATGTTAATGCTCTTTTTCTGGTTACTAGCAGCATCTTTTGCAGACACTTTCTGCATTCACAATGCAACCAGGAGTATGTTGACACCTGTGAACAAAATATACAGTGCCAAATGGAAGTGTTCTGGTGCAATCCTAGGTACAGTGGTGCCAAAATGGCCGCTGCTGTATCCGCTGGGGTCACAGCAGCTGCCGGAGTCTCCTTGGGCTAAGGGAATATTTGTTCCCTTTACCCCATTTAGCAGTTCGCTGATTCCAGTCAGTCCCTTCGGATCAGTAAGAGCTTCAGGTGGTGCAGCGTTGGAGGGGGATAGGATTCTATGGCTGCCTCTGCTGCCATCCCTGCACCCCTCCTAGGCGCATCCCCCCTTGGTCCACTCCCTACCCCCCGCTCCAAAAAGCCTCCCTGCTTTGGGAGGCTACTTTGGATACTCACCATCCAGCACTCCTTCTTGGAGTCTTCCTAGCGCTGGGTGTCTCCTTACGACATTTTTATGACACCCAGCATTGGCAGTGGGGTTGGAGCACTGCTGGTACGCCTGTTAGGATCAGACTCTTAATATCTGATACCATTTCCTAGAAGTTTTCTGGTGTTCCTCCCTACCTGTCTTTTTAATGCAGTGGTATTGAAACTTTTTAGACTGGGACCCACTTTTTAGAATGGCACTCGTGTCCGGACCCACCAGAAGTGATGTCATTAACATGGAAGTGATGTTGTGGCAGGAAGTGACATAATCAAGCAGGAAGTTCTGTCATTGTAACAGAATAAAATGATACTCTTAAAATGTAAATTGGCATTCTTGTACTGCAGCAAATGTACAACCATGAAACATCCCTGACAGATAGCAAGATTAGGACAAAAAATGATGTAAAAGCACTGAACTAAAAACATTTTTTTTAAAACCCTCAGTTGAAAATTCAAACGGTTAAGATCACAAAAGGAATATAGCAACAGTAAGGTCTGCAGTTTCCAAGATGGCTGCTCCCAGCTTTCCGCGACCTACCTGACATCAGATCGTGACCCACCAAGTGGGTCCCGACCCACAGTTTGAATAACACTATTTTGATGGAACTGCAGTGCAAGATCAAATTCAAACCCTAAATCAGCCATTAGGCCAATTTTCTGTTTTGTAAATTGTTTAAAGTTTTCTGAAATGAAAAAATCAATTCATCCTTCTAAAGTTACTGAACTAGTCCTCCCTAGACTGGAATATCTCAATTTTCATTTATTATTGACTCATAATCAAGCCTTTTAATTTCTTTTTTAATTAAAGAAGTACTGTATAATAGTTTCCAGTGGGGTTTAAAAGCATGTCTATTTTGCTTGGCTGTTCGGGAGGGATGATTCCCTGGGTGCTCTTTTTCAGTTACTGTTTATGAGTTTTAATGCTGCTTTTATGGTCTTTACATTTACTTTTCTCCACTCATATGATATTGTTGTCTTGCTTCTAAAGTGGTTATTATTAGTATTTTTGTTTGTTTATTATTAGCTATTATTAGTATTATTATGTTGTGAATTGCCTTTTATATAGTTTTGAGTATGACTTTTGGAGCAGATAAGAGCAGCACACTCAAATGCTCCATTGATTATGGAGATGCTGAGCACTGTGGACTCACGTGGAAGCCGGCAGTGGAAGAGTTAAGCCCCCCTCCTTAAGTAAGAAAGGAAAGAGAGTGGAATCTCTGCTCTTTGATTCAGCTGCTGAGGGATGGGGACTGCTGAGAGGGGATGCCCTCATAACAGAGACATGGGCCAGCAATGTCAGCAGGGGTGCCTGTCTATTCAGCAGCCATGGAGCTGAGTGGAAGGGTGGGGATTCCCTGCCCATCTCCATTTCCTTGCAGCGGCAAGAGATGATTTAGCCGCTATGGTGAATGTGTGCGGTCAGCAGGAGTGGTGGTGGTGCCAGGCTGGAGATGGAATGGGCAGAAGGAGCCACAGCTGTCTTTTTTCCAGTTGCAATGGAGCATAAGCACCAGTGTGATGCATTGGTCAGAGTGCCAAATTAGGACCAGGGAGGCTCAAATTATAACCCCTGCTTGAGTCAAAAAGCCCACTGGATAATGTTGGTCCAGGCACCCTCTCTCATGTACCTCATAGTGTGGTTAGAGCAGACAAAAGAACATATTCCTTTATGCGGTGTCTAATTAGTCTGTGGAGCTCCTTGCCACAGGAGGTGGCGGCGGCAACTGGACTAGATGCCTTTAAAATGGACAGATTTCAAGAAGAAACGTCAAGCCATGATAGGTACTGTATGTACAACCTCCTGGTTTTAGGCTACCTCAGAATGCCAGCTGCAAGGGAGTGGCAACAGGAGGCATGCATCTTGTTGTCTTGTGTGCTCCCTGAGACATCTGGTGGGCCACTGTGAGATATAGGAAGCTGGACTAGATGGGCCTTTGGCCTGATCCAGCAAGGCTTTTCTTATCTTATGTTGTTATGATTGTGAGGATACAACAGTGGGAGAGAGAACCTTGTAAGTGGATCTGAGGTCCTTGAAGGAAGGGTGGGGGAAAAAAAGGAAATGTCATTAGTGAGCTCTCCTCTTGTTGCTGATTAATGGGAGCCGTGGGATTTGACTTGGATATGTTTCCCTTCTCTGATCCGTGTTTTTGACAACTCTGCCTTGCTGTATCTAGATGCTGGGCACTGTCTGAAAGCCTGAGTGTGGTCAGTGCTGGGATAGGAGACTGCCTGGGAAGGCCCCCCGTGGGGTATAAATGTGATAAGACAGTAACAACAGTTCCCATCAATTCATGCTGTCATGTCTTGCAAGGTACCCTGACTAACCACGCTGGGTGTAAAAAAAAAATAAAATCCCAGTGAACACACAGAAAATGCACACCTGGTTAATAACAGTTTCATTGTTGTCTGTGGCTCATTAGCCCATTAAAAGGAAAACGTGAAGAAAGAATAACCGTTGACCTGCCACCTGTCATACCTGCTACGGAACAAGCGGAGTGCGCCATTGTGGTGCAAATGTGGGCCTGCTGCCGTGTGGGAAGGGGCTGGCTTGACAGCCCTGACTGGAAACCTCCTGGTTATCTGTCTGTTCGCCTCAGGGGGAGCTGAGGCACCCACAGCAGGCGTTCGGTCTGAGCGGCTCTTTTCTTGCTCTGGCAATCCTTGTTGCACTGTAATCACACAATTATTGTGCCATTAAAATGTCATATTCATAGAAACCCACATAAACAAAGCATTAACAATTGCCGGAAAATTGTAGTCTTTACTGCTAATGACCTGCTCTCGCTCTCGCTCCCCCTCCCCCTTTCCTTGCTTTTCTGAGCCTTGATTTAAGAGGCAGGCGCAGAAGTATGTCTCCGAGCTTAGAGAGTTTCAATTTTTAATGCACTGTCACAGTCAGAGACTTGCCTTGCTTTTCTTGTCTTAAATTTCAGCCACAGGTGTTTCGAAGGAAGCTTCTCAGTGAGCTGGCAAAGAAGGGGGCAGCTGTTGCCTGAGTGTGTGCTCAGCTGGGGGAAGGTGTCAGAAATCATATGGAATAAGGAAGAGCCTCTCTTGAAAAGTGTTGGCTTTCCAGCCTCATACAGAAGAAGGAAAATTAGAGTGTGTATTTTCATTCCTTCAGGTGCCTATCTCTCTATAGAGATGACAACTCTGAGTTTTAATTAATGGAAGAAGGGTGAGAAAGGGGTTGGGGAGAAGGGAACTGGGCACTCTCTTTGCCGAATTACTCTCTGATAGCTTTTATTGGGAATTAATGAAGCCAGTTCCTTTCAGATTCCACGCTGTCCCCATGAGGTCCTACCTAATTGATTCCTAAAGGACTCAGGTGTGTTACTGCCCAGCATGTTGTCTTTCCTCTTCTCAGGTGAGAGCTCACACATGGCTGTACAGCATGATGAGCACTGTGTGAGGTATCCCTTGAGTTGGTCTTTCTTTTGGTTTGCTTGTAGTAAGCATCCCCATGATTTATTTCCCCGCTTTTTTAGAAGCAGAAATACCTTGCTGCTGAATTTTTCATGGAGGAAATGGTAAAATGTAATTCCACTCTGTCCTCAGGTGAACTGCAGATGTCACTGTCAGAAAAACTTTTAACAGGCCAGCTGATGAGCCAAATGCTGACAATGCTGTCATTTCATGCCGTTCCCCTTCCTTTTGGCTGGAAATTGGAATGCCCTAATGTGCGTCTGTGTATTTTTCCATGCGTGTTTCCACTCAAGCAGCATCTCTGCTAATTCTTTTGACTAAGTTTTGGAGCAAATCTTTGTCCATACAGAGAAAAAAGTGTTTACACTGGGAACCATTTACATGCGCCTGAGAAACTGTCTTATAAACTTAACCTGAGAACGTGTTTCTTCTTTGCTAGTCTTCCTTTTCTAGTTTTCCTTCCTAGTTGGACCTTCAACTAGGTCGCCTGAGCAGTCAGTAGGAGCCCTCCAGGGAACCACCCTGCAAACCATTCAGCCACTTCCATTCCCTCTGTCTTGGGAGGGAATCTCTTGGCCCTCCAAGAAGAGACAGGATGCCATAGAAATGCTCAACTTCAGCAATCTCCACTTGGGGGAATCTTTGGAGCCTACATAGGTTCAGTTCCACTCGGGTGGCTATTGGACAAGGTGCATTCTTGGAAGCTATCCATAGTCCGGCAGCATTTTTCTATCAACATTTTCCAGCAGACTCTTTGCTGTGCCTCTTGTTCACCTTAGCTGTTGGATCTCCACCAGCTCTAGCTTTGACCTCTGTTTTGAGTCACCACTTTCTGTTGCATCCAATTTGCCTCCATTTGTCTCCACCCAATTCTTATCTCAGTGCCAGCTTGCTGGTATCAGTGAGAAAAACAGGATGACAGGGAAGCCCTGTGGAGGATTCTCCTTATGACAACTGGACCCTTTGTCCTAAAGGTCTTGTAGACAAATTAGGGCCCCAATTTCATCAATCTCAGAGTGCAATCCTTACCTGGAGTTAGGCCAGCACAGTTAGGCCAGCAAAGTTTGATAGGCACAAAGGACACAGTAACATATGTTTGGACCACTCTCGGAGTCAGAGAGGCCAGCACACAGATGTGCGCCACACACGCTTTACCTTGTGCCAGCCAAATTTTGCTGGCCTAACTGTGCCGGCCTAACTCCAGGTTAGGATTGCACCCTCAGTCTAATTAGGATTTTAATAATGTCCAATTTCCCACATACCATCTATAACTCCTTGTCTACCTCCCAAACTCAGGGACTAAAGAATCTCCACTATAAACCTGTGAATGATCAGATAACAAATCTTACTAATGGAATCTTAAGAAGGGATATACAAAGTCTAGACTTACTGTAAATGCATGAAAAAACATTTTTTATTTCTAAACAAGAGGATAATTCTAGATCTAAATGTGATAATCAAAGAATAAGAGTTATTTTAGCTAAGTATTCATACTTACACAAACATGAAGAGCTACCTGGCCAGGGCAATTGGAGAGAATCAGCAAGAGAGTAGGTGTTGGAAAGAAAGCAAGAGATTGGAGTCATGATCTGCAGCTTTCTGATGTGTCCTGTTGATAGGCTTCTTTGATGTCATGATGTTGGCCTTTAACTTTCCATCATACCCTTGGAACTGTTGATTTCTACTTCTGCCTAGTAGAAGCAAGGGGATGATCTGGGTTGATGGCATAGATATTAATGCTTCTGGATAATCCTGCCTGGGTCCATCTGACAATAGCACCTTGCAGATCCACTTGTGCCCCCTGTGGCATGATATGGTATCCTCCCTGCTTGGGCAGTGTTTCCTTCGGCAGAGGTCTCAGTCAAGGACCGCAAAGTATATGTTATTAGGCTGTTCAAACATTGCTCTTCAAGTCATGTCAGATACGGTCCAAGTTCAGTATAAAGTCTTCTGCAAAACGTTGCGGTCACCATTTCCTGTGGTTCTCTCTTTTCAGCCTTACCCTGTGCAGCAAAAAAAATAGAAAAAAAAATTGAAGCGAAAATCTACACATTCAAACAATCCAATGATAACAACATGGCACGCATAAGATAAATGAGAAACGTTTAGGACAGGTGAGCATGTTTTTCATTTGTGACTCTGGGAGTCCTAATGCAAAGCCCTGCAATGGGTCCTCCCATGGTGCCCCTTGCCTGCCACCTGATGATGCACCAGGCACTACCCTTGCCACCAGAACCTAAGGTTCAGGGGCAGGTTCAGCCTTTTTATGGACCAGGGCCCTTGGCCAGGGCTCCAGCTTGGTCAGCCCCTGGCACCCTTCCTGCCTGAAAGCTCTTTTTTCACTGTTGAAAACACAAGGCAAGACACATACTGTTTCTGTCACTAGGTTATACAGGCTCCATGCAAAATATGCAAGTAAACTGATCAATCCCAGAAGAGGAACAATCTATATTAGTATTAATCACTCAGTATATTTTTTTCTGCCCATTAGGTAGGCTGAGTGCATGCACACAATCATAGACACGATTTAACTAGAGGAGTGATTGCCCAATTCTTATACATATGATATTTCCCAATGCGAGATAAGTCTGAGACTGCTCCCATGAACAAAAATGGTGTCTTGTGTGAATTAAATCTTAGGCATACAAATCATAAGAGCATAAGAACATAAGAAGAGCCCTGCTGGATTAGGCCAAAGGCCCATCTAGTCCAGCTTCCTGTATCTCACAGTGGCCCACCACGTGCCTAAGGAAGTTCAGTAGGCAACAAGATGCTTGTATCCTGTTGCTACTCCTTTGCACCTGGCATTTTGAAGTAACCTACTATTAATGTAAGGAGGTTGCACCATGGCATATAGCCCATGATGGACATTTCTTCCAGAAATCTGTCCAATCCCCTTTTAAAGGCACCTAGGCCAGATGCTTGATGGCCTTTTAAAGGAACGTAGGCCATCACCTCCTGTGGCAAGGAGTTCCATAGCTTAATTACCTGCTGGGTAAAAAAGTATTTCCTTTTAACTGTCCCAACACTCAATTTCAGTGGAGATCCCCTGGTTCTGGTACTGTGAGAGAGGCAAAAGAACATCCCTCTATCGACTCTCCCTCCCATGCATAATTTTGTATGTCTCAATCAAGTCCCCCCTCAGGCGCCTTTTTTCCAGACTGAAGAGCCCCAAACGCTGCAGTCTTTCTTCATAAGTCAGGGAAGATAGTGAAGGAAGGGATTCTTAGCTACCATTGTCACATTTGCTTATGTATAACATTATTTAACAGAGTCTTGTAGGTCCTTGTCTTGCCTGTATTGAATTTTACTGTTAAACTGAGGTTCATGTAATGTGCATCTAACATATGTTGTCAGTGTTGACAACATCTGCAAATGGGTGAGTGCAGTGTAGCATAATATTTCCTGACTGAAAGATATGCTAGTTTGGAAAGGTATACAGTGATTTCCTTCAACTGTGTGTATATGTGACTGCATGGAGCTTTCTTACTCATGGAACATACTTGGGCCATGTTCTCATTGAGCTAACCCTGGCCTGGTTCTCTGCCATACCTGTAGTGCTTAATTCTTGTCAGTCACCATGATGGATATCTACATGAAAAATACAAAAGGTTTTCAAGGGTAAGCAGGTTATTTGCAAAAAGGAGAATCCATGCAAGATAACTTTCTGAAAAAGGAATGTGTAGGAACATTGTGAAAACGAATGCGCAGTAGTGTCGGGAATGGTACTTCTTTTTTGTTTCTTGTGAGATAGTGGGCATTACACTGGGTCTTCCCTGTACTGGCTGTGTCATAAATGTGGCACAGCCATGGGGCAACTTGGGCAGAGCCTGAGGGGCAAGTGCCCCAGGCGCTGCACTGGGGGTACACATGACTGACACCAGGTTCTACCAATCACTTCCGGGTTCTCCCTAGGGGTGCTACCAGCTTTATTTTCCCTCAGGAGAGAACCTGGAAGTGACATCACAACATCATATGGCAGTATGATGTCATGTCACATGGCATCATGACATCACTGCCCTGGTGGCTGGGGCGATACATTACGCCCCTGAGGGTAAGGATGGTCCATTGTCCATTAAATGGTCCATTAAATGGAAAGGTCTTACTTCCTCACCTGGTTCACTGGATCTTACTGTAACTGAGAATATGTGGAAAAAACACAAATCGTGCATCTCCCTGTCACACTCTCAATGTGCTGGATACACAGTCCAATTGTTATTTAACATTAAAAAGCAAACCAACAAGCATTTTTGAAGCACATAGAGAGAATAACATCTGTTATGGGATTAACTAGAAATCTCACAGTTCAGTCAAGGCCGCTGTTCAAAGATCTGTGGGGTTCATAGAGCTGCCCTGAAATAGGAACTCTCCAATTTTCTTCGGTGATATGTTGAAGAAAATGGGGAGCTTGCAGGATCTACATCCCAATGTTGTATTGAAGTAAACACTAACACGTAAAATCTGAATTTTCAAGGGAGAAGGAAGGATTATTGTAAAAGTAGATCTTTTTATTCTGATGGCTGGGGAGGCTGATGAGCTATTTTCTATTATGGGTAAGTACGGACCTTTTCTCCCTCCTCTGCTAGGGCTTCCATCAGTCTCTCAAATACTTATTAACTCACCGTGCTTCATACAATTAATATCGGCCATTAAGCTGCAGCATTGAATGAAAAATGGCCTAATTTCTGATACATTTTTTTAGAATTTATTACCAGGACATCAGAGAAAATGAATATGAGACACACAGAGAGAGGAGCCCTGTGGAAGATAAATATAAAGGCAAGAGGAGTATTGACTTGATCCTTCTCCAGTGCTGGCTAATTTGGAACCTAAAGTGAGTTAGATCATAATAAATTAAATTTAGATTTCTGTACATCAGTTAAATAATTCCCTAGACAGAATTCTACTTGAGAGGAAGAAGAAATAATACATGGTGGAAATGTTATAATGAAGATCTTATCCAATAATCCGTAACTGATGTGCTGTCCTGGATGAGCAAAGGGAGTTTCCTTGTTTCAGTGCTTACGGTAATCAAGAAGCAGGTAAATTATCAGTTGACTTGAATGACAACTACCAATTCAAGCCAATCATAAAATTGTTGGACTATATAATGACCTGTAAGTTGTGTTGTTGTTTTTTCCAATGAGGCAAGTTGCAACTTTTGCAATGAGGCAAGTCCTTTTCTTCTAAAACACCACCTAAGAGATTGACCTATACGGTCACATTGAGAGGAAGGGCATTTGGTTGAAACGCACCATTACCTGTAGCAGTTTTTCTTGGACTGTACCATTGAGATGTCATATGCTAGGGGCACATGTGCGTCTGCTCCCTATTTATTTAAATGCCCTGCAGATAGAAAGCTAGCATATCAGTGAGAGGCTAGGC
Organism: Lerista edwardsae; assembly: GCA_029204185.1. NCBI lineage: Eukaryota > Metazoa > Chordata > Lepidosauria > Squamata > Scincidae > Lerista > Lerista edwardsae. The sequence goes on along the minus strand of JAJKFI010000008.1, from coordinate 6,753,813 downwards.
CGAAACAAGTCTCTCTGATGTGCAAGTCTGGATGTGCAAGCCTGGATAGTGTAGAAAGTTATTTTAACTATTTTTGGATGGGAGACAGAATGCCAGGCTGTGACAAGCTGCAGTACCTGTTATGGCAGAACAGAGTTACTGTGGAACTGATCAGCCAGTGTGGGAATGTGTGAGAAGGCCAGCCAGGAAAAAATGAAGTACGACCTTGAGGACCTATCCAGGCTTCACTTATAATTGCCAGCTGAAGCTCGACGGCATGCAGCCAGAGGAGAAAAACACACTGTGAAGGCTACATCTGGGACTGAGGATTCAGTGAATCACAGAATACTGTATATCTGTTAAAAAAAAACCTCACACAATTGAAAAATGTTTTAGACTAGCCTGCCCAGTAAGCTGCCTTTGGCATTTGCTTCGGCATGGGAAAGCGCGGGTATAAATCCTTCAAATAAATAAAATAAATGGATGTTAGAAAGATGTACTCAACATGGCATATTTTGAAAACAGGAAGGTTGGACCTCAGTCTTATTTGCACTTACCTGTGAGTAAGTCCAATTGAACTCAGTGAGATTTACTTCTGAGTAGACATACATAGTATTCAGTTGTTGACCTTGTAGCTGTCCAGTTTCATTGGCTGCTTTAAATCCAAATGCTATTTTGCTTGTAGACGAATAAACTGTGTATTTGCATTCCTGTACCTATTTGAGGTGGGGCCATAGTTTAGTACTCATGCTTTGAATGCAGAGTTCCAGGTCCGATCCCTGCCAATGTTCCCTTCAGGTGTGGCAACAGTTCATAATACTTATGTCCAAGCCCTGGGCAGAACCCAACCACAATGAAGCCCACACACAAGTTCAAAGCATGCTTAACTTTGCCACGGAAAGAAATGGAAGTGCAAAGCGCTGAACCACAGTTGGCTTGTGCCCTTTTTAAAGGGCATCTTTGTTTTGACATGGACCACAGGCTAGATTCAATCCTACACCCAACTGTTCTCTGCATCTTCAATGATTCTAGGATTCACTGGGTGCAGTTTCTCCTGATCTTTTACTGCATTGATAAATCATGTTTTACAAGATGCCTTAAAAAAACATCAACAGTATTGATTGCACGATATATTGGACTCCTACCAAAAGCTTGCAAACGGGTTACATATATCCTTCTGCTTGTAAATAGCCGGATGGGCTAGAGTGGCCTTAAGGATTAATGGGTTTAAGAGCATCCTGTAATACTTTATCTTCTCAAATCCTCAGCTATTGTTCAAAGTGCAAGAATTCTTTTCATCTCTCACTGATCCATCGGCAGCTAGGGATGCTATATAAGCAATGAAGAATTTAGTAAAAATGACACTGTAAGTATCTGTATTTATTCTTCCTGCAAATGTGCTTCATCTCCAAGGCAAAAATAATCTTTACAATTGCCAGCAATGGCAAATTTGCCTTGGGATATGTGAATAAGTTAGAGCTTTCCTGACTTGTGCGGAACTGCTGGCTGTAAAGTTATGCAATCAAAAATGGACTAATGTTGAGCTTTTCAATGCAGAACGTAAGTCAAACCCCTCTCTATTTTTCCTACTGGTGTGGCTCCATATAAACAGAACATATAAAGGTTTCTTACGGCTAGCAATTGTGAATAGATATGATTACTATTTATTAGCAAAATGCTAGTTATGGTGGTTAGGTTTGAGATGCGAGTCCACTGGATGGAGGTACAGTCTTCTTTATATGTGGCCTCGCTATCAGGGACTTTGCATATCTGCGAGGGGCAGAATTGTTACTTGCCTCATTATCTGCACCTCTGTCCTCATTATCCACTATGCAGAAAGGCTGCATGGACCTTCAGAATGGCTCCTGCGACCAGCACTGACCCCTTTAAAATGGCTGACAGAAGCAACCAGTGGCCATGTTTAAGGGGTCCATGCTGGTCGCAGGTGCCATTCTGAAGATTCCAGAGGTCTTTGCAGCCTTCAGAGCTCTTTTGGCACTTCCTGCTGCCTTCCTGAGGGTCTCTGCTGGATTCTTCTGATGCAGATAAGGTCTCCCTTGCACCTAACCCCATTAATCCCATAGGCTCAATGATTCATTATCTGCAAATTCGCTGTCTGCGAGGATTTCCAGGAACCTAATCCTAGTGGATAATGAGGACTGACTGTATGTTGCACTCTGGGGTTTCCACTAGCCCCAGGATCATCCCCTGGTATCTCCAGGTAGAGCTGGAGAATACTGTGCTTGTCTGATACTGAGAAACCGTAGATAACTGAGCTTGAAGGACCAATGGTTTGAGCCATTAGGAAGCCTATTCCTGTAAAACAAAAGAGAAGGGAGGAGCAGTTGCTGCCCAGCAAACGGCCTGCCTGGGGACAGAGGCGGAGGAGGTCCATCCCCTCCACTCGTTCCCTGCTCCTGTGGGATGTGGTACCCTCTTGGATGTCGTACCCTTGTGCCATGCTCATCTTGCACACCCGTAGAGGGCAGCTCTGAGGATCTACCAAGTCTCTAAAAAGTCAAAAGGAATCAACATATTTAGCCTCGTGCCTCACTTCAGATGGACGGGATCCCTAAGGGGAGCCTCTGAGGACCATCTTCATATCTCCAGGCCCTATAGGGCCTTAAAGAGCATGAAAGCTCCTCTCTCTTGAGGTTGTAGCCAGTCCTCACAGGGAAAGCAATGCCTTGGCGTTGCTTACTGGCTACTATGGCAAAGGAGAGGAGCTATTTACACAGCAATTTAGATACGTAAGTCCTTGCAAAACTTACACCACCCCCCACAGGGATGCTACTGTTCCCATGTCTGGTCCCAATTTGCACCCTTGCAGTGGAGGTTTTGATTGAATGGCTCTTTTCAAACAAGGCATCACAGCAGTCAGTTTACAGCATTTTATAAATGAATGGTGAAATTCATTGGTTGCAAGTTACTGGAAGTATTTTCTGTGCATACCCCCATTGACATGAATGAGAGCACAATTAACCTGCGCTGGAATAGCCAGCCCAGCCCACCTGCGCTGCATTTTCCCCTTGCCCCTGGGGTAAGCCCCAGCCAGTCCTATAGGGCTGCTCAGATCTGTACCTGCAAAAGAGCAGGGGTAAGTCCATGTGGCCAGGAGCAGCCAGAATCAGGGCCACACAGCCTGGGAACAGGGATTTGGATATGGCCCAACGGCTGTGTCCTGTCTCTGCCCACAATGCCGCCCCATTAGCCTCCTGCTTCCTCTGGCACACCTCAGTACGGCCCTGCGCTGGCACAGCCAAGCTAGCGCTCGACTGGCGCAACCAATGGGTGTGGCAGTGCCCATGAGCTGGCGCTGCTGCTTGCGCTGGCCCAGAACCAAATCTGTGGCACAGACGCACCTTACGGCACATTTGCAACAGCGCTACACCTGTACAACGCCAGGTTAGAATTGCACCCTGGGAGTGCAATCCTAAACTGGAGTTAGGCTGGCACAGTTAGTCCACAAAAGTTTGGCTGCCACAAGTGCCATTGTAAAGGATGTTTGGACCACTCTCAGAGTCAGGGAGGCCAGCACACAGACGTACGCCATCCTCCCTGACTCTGCAAGTGGTCCAAACGTGCTTTACGTGGCCCTTGTGCGGGCCAAACTTTGCTGGCCTAACTGTGCCGGCCTAACTCCAGTTTAGGATTGCGCCCTGAGTGTTATAACGAGCAGAGTCTCTCAGCTTCCATTCATTTTAATGAGGCTTATGCAAGAGCAGCTTTTAAGTGGATCATGGGCTGGATCACTAGTCAGCATGGCTTTGGTAGCATGTGATGAATCATGTCTGAAAAAATATACTGGATATTTTTTTCCTCAAAAATCTGCAGGCATGTAGATAAGGATGATCCTGCTTTTACAGTATACATTTAAACCTCCAGAATTTGTATCCCATCCTTAGAGGTGCTTAAAAAAGAAAAGAAAAATCCCTCACACTTGCAGTAGGATTTTGGCCATTTGGAGCTATCCTATGATTCCTTTACAGATGACATACTGTATATAATGACAGACTTTACTATTTTCAACTCGTCCCATCAGTGAAACGGATGTATGGGACATGGGCCATTCATTTTCTGGAACCATCACTGTCCCCACCTCCCCTTCGTATTATTGCATAAAATGTGCTGTCAAATGTGAATAAAATCAATTATGGGATAAAATTGCCTGCTTCAAAAGTTTCATTTTGTGCCATTAGCAGGCAAAAGAGACTTGGCTACGGAGTTAACAATAATAAAAAAAAAATCAATTATTGGATAAGATCACAAATTTTTTTGGTGTCAGAGCGATTGTACATGTTTTGAATCGTGCTGTACTACACGCAGGTTGAGATCAAAGAGGCTGTGCTTCTGTAATGATGTGATTTTATCAGCGACACATTGTGTTTGCTTCCACAGAGCAGGGACAAAGCCATTGTGCGCTACTGAACAAAAGGACAGGTTGGCTCTTCTGTAGAATAGAGGGTGGCACTCAGTGCAAACAGCGGTTGCTTCTGATACAGATCATGGGGCTGTGGATTTGAATGGGTAGTAAAAGTTGCAATGAAAATGCCAACTCAAATGGCAATTTTAAGATTCTCTCCTTTATTGTGAATTCATTAATCCAGACGGATCCCTCTGTTCCACCCAAACTTCATGTGGTATCTTTTGATTTCTAGTCTTCTCTGTGCCACTAAAAAAACAAAAGCAAAATAAATAAATAAATCCCAGATTCTTTTCCATCATCAGTCCCTCCGCTTAAATACATTTTTTCCAAGTATTTTCACATATAAACTGATATATTGCAAGTATGTTTAGACAAGTGTTTTTGCATAAGTGAATGGAAATTACCCCTGCTAACTTAACCAACAGGTACCTTCTAAAGTGGTGTTCTCTTACATTTAGTGTGGAGACAGCAATTATCCTTCTTCACTCCAGCATGTAGTCCTTTTCAGTGGTTGTTGCTGGCAGTTCTCTCACAGCTCCATCCTATAGGGGGTGTGGCACTGACACGACATCGTTGTGTTGGCGCCACGCCATTAGCGCAGGGGTGCTGATCGGCACCCCCAGGTTGGCTGAAGCCGGCCGGTGCAAGGGAGGCGCCATCAGTGATTGGGGCGGGGAGAGGGCATTCTATTCCTGGGAGGGTGGTGGGTGGGCCGGCAGGCATGCCCAGTTTGGGCAGGTGCAGATCCAAGGAGCGCACCTGGGAGGCTGGAGCGCGAACATGCCCTTGCCGGGGAGGATGCTCCAGCCTCCTTGACGCAGCGTCGGATATGTAACTGACTGGCCAGCCTCGCCATTCCGGCGCTACGTAGGATTGCACACTCAGTGTATGCTTGTACACCTGTGTGTGTGTGTGTGTGTGTGTGTGTGTGTGTGTGTGTGTGTGTGTGTGTGTGTGTGTGTAGATTTTGAGCTTTAGGGGGATGCAGAACCATTTATGTATTTATTTTGCTGCATAAATTGCATTGTTGACTTTTGGTTGAAAAGCAAAATAACAATATCAATGCTGCTTCTGCTACTTCTTCTTCTACTACTACTACTACTACTACTACTACTGCATACACTTCGACATTTTTATTTTTCCATATCTTATTATATACAATTTCTAGGGAGTGGAAGAGGTCTAGGGCCATACATTCCATCACAAATTTTGGCAAAAGATTTTGATAACGTTCCCAATCCGGAAGAACATCATTCAGGACACAGCCCAAGAAGTGACATTGCACCAATGCTACGTGTGAGCATCGGTGCAACGTCACTAGCGCCAAAACGGGAGTGTCAAATGGCACCCCTGTGTCAGCGCTAGAGCTCTTGGGCTGACGCTAGCAGTAGCAGTAGCCCAAGAGTGCTGCTGTTGAGCCACCCTTGCTCCAGGCAAACCTGGCTGCTGCGAGGGAGGTTCTGGGAAGAAGGAGGCCGGGCAAGAGGGAGGGAGGGACTGGGCAGGCTGGTGGGTGTACTGGCCTAGGAGGGGAGTGGGGCTGGGATACAGCTGGTAGGCTGCATGCAAGGCTCCATTCCCGGGCTGTGCGGCCCCAATTCGGGCCATATGGCGTCCTTGGCTCTGCACCTGCTATGTAGCAGGCACAGATCCCAAGGAAACACATCCCTCAGGCAAGGGTATGAATTTGTCCTTGCCCTGGGGAGGCTCCCTAGTGCGCCTAAGGTGCGCTGGATACAGCGCAGGCCCCCTGGCCTTGCCATTCCAGCGCAATTTAGGATTGGGCTCTCAGTCCTTGTTTCCAAACCAAGAATGGAGAGGTTGAGTATTCTGATCTGATGGCCAGCAGTGTATTTTGCTGCACAATCAACCTCCATTGTAAATTATGAGGCTCCATAATACACTAACGGTTACCATCTAGTGGTAAGGCCTTCATATTTGTGGAATACGTGTCTTCAAGATTAGCTGGAACAATACAGACAAATTCAAAACCATTTTTTTTACTACACATTAATACATATTTAATAGATCAAAGTTAAGTTCATCCAAGCATGTCCCTCACACAGGAATGCTTATCTCGAGTGTAGACATAATGTAGACAAAGAGGAGCTTCCATCAAATTATGCAACAGTGTGCTCCACAGGAAGGACCATTGGAGGATCTGGGTTGCAGTATTCCAGCGTAGACAGGAACTCTCGGGAGACGTCTTCAGAAAGCTATTATGCCTCAAGTCTTGATTTGTAAATGAGATATAATAGCCTGCATTGGAGGATTGCGCTAAAGAATAAAAGGAAGACTGTTCAACATTTTACACGCTCAAAAATGGCTGTGGGAGTAGAAGAGGAGCTAATTGGATAGAAGAGTGGTGAGCTCTCAAAACACAGAAGAGGGAAGGTGGACTTTTCAGGGCAGAGGGGACTGAGAGTTGGCTTACAGCGCAATCCTACCATGCTCTTAGGCTGGTCTCACAAGTCTCTTGTGCCAGGCCAGTACTGTCACAAATGTGCTGTAAGGCATGCTTGCGCGGACTCAGGCTGCGATCCTATACCTGCTTTACTGGGAGTAAGCCCCATTGAAAATAATGGGACTTACATCTGAGTAGACATGCATAGGATTGTGCTGACAAGGTCAGCTGAGTCAGCTGGACTGACAAAAGGATCTATGCCAAGCCCACTAAGGCTGAATCCATCCTCTGCTCCTCCCCTTCCCAGGGAGGTGAGTTAGCTCTGGCTAAGTTTGGCTGGTGTGAGGCATTGAGGAGGATGAAAGGAGGGGAGATTGGGGCGGAGGGGGGGAGATGGTGAGCCAATGGGAGAACTTCCTAGGAGGAGGGTGGAACTGGCCTCTGGCAGATAGGTCATATTGTTATGTATCCAGGAGGATAGCGAGGGTTAAGCCTGAGCAAGAGGGTTGGAGGGCTGGAGCTAATCACCCCTCCAATCAGGAGACCTGAGCTAGATGAATACTGAAGTTAGTTAGGCCTGTTGCCTGTGCTCAGAGTTTTCTAATTAATCTGTTGCTGTACGATAAAATGCTCAAGCTGCACCTACCTTGTCTGAGGGTGCAATCCTAAACTGAGTTAGGCTGGCATAAACTAAGCCAGCAAAGTTTAGCGGGCAAAAGGGCCACCGTAAATGATGTTTGGACTACTCTCAGAGGCAGAGAAGGCAGCATACAGACGTGAGCCATCCTCCCTGACTCTGAGAGTAGTCCAAACACGCTTTATGGTGGCCCTGGTGCATGCCAAACTTTGCTGGCTTAGTTTATGCCGGCCTAACTCCAGTTTAGGATTGTGCTCTGAGTTGAGTCTGCAAAGAACCCAGTATTTTACACGTAGCCTACCCCCCCCCCCCGCCCCCAAGCAGGCTGGCCTTACGCTGGCCTGCTTGGATCTTCAGAGATTTTGCTGGCACAGATCTGAGTAGCCCTATTGGGGTGAGTGGGACATTACTTGAGATACAGGGAGATATGTCCAGTTACTCCGAGGTGCTCTACAGTCACCTTCTAACCAGGGCTGGTGTGTATGTGTGTGTGTGTGTGTGTGTGAGAGAGAGAGAGAGAGCATTCTTAATTGTTTCAACAGTCTGGATGTGCATTCAGGCCTCAGCTGACACAGAATTGGTTTAATTTGAAATATGGTATGTGTGCATGTCTTGGAGCTGGAGCATCAACCAATGAAAAAGAGGTGGAGTAATTGCAAATTGGGTCATTTTCAAATTGGGTTGAGTAAGTGTAAATCGGATTATGCAGAATTGTGATGATTGTAAGCTGCCTTGTGCAGTTTTTAACTGGAAAGGTGAGGTATAAATTCATACAACCAGTAAAAATAAATACGTTGATCTGCATCTGACTCTCAGGGGATAGGAGGGGAAACTACTGAAGTGTGTACTATACCCCTCAGCTCTTGTCTATCCTAATGTTCTGAAGTATATTCAGTGTTTGAAGTTCCTCTATCGTGGTTTCCCCATAGGCAGAAAACTAGCACAGCAGGGAGAAAGAGTCTTGTCCAGCCTTTCTGTTTTGCTAGTTTTTTACTTGTAGGGATTTTGTTAAAGCAGGGCTATGTTAAACAGGGCATTCCTCTCAACAGTTTGAAGTGGTCAGCTACTTTCTCAAGACCCAATCACTTCATTTCCACTTTGTTCTACTGCATGGAAGGATTTGACAGAAAGAGAAAAACATAAATAACACCCTGTGGCCAGTTCTAATGGGCATAAATGTTTGTACATGCAGGGCTCTGACATTGATTGGGATGACCTCTGGGATCAGTTTGAAGAAAGAAAGTACCTGAGTGCCCGGAAATGGAAAGGTGGAGAGGACCCATATCGACTCTATGCCTTCAACCAGCGGGAGAGTGAAAGGATTCCCAGTGACCGGGCCATCCGGGACACCAGACACCACAGGTTCCTAATTCTTTCTTTTCCTTTTCTGCCTGCTTTGCATTATAGGACGCAAGACAATCATGCCAGAGGGACTTGACCATTCCTTAGTCAAGCTAGATGCAAGCATTTTGATGTCTCCTGTGCTCCCCGAGGCACAGTGGGCCACTGGGAGATACACAAAGCTGGACTAGATGGGCCTTTTCCTTGATCCAGCAGGGCTCTTTTGATGTTCTTATGTGATTGAACAGCTCAAAGTTCTGTAGGCTTCACCAGCACTGTAAGTGGCACCTCCAGAGATGCAATTATTTCTTCTAATAATGAATCAGTGGGTTCCATCAATGACAGTATTATTTATGCATGTCTTGCATATTTGGATGCCTGAAGTGCTTTGTAGTAACTATTCAAGCCCTGTGCAGTAGACCATTGGTCTCCAAACTACAGCCCAGGGGCAAAATCTGGCCCACCTCAAAATTTCATCTGGCCCACAGCAACCTTTTTTTGGGTTATTATATATCATTTCTCAGTTTAAACTTGGCATTGTTGCTTTTTAATGGTCACATTTTGTTCTGAATCATGTCTTATCGATTACAGATATGCCCCAGTATCCGCTGATTTGTATCCACTGTTTCAGTTATCCACAGATACCATGGATACTGGGATGCCTATTAAAAAGATAGGAGAATATTCAACAAATCTCTCTTTTTTATCTTGTTGTAGCAAAACCACTGATGTTCCCCTTTCTTTAAAAAGGCGTCCCCAGTATCCGCAGTTTCAAGTAGCCACGGTGGGGTCTGGAATGGGACCCCAGTGGATACCGGGGCATGCCTGTACATAAAAGATCCAATTAATAATTCATTCGCTAGTTCATTCATTTATAAAACTGATTTTTTTTTTGGCCCGCAAAAATGTGTAAAATATATGATGTGGCCCATGTACTGAAAGGTTTAGATACCCCTGCGGCAGACCATTAACAGTAGCATTTTAAAGATAAAGATGAAAGGGACAGAATTGGAAAGGGATGGAAAAAGAATGACCCAAGGCCACTCAGAGACATCATGATCAGGTAGGGATTTGAGCCCAGCATCCCCAGTCTATTTGTAACACACTCTCTGGTAAATCACTCTAGTAGTCATTGCCTCTGTCCATACATGTGATTTGTTGAAAGTTACCTATCACGACACTAAAGCCTTTGGCTCACTGTGGGCATAATCCTAACCCCAGGTTAGAATAGGCAGGCCGACACAACTGCCCCATATCCAACCTGTGGCTCAGAGCTGCTGCCAAGTTACCTAGGGAAAGGGGAATTTATTCCCCCAGGCAGCACACAGAAGCCTGACTAGGGCTACTCAAAGCTGCACCACTGAAACCGGTGGCACAACTTCTAGTGGCTGAATCAGGGCCGCCTGAGCCAGGGATGGGAGTTAGGATCTGGTCCAAAGGCCAGATCCTGGCTCCTCCCCTCCCGGGGCTGGGCCGCTTTGGGCCCGCCCGTTCCCTGCCTCCTGCTGCCTTGTTTCACCCTTCCCCCACCCTGTTAAGCCTTCCGCCACCCTCCCAGAGTCCCTGTGCCAGCCTAAAAGGCCAGCCTCACCTTCGGGTCTCTGGGCCCGGGCAATGAGGCAGCAAGACCAGAGCCCATCTGTGCATTGGCCTAACTTGTCTTAGGCTGGTGTAAACGCGCTTTACGGCATGTTCGCAGCACCAGAGGCCAGCACAAGGGACTTGTGCCAGCCTATCAGCTGGTTTCGATTGCTCTGCCCAGCTGCTTGATCTTTCAGTTAAATGAGAAATAATTTGGTACAAACAGCCCTTCTTACCGGGTTATCACATACAAGGCTCTTAGTCCATCATTCCAGAATAATCTGAAAGGACAATAATCTGAAATGTCCTCAAAAAGGACATAGTAGAATTAAAAAAAAAGTATAGAAGAGAGCAACCATAGTGATTACTGGGCTGGAGCACCTCCCTTATGAGGAAAGGTTACAGCATTTGGGGCTCTTCAGTCTAGAAAGAAGGTACCTGAGGGGGGACATGATTGAGACATACAAAATTATGCAGGGGGGATAGTTTGGGGGTTCTCCTGGATCCACAGCTGCACCTGGAATCACAGGTGGCGGCAGTGGCCAGGGGAGCCTTTGCTCAGCTTCGGTTGATCTGCCAGCTGCGACCATACCTGAGCTGCGCAGACCTGGCCACGGTGACCCATGCCCTAGTGACATCCAGATTAGACTACTGCAATGCGCGCTACGTGGGGCTGCCTCTGAAGACAGTCCAGAAATTACAACTAGTGCAGAACGCGGCTGCTCGTGTGGTTGCTGGGGCTCGTCGGTTCGACTCTGTCAGGCCGTTGCTTCAGCAGCTGCACTGGCTGCCAGTTTCTTTCCAGGCCCAATTCAAAGTGCTTGTTTTGACCTTTAAAGCCCTTTATGGCTCGGGTCCGGGGTATTTGAGGGACTGCCTCCTCCCATATAATTCTGCCCGGACTCTTAGGTCATCGGGGGGGGGGCTGTGCCGCCACTAGGAGAGGTGAGGGGGATGGCGGCCAGGAATAGGGCCTTCTCAGTGGTGGCCCCCTGACTTTGGAACACCCTCCCCTTAGAATTAAGAACTGCTCTCTCTTTGGTGACATTCCGGCGGGGGCTGAAGACTTTTTTATTCAAAAAAGCCTTTAACTGTTGACAGGTGGGCTGACATTTTTTAACATTTTTTTTACATTTTTTTTTTACATTTTTTACGTTCTATCTTTTAAATTGTGGGATCCACGGGGTTTTGCTGTTTTGCTGTTTTTTTTAATTCTTAACTGTTTTTAATTATTGTTTTTAATATTGTTTTAATTGCATATATTGTATTGCTTTCTAATGTTGTAAGCCGCCTTGGGTGCCCTCGGGCAGAAAGGCGGGGTATAAATTGAATAAATAATAAATAAAAATAAAATAATAGAGTAGATAGAGGGAATCTCTTTTCCCGCTCACACAATACCAGAACCAGGGGACATCCTCTAAAGCTGAATGTTAGGAAAGTTAGAAAAAACAAAAGAAAATATTTCTTTACCCAGCGTGTAATTAGAATGTAGAACTTGCTGCGAGATGAGGTGATGGCATTGGGCCTGGATGCCTTTAAAAGGGGATTGGATAGATTTATGGAGGAAAACTCCATCACAGGTTACAAACTATGAAGGGTATGTCCAGTCCGAGATTAGCTGGTTGCTCATCATGAGGGCCGGGTAGGAATTTTTTTCTGTCATCCAAATTGGCCATAGATGGCAGGGTTTTTTTGCCTACCGCAGACTGGCGAGGGAGGGATGGGTGTTCAGTAGGTTTCATGATTTACATTTGTGTTTAATAAAGTTAAACCCCACCCTTGGGGTGGGGTCTCTTCCTTGGGGGTGGTGCAAAGATAATAGGCTACTTTAGAATGCCAGATGCAGGGGAGTGGCAGTGGGATACAAGTATCTGGTTTTCTTGTGTGCTCCCTGAGGCATCTGGTGGGCCACTGTGAGCTACAGGAAGCTGGACTAGATGGGCCCTTGGCCTGATCCAGCAAGGCTGTTCTTATGTTCTTAATCTTCTCTGACTGGCAGCATCCATCCACACTCTCAGACAGAGAGGTCTTTAAGACTCTTGCTTTTCAGGGCAAGGGCTGGAGAGCAATGATAGAGCACCTCTTTTGCATGCAGAAGGTCCTAGAGTCAATCCGAGCCGCAGAAGCAACATCAGGTGTGTGTGGGTGAGAGTCTTTAGAGGCGTTCTAGGTAATCATCTGGGTCAAAAGATGTCAATCCTCTGGTCACATGGTACTGTCCGTTGCCAACTGTAGGTATTAGGGGCATGCACTGCTTTCATTTATGCATTTATTTGCTGGTCAGGAGATGCTGGTCACTGTTTTCTGCATGATCCTTCCACTCATAGTAAGAGCAATTCATATCTGGCAATGCTGTGAGAACATGAAGAGAGGTCTTATTATAGCAGAGGAGGTGCACACATTATCCCAGAAACAGCATGAGCATCGCTCCCATGCCATAGAACACAACACAATGTCAACATCCATTGGCGCCCGAAGGACCTAACAGAAAAGTGACCCCAAAATTTGTCATGCGTTTGGAGATTTGAATTTAAGCCTGGCTTTTACTTCTAAACAACATCTGTGAAACCAGATCCTCTCTTTTCCTTAATGCAGATATCATGGCAGGAGCCCGTTTATGCCAGATAATATTCTGTTGATGCTTAACTGCAAGAACTGCTGAGATTTTCACTCACTCGCCTCATATAGCCAGATGCTATTTCCTCCAGAGGGAAGCTGACAGCCCTGATGGGTGTCAGTTAATAGCTAAGCAGAGAGTTTGTCATTCCTAGTGAGAAATTACAAATGCAATATTTACCATCTGCTTTATTGAAGAGGGAAGTAGATTTAACTCACCCCTCATTGCATCCTTGCTCTTGGTGTGGCGTCTGTACCCCAGGGGCACTTTGTTTGCTCTGTGTGCGTATGTGTTTGGAAAGAAGAAATCACATTGCTAGGGAAAGAGAAGGCACAGAACATAGGTGCAGAATGGGCTAATTATTTCCTGCATGCAGTAATTGGGTTCTGATTTATCGATGATGTCAGAACAATACTATGGAGGATGCACTATCAACTCAGTACTGGAGCAGCCTCCATGAAAGGAGGAGCACCTTGAAAATAAAGAAAGCCAGACATCTGGTAGGTAGGATGGGGTGTAGGAGGTAGAAAGAGGAAAAAAAACCCACAGGCAACAAGACGGAATGAAAGAACTCCCAGTAGAAAAAAATGTTCTGTCACTGGACAGCTGTTTGGAGAGATTTAGCAGCTATGCTCTGGCACCACAATGAGCTTTGCAAAGTCACAGTGCCAATACATCTCATTGGAAGAGAGGCCAGGGATGGTGCATTTGATTACCCAGTGCTGTCTGGGGGGCTAATGAAAGCTGTCAGCACAGACCTCAGAAGCGGGGAGAATTTCAGTCTCCGAATCCTTTAGAGATCATTAGTGCAGGCACTCATTCCCAAGCACGAATGTGGTGATGAGCATGCAAAACGCTTGAATTTTGACACAAAATGGTATGGGTCTGTCTTGCCCCAACTGCATTTCTCCAGATGAGGATTGCATTTTTAAACAGCAAGAAGGATGCCTGTCTCTCTTGCCATATCGATGACCAGCCTGTGACTTGGATGCCACAAGGTGACAGCAGCAGGTGTTTCTGACATTCTTGGATAGGAATTGGAAAGATGCTTGGCTCCGACATGGAATCACGCCAGCTCAGCAAAGGCTAGAACATGCCAAAGATCTGTGGGCGACATAAGCATTGTTGCGCATGTTAGAATTTCTGGCCTCTACCTTACTGAGGACTTGATTTGTGGCACACTTGCCACAGAGGTTGGCCACCATTGATGTACTCAGTCAGCAGAGTTTCAGATTCCAATATCTTCCAGTGTCACTTCAAAAAGTGAGACCACAGCTCATTACTAGCTCATTTTCTCCAGGATCTGCATCTGCTGTGTGATTGCGTTGCTTGAGTGTTATTGTTCTTTGCCCTGAAACCAGTCAAAGAAGACTGATCAGGCTCCCTGCCAATTCATCCATGAATGTGATCAACAATGCATGGTAAAAATTTTGCTGCCCTGATAAATAATAAATCTGAATAACCAGTCTGAAATGAGGAGCATGTGGAGGGTAGTTAAGTAACAGATGAATGAATTATAGCCCAATCCTAAGTTGTGGGCTCCTGGGAGCACAGCAGTGGCCAGGTGGCTACTGCTGCCTCCCATGGTAGCCAGGTAGCTGCAGGAGGCTCCTCTGGAGAAGGGGACATTCATCCCCTTTCCCTGCAGTAAGGGTGCAGGGCGGGCAAGCTGTCTACTTGGCTCTGCGCCAGCTATTTTGAGGCCCTCTGTATAAGGCTGTGGGGTCCTGCATGGAGGTCAGGATCTGGCAGCGAGAGTGAGAAGCAATCAAGCGATACTGCTGGGCAGCCTCCCATTCATTCCAGTGGATTGTGCATGGAAAAGAGCTATGTAGCACCCAGTAAAAAGGTTGGGAATTGCCCAGCAACCTGGAAGACTGTAGCCTGGTAATCACAAAAATGAATGCAGTTATAGAACTGAAAAGTGAGTGAGTGAGTGAGTGAGTGAGTGTGTGTGTGTGTGAGAGAGAGAGAGAGAGAGAGAGAGAGAGATCTCCAAATACAGAAAGGCTTACAGCTGGAAGGGGAATTCTGTAATACTGGTCTAAAGAGGTACATAAAGAATGAGAAACAAAGCGAGGGAACTTTGAAGCGGTCTTTTAGGGAAAATGACCTAAGTGCAAGATTTATTAGTCTTCTGATTTGTTCTTCCTGGAGAAGTGATGGAAGCCCCACAGCTTAAGTCAATGAGCAACAGAAAAATCTGGACTTGGCAGGAGAAGGACACAATGACCTAATAGGCTGTTATTCCAATATTCGCGCATTCCAGTGATTCTGCTCCACACCTGCAACTAAAGGATGAAAAACAACTGGATGTTAGTGGTATATCCCCTCCCCATTTCCCCCTCTATTTCCAAACCTTTGACAAAGTTTTGGTGAGCAGGAAATGTTCTCACAGTATGTTCATCCAGCACAGAATCAGAATTACATCAACTCTTAAGCATACTGTGATCATGAAATTAAGTTTATTGTTCTATGCTGAGAGAGCCCACTGGACTCTTACAGCCCAACACTAACTAGGACTAGGGTGCCTGTTGCGACAGCGGAACACCGTTCTGCTATCGTAAACGGCTATACAGTGGTGCACTGTGGACACAGCTGACAGCCATTTTGGGTTCGCTGCCACAAACCAAGATGGTGCCAGAAGTCTGCTGCCAGCTACCTCTGGCAGAAGTGGTGAGCTGATAGTGGTGACAGGAGGTGGGTGGAATAGATCAGGGAAGGGGAAAAAAAGAGGGGCTTTGGGGGAGAGGGGGCAGGCAGGAGGTGGAATGAGAGTAGGAGAGGGATATGTTTCAGCAGCAGTAGTTTATGCCAGATCCTAACCCCATTCCCTATCCTCTTCCCTCTCCCTAACTCGCCTCAGACTTGCAGCACCAAAATGCAGTAGATGGCTCCTTGAGCACCGCATAGATGGCATATGGATGTCACATGGATGATGTACCAACTTTGCAGCCTTGGCACATGGATGTCTCATGGATGATGCGGCAACTTCATGATGATGTCACATGGTTGACGTGCTGATGTCATTGCAACGGTGCACTGCCGTCAGGAAGCAGTGCCGTGGATAATAGACCCTGCTGGTATTTGCACGGATGCTGGGGGAGTTACTAGGAAGATCTGCACCGATATTGCTTTGCCAGGACAGGCTTGGCATGTGGCCCTTATTGCACTGGTGTTGGTGCACCATTTGTGTGGCATTGTCAAGAAGGGCTTAGGAGATGATGGACTTCACACTGGAATCTGCGTGATGCTGGTGCAGCGTCCAAAAGGATTATGCCATAAGTTAGCACCATGTACGTTGAAGGGATGACGATGATGATAATGGCACTGAAATGGGGTGGGGGGGGAGGCAGTCTCTTTTTGTAATGCCCAATTACAGTCACTCCTTAGTACGTATTGCAGAATTCCTTCTGGATGCTTTTCTCCACTGAAGGCTCTTTAATTCAAGATGGGAGGCACCGTCTTAAATTCGTGCATAGCCTAGTGCTAATACAGAACAGAAAAGGGGAGAAAAGGTCTGTTTAAACAGCTACTCTCAGAAGATTACAAAATTAAATTTAGTAGTAATAAATAATAATGACCAAACAAACAACGTTTGTGAGAGAGAATGCATATAAAAGAAATAATAAAAAAATGGCTTTAATGGAACACAGGAATGTAGTAGACGTGCTGCAAAGGCATGCAATTGATATGCGGAGGGGGGAACCTGAGTTACAGGTTTTTTTTTACTGGTGTGGGTCACCCTCTCCTTGCAGACATCCAGCTCTAAATTCATGTGCATATAATGTGTCGTGCATCATGTGCCTAGAGAAAAGAAATAAGAAGGTTGTCAGGCAGTCCAGCATTGCAGAGAAGTCAATGGAGAAAGAGGAGGGCAGAGTGAAGAAAAGTCAAGCAGTTTGAACCAGGAATTTCTGATTTACAAGTTGCAGCTCACCATCACCATTCCCAGAACCTGGGCTGGTCTAACCTAGGATACTCTGTACACTTGCCCAAACCAGCCAAAGTAGACCAGGCTGGGCTTCGTATGCTGGGCAGTACAAAAATGTAAGAGATTAGGGGTACAATCCTAACCAATTTTCCAGCACCGGGGTTAGGGTAATGCAGCTCTGAGACAAGGGAACAGACACTATCTTACATTATGAGGTGGGCTCCCTGGCTACTACTCCACTGCAGAATGCATCATATGCCCCATTGGCACAGCTGTGTCAGTGCTGGAAAGTTGGTTAGGATTGCACCCTAACTGCATTGTCCTTGTTGGCTGAAGTGTTGCCTCCCTGCACCTCCTAGGCCTAGGCTCAGCATTCTGTTGCTGAGACTGCAGTTTGAAAAAGAAGTGAAGGTTAAGACACAAAAACAGCCCTGTGGGCCTGTGATGAATTTTATACAGCATGAGAACAATCTTGCATGAAACCTGCTGCTTTGGGGAGAAGCTAAAGCAATTCGATTTCAACACAGCGAAGATTTGCTTTGTATGGTCTTCCACAATCCCCTATTGATTTCTCCAATGGCCTTATTTTCTTCCTCCATATTTAGTTAACTTATGTACACCTATTTAGTGTCTGCTAGAATAAACCTGCAGAGTCACAATAAGCGGGCACTAGAGCTGTAGCCTGGAAGAAAATGTGGTTGTTCAGAAACCAGTGCTTCTGGGGCATCCTCTTGAGTCACAATAAGCGGGCACTAGAGGTGTCTGTGTGTTTTGTGTTTTGGCAAACTAGAGCTGTAGCCTGGAAGAAAATGTGGTTGTTCAGAAACCAATGCTTCTGGGGCATCCTCTTGAGCTTGAACAGATAACATTAGCAAAAACTCTCCAAAGGGAAAAAATACTAAGCCGGCATTCCCTCGATAACACATATTGCAGAATTGTGCTTGTTTCACATTCACAAGGCTGATGGTTCATTTTTATTCCATTCTAAGTGTATTTTGTCTAGCAGGCAATGGAAAGGTAACTAGATTTGGAGGAAGGAGACAAGGCAATTGGACGAACAGCCGAGAATTTCCTGGCAAGGGGTGATGCTGAAATCTAATTGTTTCCACTTACTCCTCAAAGAGGAAAATTTTTTTTTTTGAAGGGTCAGTTGCAGGAAGGATGGCAATGAAATTTTGACAGTTTTATAATGAGATTCTGCTTTGAAATGTGTGAGTGTTTGGGGAGGGGGGGGACAGGAACTCTTCACATTTGTGCTCTGCGAAAGCTTCCTTCAATCCAGGGCTCAAGCTAGTTTCATTTTGGCTCATGCATGACTGCCGGCAATATAAATAAAGATCCTGCATATTAATCCTGAACTCATTTATGCAATGTTAGTTGGTGAGCTGTCTCAGCTGTCTTTAGTAAGGCATAGGACAATGGAACACAGTTTCTTGGGGAAATTGCCTTGCTTATTAATTGGCATCCCTAGCAGGAGTGGGTCTGGTTTTTAGGTGGCCCCAGAGCAAAAGCCCTGTGAGGACCTCTGAAAAGCCTGGATGAGGATGTGCTCTCCCCCCTTGCCCAGAGACCAGGTAGCAGATGGATACAATTTCTCCTTCATGCTGCCATTCACACCATATTGTGATATCAGTGAAGAAGGGCTCTCATATGCCACTATGTTGTTGCTGGTTACTTCTCTTGGCTGACCACCATCTGGGTTACCTGGCTGGGAAAGCTAACAGGGAAGGGATGGAAGTAGATGTTCTCACATTGTCCCAAATGTTTCTTGTGCCTGCTGAATGAGCTGTGCTTGTCTCTGGTCCAGCCAACACAGTTCTCCCACGCATGAACTCATCTGCTTGTTCCCCTCTGCTGTATCTAGGGCTCTTATCCTGAAAGAGCTCTGAAGTCATCTTTTTGAACTCAATGTGCATATTCCGGGATAGGTATTTGGAAATGGCATCTCTGTTAATAATGATTGGCCCATACATACAGGGCAAACTCTTCTTTGATTATCCTGCTGCGCACAGGGGATTTTGAGCTTCTTCTTTTCAAGGTTTTGTTATAAGCTGCTGTTTTCTGCAACCCGTTGTCAACAGTAATCAGTTAACAGCATCCGTCTTTTGTTGTCTGTCTCTTAATAATCTATAATCCCAGCTGTCTTACTGGTTTTTTTGGACACTCAATGGATTTCACAATTCCATTGTCTAAAAAGCGTTTTGGTATGATACCTCCTATCCTCAGAGCATATCTATGCCATGCAAATCTTTTGCATAAGGAAAGTATTCACTAGATTAAAAAATGATATTCACTGTTGGATTGTTAAACCCATCAGATGTTAAAAACCAGGCTTCTTGGAACCGTCCTGCCATTTGTGACCAAAATGATTACCCAGCTGGGGCACCTCTCTGATGAGGAAAGGCTCATTTGGGGCTCTTCAGTCCAGAAAAAAGGTGCCTGGGGGGATATGATTGAGAGCACAATCCAAATTTACCTGTAGGCTGGCACAAGTCTCTTGTGCCAGCCTACAAGTGCCACAAATGTACCATATAGTCCACTTTTGTGCCCAGAGACGTTTCTACAGGGAGGGCAAAGCTCTAAGTTGTGCAAGAAGCCTTACCTTGCAGTGGAAATCACTCCTCTCCTGCACCGTTTTAGCCAATCCTCACAGGGAAAAGCAACATCTTGGGTTGCTTACTGGCTACAGCAGCAAGGGAGGGGAGGGATTTACATGACAGGGTAAGGCTTCTTGCAAAACTTAGAACTTTGCCCTCCCTGTAGAAACGCCACTGTTTGTGCCACTCTTGGAGCCAGGGAGGCTGGCGCATGAACATGCATCATCCGCCCTGGGATGGTCCCAGTGCCAAGTTGGGCTGGCATCTAGACGCTGGCACAGGGGCTTGGGGAGGGTGGAGGAGGGTGGAAGGGGGTGAAGAAAGGGGGGAGGGAGGGCTTTGGGCAGACTGCCCCAGGGAGAGGGGGATAGAGCCAGAATCCGAACATCAGCCTGCCCGCCTGTTCCAGCAGGTTAGGATTGCGCCCTGAGACATAAAATTATGGAAAGGGTGGATACAATGGATAGGGAGATGCTCTTTTCCCTCTCATACAACACCAGGGGACATCCACTAAATTGAGGGAGAGTTAGATTAGACAAGAGAAAATCTGTCTTTACCCAGCATGTCGTGGGTCTGTGGAACACCTTGCCACAGGATGTGATAGGGGCTTGGACAGATTTATGGAAGAAATGTGCATCACAGGTTATAAGCTATGATGGGTACGTTCAGTCTGAGATTAGCCGGTTGCTCATTATGAGGGCCAAGTAAGAATTTTTTGCTGTCATCTAAATTGATGACATTGATTGTGGATGGCAGTTTTTTTGCCTACCCCAGACTGTTGAGAGAGGGATGATGTGTTCTGTAGAGTTCGTGTTTTTTGTTTTTTTTAAAGATCACTTGTGTTTTATAAAGTTAAACCCAAACCATAGTCTGGTGTCTTTAGTTTAGCATTACTTTTGCCTCTGAAATGTAGCATTTGGTTCTAATTAGAATTGCATGCTGCTTGGTCTAATCTATTGGAACACAGGAATTGAGTTTGTTAAATTACGTGAAGGGCAGGAAGGCAGAAGGTTGAATATTCATCCCCCCTTTTTGATGAAGCTTAAGATATCATGTCTGGGTGTGCCAGAAAAAAGTGCAGCACATCACACTGTGAGGCCTGGAACAAAACCATTTGTGTGTAATGCTTACAATCTGTCTTTAATCTATGGCCTTTCCCTGAACTCCATTATTTCCCATTTATCTTCTTCTTAAATACAAATGTCTTGCTAGCTAGTTCTTGCTAGCTTTTAAAAAATTGTTCCAATTTTCAAAGGCAGAGCTGTATCAGAGGGTTTACTGTGGAAAAGTGTTGCAGTTTGTGCTTCCTCTAGATAAGATTTTTCATACTCATTATTCAGATTAGCCTGCCGTAACTCAGGTATGCAAAAGGTGTGATACTTCCTGTGAAGGGTATGTATTTCTCTATGTTCCCATTGGTTCAGTCCCAATGTATGCCACTAAATTTATACCCTCCTTTCCCCTCAATGGCTCTAAGGGAAAATCATGCCGATACCACCTCATTCCCGCTCATGGCCGGCCTGGCCCAAAGCCTCCTGGTGCCTGAGGTAAATGCTGCCCCTGCCCTTACCAGCAGGATGTGCAGTGTGGGGGCGGCAGGTGAGGCAGAACCATCCCACCTTTGTCCATGGAGAAGCACTGCAGCTGCCCCAGCCACTTACACCCAAGGAGGCTCTCTTTGCACCGGCTTTCTCGGGTGTAAGGATGGGAGTAAGCAGGTGTGGCTGCTGTGGCGTAAATTCTGCCCAGAACCATAACCGGCTCAAAGTGCGCCGGGGGCGGAGCAGTGTCACTGCATCCCTAGCACCGCCACCATGCCACACCCCCAGCTCCCGGAATCACTCCATTTAGGAGTGTATTGGATCCAAGGGAGGGCAGGTGGCCCGAAAGGCAGACTGCCTTCTTCCCCATGCTGCGTCATGCCACAGCTGGTGCCCGTTATGTTTGCCTCCCCTCCCAACCTCCCCTCAAATACACCTGAGGTTCTGCCTCACATGACGCCCCCACACTGCATGCCCCTACTTACCAGCCTTTGCTCCTCTAAGTGGAGGCCAGTGGGGGGGGGCAGTTTGAGCACCCCCTGCCAATGTTGCCTGAGGAAACTGCTCCGGTTGGCCTTACAGATGGGCCAGCTCTGCCACTTCCCTGACACAGGCAGAACACAACCACTGTCAGTAAGACTGGTTGGAACAAAGCTCCCAAGAAATATGTTCATAGTTCCTTTTGCATTGTCTCCCTAAGCTCCTTGTGACAACCTGCCTGTTGTGTGTTGTGATTCTTATCTCTTGAATTCTCATTCCAACTGAGGGCTCACTATTTTATTTATATCGTTTTTTCCCTCACAGGTAGACAGACAACACTAAAACATGTCTCAGCAACATTTCAAAACTTCCCAAAGTTTCCAGGACCAAAAGTGGTCCTTGCATCTTTTTCGTTGTTCTAAAATCAGGTTGACCATTTTCATCCCTATATGTTCCACTCAGCACTTTTAGACAAAACTATTCTCCCTCAGCCTATTTTCAATAGCCAACCACCCTTCTTCTTGACTCTCAAAATGATTCAATCCTAGTAAGAAACAAATAAGCCTGTCTGCTAGTAAATGACCTCAGGACTTGTTTTGCTCAGGACAGGGAGAGAAAAGGCAAATCAAAGTCAAAGGGGTAGGAGATGACTCAAAAACCAAAGCCGAATCAAGTTAATTTTTTCATAGTCAAAACCATTTTTCTCATTATGTCCATGATAGAAGGACATAATGGGAAACTTGCCTTGTTTGAGGTCAAATCAATTTCACAAAGGTCTGTAAATACCTTGGTTGAAACATGGCCTGTTCACACCATTCTGCTGGATCATAGAAGTAGTTTGCTCTGAAACTGGTATGGTAATAAAGTCCTTCACAGCAATACTGCTTATGTGACCAAGGTAACAGCTACGCTGCTCATTCAGAAACATTGCATGACACAATTTACCTTCGACCTTCCTGCTTGAGAATACTGGTGGAGGAACTGCATGACTGACAGCCCAATCCTATTGATCAGTTACAGTGATGGATGTCCCGATCCACCACTGTCAGTGCTAGTGTAGCAATGCTAAAGAAGCATTGTTATGTACTACAGAGCCACTGACACAAACAGCTGGAGGCCCCGCATGCAAGCCAATAGCCCACCCAGGCCATGTTGGAGTAGGTAAGATGGCAGTGGGGATGGATCATGGGGATGGCTGGTGGGGGACAATTCTGGAGTGGGTCTTGGCAGCAGCATTGCAAACCAGGATCCTATCCGCCTTTCCCAATCCAGACTTTTCCCCAGTTGTCCCCAGCTAAATAGCTGGTGTAGGTCGGAGTAGATCTATTGGTGGCCAGGCAGCCTAGTGGGAGGTAATCATCACATAAACTTGTGGAGCTTGGGATGAGGGTCTGAATGCTCCCCCAACATTAAAAAATAATGATCCATGAACACAGAAAACCCGCTTGCCAGGGAGAAGAGTTCTGCTCAGGTCTTCTCCTTGGTGTGCCACAACAGGCTCTGGTATACTCAGTTCAGTTTAGTGGCTGATCCATTCTACTGGACATCAAGGACGAGTCTGCTGCCTTCTATCAGCAGCCAAGAAAAACAGCTGTGCCCGTGGCTGGGGACTGTTCTGGCACTTGTTTTCTCATAATTGTTAGAAGGCTCAAAGGACCATTCCTCTTTAGGTATGCTAGATTGTGTTGCGTCATGGCTTGTTTGAGTCCTGATAGTAATCTCTACACTATTGCCGTGGGTAACATAGCAGGGATATTTTCCTCTGTGCCCAGAGTGATGCCCATTAAGCGTCAGCGATGTTCACCAACTTCTGCAACATCCTGGTTATATGTGCAGCAACGACAGAGCATCAGTGTGACAGATATTGGCACCTGCAAGTTACAGCTAGAACCCTTTGGTTTTGAAACCAGAGCTTTTACACAACCATGAAGTCAAATACCTATCATGCCATTATTATATGGCAGCATACCATGTTTGCTCTTCCACTCTAGCTTTCTGATTGGCTAGACAATCCTGTATGCACTTGTCTTGATTACATAGACTCTCTAGAAGCACAGGAAAAGCATTGCAAAGTGTGATCCTTAAGCTACTTTCCATTGCAGCTCCATTTGTATTCAGAGGTATCATTGTATTCAGAGGACAATCTCCTCACTTAAAGAGCAAGCTCTGACCAACTTTCCATTAATTACATTGTGTATCTTTCCACCACTGAATCCCTCACTTGGTCTTGTGAGATGTTCAGACTGATGCCACCAAAGCTAATTATTCTGCTAGACAGATGCACAGGATAAAATGGTTTAAAGAAACAAGAAAAGAAAAACCCTAGGGCTCTAGTTAATTAGTTAATTTCCATGACACAGTCACCTCCAGGAAAGGTCATACTGAGAATCTGTTTGAGTTGTGGTGTGGAGATCTTAATACATGCCCAAGTCAAGAGGACAATAAAAAGAACTCTGGTTGTAATAAAAAGGAAAACAAATGTAATCTGCCACTAATTCTGCTTTCTGAATGAACTGTTTGACTAATGGAGGCATATGATTTGGGTAGTGTTGCATTTGACCTATATTAGAAAAGGCTGCGACTTGAAACAAAATGGATTAGCCAGGTGAAATAAAGGGCTTTTCTAAGGGATATGGGAGCAGGTAAGCTCCCCTTCCAAAGTCATATATGGAAGTGTTTGTAAATTCCCTTATAAAACTGTAAATAACTTGTAAGATAAATGGAGAAATATTTTATGATTTATAAATTCAAGGAATGAAAATGAATTTCACCAGCTAGCCAGAAAACTATATATCATCTGGACGTGTATTTTTCTTCGTCTTCTCATCACTGCTTCTTTCTTCTTTGCGATTCCACCCAACAAGTCATCACATAGTGAACAGGTTGACTTCCCAATGCTATGGACCCAATCAGATTTGGCTACTTGATCTTGGCTACATATAGATTTGGCAGATTTAACTACAGCCCGATCCTATCCTTCCTTCCCCCCCCCCGTCCAGCTGTGCCAAAAAGGTGCACATGTATGGATGGGGAGAGATTGTGAGGCTTCCTTCACAATGGAAAGGGAATTTAAATCCTCTTACTCCTCTATAAGCCTCCCACTCTGCAATGGGTCTCCTAGGATCCTTGCCAGTGATTTCACTGGTAAAAGTCTGAGAAGGAGGTGGGAAGGTTGTGAAAAGGAGGCTAGGATCTGGCACATGCCATCAGCACCAGATCCACCCCTTCTGGTAGCCTCCATGCTCTTCCCCTCTCCCTGCCCAGTTTCAACCCCTCTCCTGGGGCGGGCCTGTGTAGAGCTGATAGCAAAGAAACAGTGTAAAGCAGTGGTTCGCAAACATTTTAGCGCCCGGACCCACTTTTTAGAATGACAATCTGTCCGGGACCCACCAGAAGTGGTGTAATGGTTGGAAGTGTTGTCATTATGACCCCAGAGCCTGCTGCTTTCCTGAGAATGCAGCAATACATGAGGTTATTTCTCAGCCATTTTCCAACCCACCTAAAATTGACTCGTGACCCACTGATGGGTCTCAACCCACAGTTTGGGAACCACTGGTGTAAAGTGTTGGCTGCATTGGTTGGCTACACTGATAGCATGGAGCTGTACTTCAAATGTTACTTGGTAATAATCATAGAAATAATAGCTGGATGTGAAGTCTGTTTATTATATTTGTGTCCTGCATGTCCTGAGAGTTTATACCTTTGTTTCTACCTCTCCACAGCCTTGTGAGGTAGAGGCAGCTGAGAGAGAGAGAGAGAGAGAGAGAGAGAGAGATTTTGAATTTTTTTCAGATATTCTACCTGCTCACTTTGACTTAAGTGTCCTTAATGTGTTCAGAAATTTGTGCTAATCTGACCAAATACATTGTTGTTGTTGTTGTTCAGTTGTTAAGTTGTGTCCGACTCTTCGCGACCCCATGGACCACAGCACGCCAGACCTCCCTGTCCTCTTCTAGCTTCCAGAGTTCGCCCAATTTCATGTTCATTGCTTCGGTGACTCTATCTAACCATCTCATCCTCTGCCGCCCCCTTCTCCTTTTGCCTTCAATCTTTCCCAGCATGAGGGTCTTTTCTAAAGAGTCCTCTCTTCTCAAAGGTGGCCAAAGTACTGGAGCTTCAGCTTCAGTCTTTGTCCTTCCAGGGAGCAATCAGGCTTGACTTCCTGTAGGAACTCTTAGGCGTACCAGTCAGTTAAGTGCTCGTTAGGAATAAGTGAATTGCCCCTTGCAATTCAAATAAGCTTGAATAAAATGAATTTTCAAAACTATTTGGTGAGCATTTAAAAAGAACTTTTTTTTAATGAACGCAGTCCAAATCAAGCGCTGTTGTGCTCCTGGTGATGTAATCAGGAGAGTTATCAGTAAAAAAGATATATTACTTCTCTTTTGCTGGATACTTTTTCAGGATACAGCAGTGGTTCTCAAACATTTTAGCACCGGCACCCACTTTTTAAAATGGCAATCTGTCCGGGACCCACCGGAAGTGACGTCGTGGCTGGAAGTGCCATCGTTGTGACACCACAACCTGCTGCTTTCCTGAGAACACAGCAAGAAGCTGGGTTATTTCCCAATCATTTTCCAATCATAAAGTGAAGCAGAAAGAAAAAAGCCTGTTTACAACCTTGACCCAAGCAAAATAACCACACAGCCCCTCCCCGTCCAGTATCCTATCTTCCCATATTTTCAGTTATGGCTGCCCTAGGTACTATATGACGCACCTGAAATTGGCTCACAACCCTCCTTGTAGGTCCTGACCCAAAGTTTGGAAACACTGGGTTATAGTATGTGTTTTATGTATTGTCGGTTTTGTGGATTGTCTATACAATTTTAAATTTGAAAAATTGGAAAAAAGGAACATGGCACTTCTTGATGGCCTCCTAGTCTTCTTCATGGACTATCCTCTAACCCCTTTCTTTCCCAAACTTACCCAGTGGCAGCAAGACTTTGTTTGGTCCTAGCTGCTCCAGCAAGCATGCACAGCACCTCCTAGGGGTGACTGAAATAAGGGAACCAAGTTTCCCATGCCTGCAGAAGAGCCTAGGGCAGCAATGTTCAACCACTGTGTGTGCCGTGAATGGTCCACAGGTGTGCGATGGGATTTTGGGTCACAGAGGTTGAAGTGTGATGCTGTAAGTCCAGTATCCACAGCCCCTGCCTGCACTGGAATTAGCGGCAGGATGAATGAATAGCTAACACATTTGTAATGCAGTCCACATATAATTCTGCCACCACCTCCACAGCTTCCTCGGCTCCTCTCTTCAAAGGTATACACATGTTGCTACCAGAAGTGTGTGCACGCCAAGACTTTCAGCTCCTATCCATTCAGACAGAGTGCAGTGGAAGCCCTAAACATTCTTGGAAATTAGGGGATGTAAGTAACTTGTCCCAATATCGTCACTTGGTTCCGTCTTCCTCTCTGCCATTGTGTCCCCCACATAATTGTATCAGACAGGTGGTTATAAAAACTTGTCTGTAGGGGAAGCACTTCCTTTTGAATTGTTTATTACCTTACCAAGATGGTGGTGGTGAGTTTCCAAGGGTGATGCCTTGGGTGGGGAGGAAACATGCTGTACTGAACTGCCTTAAGCTGGCAGTGCCCTTTGATCAGAGTACAGATACTGATGAGTTTTGCTATTGAAAACTAAATTGGCCAAAGCCCCCAGGGACGTGAAGTTGAAATGTGTACCTTCTTCAGACACGATTGTATGACGTTGCCCTTACTCTTATCACCCGGACTCTGTCGGTCCCTTATGTGGCCCTCTGCCCATTTTGACTGAATATACAATTATACCTCCCTAAATTTTAATTATTGAACTTTAAACACAATCTTCATCTCATTTTTAAAATATCCTTTTAAAAAAATGATGGTGTGCGTTGATGATTTTCACACCTTCAGTGATGAAAATCTTGTAAATCACTGGGACTCTAGGGTTTAACAGAGGCATATATGTACCTTAATGCGTTTCAAACAGGGAAAAGGAAAGAGTTATCAGTGGTCCCACCATGGCCGTAGCAATGTTGAGCTACATGGTCCCACCACGTTGAGCCAAGCCCAATCCCCAAAAGCAGCCTAGACCTGCCATGAGATGGACTCAAGGGCTCAAAATGCCAGTTGTGCAAAATGGCTATTCTCTGCCCCTCTGGTGCCACCTCCCTACCCTGTGTACCGCAATTATTCCCCCAGCGTTGGCAGATGTTCTATTCTGGAGCAATAAGGGTGCAGGGGCAGCAGTTGGGCCAAATGCTGCTCACCTCTGAGAGCACCACCTGCCTTTGCACCACCCCTCTCCCCTCACTGGCACAGCACCTGGGGGCATTTGCCCCCCCCCCCAAGGATATAGGTAGGACCACCATTGCAAGACGTTCGTTTGCATTTCTAGCCCAACTTTATCAATTTCTGGCCCATTACAACTGTTGAATATCCATAGTGAAGAGGCATGTGTCAGTCTGGGGATGAGACAAACAGGATGTGCCCTTCACCAAAGGCAAGAGAAGTTGCAGCAACTTTGGGGTAACCAAAGTCTCTTAATACCTTTTGAGTGTTTTGTAGAATTTCTATTACCTTATCACAATGCACATTCAGTTGTTCTGGAGCTATTGATCTTTTTTGCCCCAGCAGAATTACTCCAGGTCTGACTGCTTCACCATATTGATCATTTGTCTCAGAGTTATTATGCATCTTCGATTGCTTTAATAGCATGACTCGAGTAATTCCGTGAGAATGAAATTGTTTACTTAAGGTTTGCTTTTGTCTCAGCTTTTGTGTCAGATGAAGGTTTCGAAGCCCTGGAGTGAAATCAACTCTATGCATTAATAACAAAATTGCAGCACTTATGCACAGAACTTCACACATTTCTACTGTCAATACATGGTGCTTCTCCTCCCTCCTTAATAAAGACATCTAGATATAGATTTTGTCAACACTCTGAGCCAATTTACGGTATCATGTGCTACTGCAGCTGGAAAAGTACAGCTATGCAAGGAATGTTGCCTTATACTAAGTCATTCTTCTCCCTCATACCAATGATCCTTTAACTGGGGATGCCAGCCATTGAATCTAGAATACGAGGCACACAAAACTGTGTTCATTGAACATTCCTTTACCATCTCTTTGGCTGGTGCAAGTCCAAAGAAAAAAGGGCTGTGTGTCAGCTCATTCCACAGGGGATAGCACCTAGCAGAAGTTGTCCGCACTAGGTGCCACCCCTACCATCTACAACATGCCATAGCCCACCCCCTGATCCACCCTTTCACGCCCACTCTTATCCCGTTATGTGAACCCCACTGACTTACTGAAGCAATGGGACTTCTCCCTGCTGCCATGCAAAGGGTCTTCCGTGGTGTTGTGGTGATGGTCCAGACATGCACTCTGGATCCATTGCATCTGCAGAGAACCGTCCGGCTGAGCTTTTCCGTGTGGTCCGCAGTTTTTTACATCTTGCCCCCCTTACTGGTAGGGAGGAGCACACGGAGGCTCGCTGTGACGAGTTCGCTAAATACTTTACAGATAAGGTCGATCAGATCCGGCATGACTTGGACGCCGCTGTGGGCATATCTAGTGATGTCCCTGGGGAACCTGTCTATCCTCCAATTTGGGATTCTTTTCAGCTTGTAGAGCCTGAGGATGTGGAGAGGATTCTCTGGAGTGTGAGACCTGCTGCTTGCCCGCTCGACCCTTGCCCGGCGTGGCTAATTAGAGCTGCCCGGGGAGGGCTGGCCGAGTTGACGGGGAGGGTGGTGAACTCATCTCTGAAGGAGGGGGTACTCCCGCCTGCTTTGAAGCAGGCAATGGTTC
Source organism: Lerista edwardsae (assembly GCA_029204185.1). Lineage (NCBI taxonomy): Eukaryota > Metazoa > Chordata > Lepidosauria > Squamata > Scincidae > Lerista > Lerista edwardsae. The sequence continues at coordinate 6,724,482 of JAJKFI010000008.1, read as the reverse complement.
GCCCTCTCCTGAAGAAGCCCTCCCTGGATCCCACAAATTTAAACAACTTTCGGCCAGTCTCCAATATCCCATTTCTGGGCAAGGTGATTGAGCGGGTGGTGGCGTCTCAGCTTCAGAGGGTTCTGGAGGAAACGGATTATCTGGACCCATTCCAATCTGGCTTCAGGCCGGGGTTCGGGACGGAGACCGCCTTGGTCGCCTTGGTGGATGACCTTCGCCGGGGGATGGACGGGGGAAGTGTGACCCTGTTAGTCCTGCTGGACCTCTCGGCGGCTTTCGACACCATCGACCATGGTGTCCTTCTGGGTCGGCTGGCCGGGTTGGGGCTTGGAGGCACTGTTTTGAAGTGGTTCCGCTCCTTCCTGACTGACAGATCCCAGAAGGTGGTGCTGGGGGACGCTTGTTCGGCACCCCGACCTCTTAGGTTCGGGGTGCCGCAAGGTTCCATCTTATCCCCCATGCTGTTTAACATCTACATGAAACCGCTGGGAGAGGTCATCCGGGGGTTTGGAGTGGGGTGCCATCAATATGCTGATGACACCCAACTTTATCTCTCCTTTCCCCCTGATTCTGAGGAGGCGGTTGAGGTCCTGAATCGCTGTCTGGAGGCCGTTGGGGGCTGGATGCGGGCGAACAAGCTGAAATTAAATCCGGATAAGACAGAGGTGCTTTTGGTTCGGAAATCCACAGCTCGGGTATTGGATTATCGTCCTGCTCTGAATGGGGTCGCACTTCCTCTGAAGGAGCAGGTTCGCAGCTTGGGGGTTCTCCTGGATTCACAGCTACACCTGGAGCCCCAGGTGGCGGCGGTGGCCAGGGGAGCCTTTGCTCAGCTTCGGCTGATCCGCCAGCTGCGGCCGTACCTGAGCTGTGCGGACCTGGCCACTGTGACCCACGCCCTAGTGACATCTAGATTAGATTATTGCAATGCGCTCTACGTGGGGCTGCCTTTGAAGACGGTCCGGAAATTACAACTAGTACAGAACGCGGCGGCTCGGGTGGTTGCTGGGGCACGTCGGTTTGACTCTGTCGAGCCGTTGCTTCGGCGACTACACTGGCTGCCGGTTCTGTTCCAGGCCCAATTCAAAGTGCTAGTCTTGACCTTTAAAGCCCTTTACGGCTCGGGTCCGGGGTATTTGAGGGACCGCCTCCTTCCATATAATCCAACCCGTACTCTTAGATCATCTGGGGGGGCCCTTTTGACTGTGCCGCCGCCAGGAGAAGTGAGAGGGGTGGCGGCCAGGAAGAGGGCCTTCTCGGTGGTGGCCCCCCAACTTTGGAACACCCTCCCCTTAGAATTGAGAACTGCTTCCTCTTTGTTTACATTTCGGCGGGGGCTGAAGACCTTTTTATTCCAAAAAGCTTTTAACTGCTGACAGGTTGGCCAGCTGGTTATTATGATTCACGGGGTTTGTTTTTTGTTTTTTTTTGTTTTTAAACTGTTTTTAAATTGTTTGTGGTTTTTATTTTTTGCTATTGTTGTTTAATACTGTTTTAACTGTTTTTAATGTTAATTGTTATGTTGTATTTTTAATATATATTTTGTAATGCCGCCTTGGGTGCCTTCGGGCACAAAAGGCGGGGTAAAAATCGATTAATAAATAAATAAATAAATAAATGCACAGCAATTGCATGCTTCCAGATTGGCATTCACATCACTGTAAAGCATTTTCCACTTTACTTGTGGAAGAGTGTTACTTGCAGTGGCAGCAACATGGATTAGGATTGGGCTATAAGAGACTGAGCTATGAATCAGAAAGTCACTTGTTTAAATCTCATCTCTGCCGTCAAATTACTAGACAAGCTACTCCCTCTGAACCTCAGTTTTCTAATATGGAGACAATAATAATACTCACCATAAAGGAACGGTCTAATGAATATAACAATTTAGCACACTCAAAAACACTACAGAAATGCCAACTGGTACGCAGAATCTCCACCCAGACCACTGGTCTCTTTTGCAGACAGCATGTTTTCAAACAATGCCACAGCCTTAAGGACTAGAAACTTGCTTTTATGAAAGCTCAGATTCTTATGATGCTGTGTGACTCCATATTCTTTGCCAGCTGCTCCAGAAGATCAGTCACATGACCTGAAATGCAGTGGGTCAAATAAATTATTCTTGGTGCCACTTTGAAGGTTCCTCTCCCTTGTCTTTGTTCTAATTCTTTCCTTCCTTACTGGCACAGAAACCACAATGTGTGCTCCTCGAAGATCACTGAGAAATACTTGTTCACGTGTTCCTCTTCTCACAAAACTATCCAAGGCCTGTGTGTGAAGAGGCATCCCCACATGTCAGGTAAACCGATTCTCTTATCAGCCGCCTGACTTCTCACTTGCAGAAAGAGGGCTGCTTCAACCAGGAGTTTCGGCTGATTGGTCATATAGTTGTGCTGAGCTGCTTAAATTGCTTGGCTTATGAGCATGATATGCTGGTTTTGGTTCTGTAACAAATGGCTGTTCTGGACCTCTCTTTTTCTCAGCCCAAGGTTTGGAACTGGCAAAGCCCAGCTGGGGACCAATACCCCTGCCAAATCAGCTGCTCTCTCTTACACTGAAGGTTTCCAAACCTCCTAAGTGGCATGCCAAATGCCTTTCAAGGAATGGTTGACAGACAGAGGCACATTTCCAGGGTTACATCTGCTCTTTAAATCTTTTTTTTTTTTTTTAGGGGAATTCAGCAAAAGGGTGATGGCATCTTTGCATTTGCACTGGAGAAAACGGCATTAGCGGGATCTGATTGAAGCTTGTAGGCTTGATGAGAACCGGGGGAGAATGAAGTACTCCCCCGCCCTCCACTTCCCACCGTTCTGGCAGGGAAAAGAGGGGAGGAAAGCATCACCTGCATCCCTGCGACTGGCCCGAGACGCCTGAATTATGCATGAGCCACTTTGACAATCAAGGCACACAAGCCAGTTAATCTTCTGCCTAAATGCAGCCCTGCTATTCTCCTCTCCATGTTTTAATGGCCATTTCCCCTCTCTTTATTCTAAAGGCCAAAAAAAAAAAAAAATCCTGTGATTTTTAGAAAATATAAATGCCTCATCTAAGACACGTCTTGAGGTTCACAGTCAGCGCATTGCAGCAGCGCATGTGGACCACTGATGTGTGTGTGTGTGTGTGTGTGTGTGTGTGTGTTTTCAATCCTGATTCATATTTTGGCCTTTTTTTCCCCCAGACTGGTCATTCAATTAAATCTTTTAGATTGCTCTTCTATGCCTGTGCGTATATATGTGTGTGCATGCACACATACATGTGTGCATATGTGTTTGTGTGTGTAACTCAGCTTAAATTTCCTTTCATTCCGACACCGTGGCTTCAAAACTGCTTTGGCCACCAGCCCAGCAGAAGTCTACCATTGACAGTCTGTATGGCTTTGCTATAAGTGCTTCTCCATGTCTTTTTGGCTCTGTGAGAGTTCAATTCAAGCTGATTTGCTGGTGGCTGGACTGCTCGCCATCTGAGGCTAGGCTGAAGTACCAGGCAACTGACTTGCCATATGTCACTCCACTATACACATGGAAGAGACCCAAACATTGAATCTGGTGTCTGACTAACACATTTTTTTTCTGAATTAAAACTAGAAGTATACTTGCTGTAGCTGCCCTGCAGACATTATCTCTGCAATTCAGCCTGAATACGGGGAAAGGGAGAGAGAGAGAGTGCAGGAGTGCACTGGCCACCTTGCCCCTCTGCGACACAGGGCACAATCCTAACCTGTAATTAGGCCAGCAGAGTTAGGACAGCAAACTTTGGCTGGCACAAGGGCCACCGTAAAGTGCATTTGGACCACTGTCAGAGTCAGGGTGGATGGCACACATCTGTGTGCTGGCCTCTCTGACTCCCAAGAGTGGTCCAAGTATACTTTATGGTGCTAACCTTGTGCCAGCCAAACTTTGCTGGCCTAACTCCAGGTTAGGATTGTGCCCACAGTCTCTGGTCATGTCTCCAAATGGCTCTGTAGATGAGCACTGACTATGGGAAACAGGCAGGAGGTATGGCAGAAAGGGTGCCACCTCTGAGATATGGTTATCTAGCACATTCCTCTTCCCTCCTTCCTTCATGCATTCAGGTTCAATGAAAAAGTCTTATTTTAGAAGGGTAGGAAAAAGTACCCTCTGTGGAATGCACCCTTTATGGTTATGCATGACTCAGTTTTGTGGGTGTGCCTCTTGTTTGGATGGTGGAAAACTGAGAGCAGTAACTTCATTGGGATACAATAGGCATGTCCTATGTTATGACTGGGACGTGGTGGTGCTGCAGGTTAAACCGCTGAGCTGTAGAGCTTGCTGACCGGAAGGCTGGCAGTTTGAGACCACACAACAAAGTGAGCTCCCATCGCTTGTCCCAGCTCCTGCCAACCTAGCAGTTCGAAAGCACGTAAAAATGCAAGTAGATAAATAGGTACCACTTTGGTGGGAAGGTAACGGTGTTCCGTGTGCCTTGGCGTATAGTCATGCCAGCCACATGACCACGGAAACTTATCCTCGGACAAACGCTGGCTCTTCAGCCTAGAAATGGAGATGAGCACCGCCCCCTAGAGTCGGTCACGACTAGACAATTCAGTTGCGGGGAAACCTTTAACTTTATGTTACGATTCTGCATAAGAAGCAATTGGATGATCGAAATACACCTGATCCAGAGGTGCAGCAGAATTACCTGTTTTCTAGCAGATGGGATTGGCTCACGGGAGCCTTCACTTATTTCATTATTTAAAGCACCCTTGTTGCCTCCAGCCAAGATAGTCACCCAGCCTGATCCCATCAGACATGGGGATGTCTGGAGCAGTAGTATGCTGGTGGTAATAGGTGACTGTGAGGCTACCTGGCCATACAAAAGAGGTGCAATTTGGGCAACCAGGGAACAGGCGTTCAAGCAATAAGCAGAAGCAACTGGAGAAGCTTCTCTCTTTGAGCAGGGACAACTGTGTGCCAAGCCTATGCACTGCAGCTATCCCTGGGTGGAAGCAGCGGTACTCACAAAAAGAAATAAAAAAAAAACCCCACACAAATGTGATCCTCATTCAGATGCATCCTGTTAGCTACCATTCATACTGTGGGCACTAGATGTTCTCCTGCCCTCTTCAATTAGATCATCAGTCTTTTGCTGTCTGTGCTGTAGCTCTTTGGCCTCTTTTCCAACCCCTTTTCCTTGTAAAAAAAACCCAGAACACATTTTAAAAACTTGTGACTGTGGTTAATGTGGCATGTAATGTAGGAAGCAACTATTTAAAATTCAAATGATAGCCCCTAGAATTTGTATCTATTTAGTTCTAATGATATGGGGCTGTCCTCTTTCTGTGAACTGTCTCAAAGATGCATATTGTAGGTCTCTAATTACCAACTTCATCATAACAGCAACATTTCAGCTCTTCTAGTTGCGGCTTGGCCTCTCCCCAACTGGAAAAAATTGCAGAAGCATGATATTCTAATGCACTGTTTCTCAAACTAGTTGGGACCTTCTAGTTGGGTCATGAGACAGTTACAGGTGGGTCACGTAGCACCTAGGCCAGCCGGATTGAAGGTGGGAAGGTGGGATGCTGGAAAGGGGCAGGGTGTGTTTATTTTGCTAGTGTCAAGGTTGTAAGTAGGCTTTTCTTCTTTCTGATTCATTTGCTATTGGAAAATGGCTGAGAAATAACCCAGTTTATTGCTGCATTCTCAGGAAAGCAGCAGGCTCTGGAGGTCACAATGATGGCACTTCCGGCCATTACATCTGGTGGACCCTGGTCAGATTGCCATTCGAAAAAGTGGGTCCCGGTGCTAAACAGTTTGAGAACCTCTGTTCTAATGCAAGAGCAAGTTGGGTAGAACATTGACAGCGCAATCCAAATGCACTGAAAGCACATCTGTGCCATTCATGGAGGAGATCCGCCAGTGCACGGATGTGTGCTGGTGCCACTGCAGTGTGTCCTGCGCCCAGAGGCTCGAACATAAGGCTTGCCCTGTGAGACTGGCACAGGAACTCTGGGAGTACAGAGGGAGGCGGAATGGGGCAGGGTGACAAATGGAACAGGGTGGGGCAGTCAGGCAATGGGCGGGCTCAGTGGAGGCCTGACCCCAGTGGTGTCATTCAAATGATTTAGGAACAGGAACTCACTTTTGATTGGCACTTGTCGGGAACCCGGAACCAGCCACGGAGCCCGTTAGGATCCAGAACACCCGTTCTGGTCCGTTCCCCCTGAATGACATCACTGCCTGACCCAGGAAGTGGGGTGGAGACAGGATCTGTTCCTTGGGCCAAATCCTATCCTCTGTCCCTGGCCTGGGCAGCCCCAATTCGGCAACTTGGAGTTCCGCTGCCAATTTTGGTGGCATAGCTCCAAGTAGCCCCATCCATGCCACTGTGCACTACCCAAGGGAAAGAAAATATTTTCCCCCTTTCCCTGGGTAGTGCAGCAGCACATCCAAGCCCTAGGCTGGATATGGGGCAGGTGTGTCGGCTAGCCTGTTTCAGCCCAGAGTTTGGATTGCACTCTCAGAGTGTCAAGCTTTGCTGAGCCATAAGATTATTTCTTAAACAATAAAAGTAGGGGGAAAAGCAACTGCATGAAATTATTAACTCCCACTCTAGATTGTTCTTTAAAAAATCATCAAGTTGAATTCAAAATAATCAAAACTCACAATGGGAGAAAAATTCATTCAAACACATCCAAATGCATTATAAATACATTTACTTTACATATCCATCCATGCCATAACATACCCGGAAGGGAGAAACTAATAAAATCACTTTCAGAAAGGCCTCTCTCGCAATATCTGCTGGTATCCTTCAATTCCAATATAATAAGAATAGGCTCCTACATAAGAAGAGCCCTGCTGGATCAGGCCAAAGCCCATCTAGTCCAGCTTCCTGTATCTCACAGCAGCCCACCAGGTGCCCCAGGGAGGCATGAGACAACAAGATGCTTTCATCCTGTTGCCACTCTCTTGCACCCGGTACTCTGAAGTAGCCCACTACTAATGTAAGGAGGTTGCACAACCCATCATGGCCTATAACCCACGATGGACTTTTCCTCCAGAAATCTGTCCAATCCCCTTTTAAAGGCATGTAGGCCAGATGCCATCACCACCTCCTGTGGCAAAGAGTTCTTCTGATTAACTACCCGCTGGGTAAAAAAAGTATTTCCTTTTATCTGTTTTAACTCTCCCAACCCTCAGTTTTAGTGGATGTCCCCTGGTTCTGGTGTTCTGAGAGAGGGAAAAGAACATCCCTCTATCGACTCTATCCCTTCCGTGCATAATTTTGTATGTCTCAATCATGTCCCCGCTCAGGCGCCTTTTTTCTAGACTGAAGAGCCCCAAACACTGCAGTCTTTCTTCATAAGGGAGGTGCTCCAGCCCCGTAATCATTTTTGTCGCTCTTTTCTGCACCTTTTCTAGCTCCACTATGTCCTTTTTGAGGTGCAGCAACCAGAACTGTACACAATATTCCAGATGTGGCCTTACCATCGATTTGTACAATAGCATGATAATATTGGCTGTTTTATTCTCAACCCCTTTTTTAATTGCCCCAAGCATGGAATTGGCCCTCTTAATTGCTGCTGCTCACTGGGTCAATACCTTCATTGAATTGTCCACCAGCACCCCAAGATCTCTCTCTTGAGCTGTCACAGACAGCTCAGAACCCATAAGCCTATAGGTGAAGTTTTGGTTTTTTGCCCCAATGTGCATCACTTTACACTTGCCTACGTTGAAACGCTTCTGCCATTTTGCTGCCCATTCCCCCATTGTGAAGCTCTTCACAATCCCTTCTGCTTTCACCACCCAGAAAAGTTTTGTGTCATCCGCAAACTTGCCACTTCGATGTTTATCCCTGTCTCCAGCTCATTTATCAACAAGTTGAAAAGCACCGGCCCCAAGACAGATCCCTGCGGCACTCCACTTTTCACCTCTCTGCATTGTGAAAATTGCCCATTGACTCTCTGTTTCCTGGCCCTCAACCAATTCTGAATCCATAAGAGGACCTGCCCTCTTATTCCCTGACTGTGAAGTTTCTTCAGCAGCCTTTGGTCGGGAACTGTGTCAAACGCCTTCTGAAAATCCAGATATATGATAGTCACAGGTTCACCCACATCCACGTGCCTGTTGACCTTTTCAAAGAATTCCAAAAGGTTAGTGAGGCAAGTCTTTCCTTCAGCAACACTTGTTCCTCTACGTGTTTTAGGATTTTATCTTTGATGAGGCTTTCCACCATCTTACCCGGAACAGACATTAGGCTGACCAGCCTGTAGTTTCCAGGGTCCCCCCTTCTCCCTTTTTTAAAGATTGGCGTGATATTGGCTATCCTCCAATCCTCTGGCACTGTGCACTCTGGCAATTTGCATACTCTAAGGTCAGCAACTTCATTCTTTAGTTCCTTAGTGACTTATTTATATGTAATTTATCAATTTGATCTAAAATATCTTCTTTATTAACCATTATCTGCTTTAATTCCTTAGTTAGGAAGGGCTGTTCGGGCTGCAGTATCTGCCCAAGTTCTTCTGCTGTGAAGACGGATGCAAAGAATTCATTTAATTTCTCTGCAATCTCCAAGCCCCCTTTTATCTCCTCTTTCCCTCCCTCACCATCCAGCGGGCCGACTGCCTCTCTGGCAGGTTTTCTGCTTTTAACATATTTGAAGAAGCTCTTATTATTCCCTTTTATGTTGCTAGCCATGCATTCCTCAAACTCTTTCTTGGCCTCCTGTATCGCCTTCTTACTTGTCTTTTGCCAGAGTTTATGTTGTTTTTTATTCTCCTCACTGGGGCAAGACTTCCATTTACGGAAGGAAGCTCCCTTGCTCTCTACAGCTTCTCTCACTGTGTTTGTCAGTCATGCAGGTACCCTCCTGGACCTTGTTGAGCCCTTCTTTCTTTGTGGTATACACTTCCACTGGGCCTCTACTACTGTTATTTTAAACAGCCTCCAAGCAGCCTGGAGAGACTGGATTCTTTTTACCTTCCCTTTCAATTTCTTTCTAACCAGCCTCCTCATCTGAGAGAAATCTGCCCTTTGAAAGTAAAGGCCTTCTTGTGTCAGATTTGCTCTGCAGTCTTTCCTGGACATGCATGGCAAAACCAATCGCAGCATGGTCATTGTTCCCCAATGGCTCAGTAACACTTACATCCCTAACTAGGTCCCGAGTACCACACAATATTAAATCCAGAGTCACCTGTCCTCTGGTGGGCTCCATGGTTAGCTGCTCTAAGGCACAGTCATTCAGCCAAGGAATCAAGTCTCTCTTTCTTGACCAGAGCACCAGTTGACCCAGTCGATATGAAGATAATTGAAGTCCCCCATGATTACAGTCCTGTCTCTCTTAGTCACCGCCCTGATTTGTTTCCACTATTACATCCCTCTTTTGGCCTGGTAGTTTGACCCACAGTGACTCTATGGTGGAGTCTGGCCCACCTTAAGTTTCTACTCTGCTGGATGCTATCCCTTCTTTGATATAGATGGCCACCCTACCACCTACACGCCCTTCCCTGTCCCTCCTATAGAGTTTATAGCCTGGGATTGCAGTATCCCACGGGTTCTCTACATTCCATCAGGTTTCTGTTATGCCTACTATATCAATGTTTTCCCCAGCCACCAAACATTCCGGTTCCCCCATCTTTGCTCGGAGACTTCGGGCATTTGCATAATAACACCTATATACGGGGTTCCCTAAGGAGGGACTCTTTTTTGATCCCTTTTCCCCACCTCTCTACTGGAAAAACTGTCACTTACACTCACGCTTGAAGTTCTATTTCCTACTCCTCCATTACTCCTAGTTCAACAAAGGCTCAATCCCAACTAAAGGATGCCCATAGGGGGCAGCAGCACAGGCTCCACTGCATCCTGTGTGTAGTCAGAGACCATGCGGGGACAGACAGGTAAGTAAACATATTTCATTCCTGCATGACCCACAGGTCTACTTATACCTATGCCAGCTTAGCTCATTAGCTGGTGCAAGTCTGAGTAGAGGCAAGGGATGTGTTGGAGCCAAAATGGAGTGGAGGCTATTGTGGAGCTACCATCACAATACCCCTTTCTGTCTGCCCCTGACCCTTGCCCAATTCTGCCCATCCTGCTGGCTTATCGGTGGTGGGGATAGGTGGGTCTGGTGGGGAGCCTCCAGGGACACCCCCATTTGCAACGTTTCTAGAATGGATTTCAGTGGTGTGTTGTGCATGCCTCCAACAACTGTGTTCCACTATTGTTAAAGCTGGCACAGCCCTAGTTAGGATTGGGCTGCAAACTTACTTCTACTCTGGGTGACCTTGGGCCACTCACCGTTTCTCAGTCTAGTCTACCTCGCAGGATTGTTGCAAAAATAAATTGAAGAAAAGCCTCCTGGACACTGGTCTGTGCTCCTTTGTGAAAGGGCAAGAGATAAATGAGGGAAAGGTATGGAAAATTCAAAAACCAAGTTCAGTGTTTTCTCAAAGCAGCCCTTGGCTTTCACATCAGTTATCTAAGGCACATAATCTTTATCTGGCAACCATCAAGAAACCAATGCGGATCAATTCTCATGCAAGTCACACCCAGGTTTCAAGAAGCAAGAGAAAGTGATGTGAGTCACACTTGTCTGCCTCTTTAGCTGAAGACAGGCACAATGGTTTTAAAAAGAAGTGGACTCTAGAATTGCCATCTTTTGCTCACTCACTGGTGTTCTGACAACAGCAGTCAAATCATTGCAATTCAATGTTTTCTGTAGTGTCCTCCTTTTTGGGTTCACCAGGGGCAATCAGGTTTGTTCAGAGACAAGACATATTGCCTTGTTTAGAGAGCAGCAAGGCAAAGGGCGCCACCCCAAAAGATGCTGTGGCCAGATGTTGCAGTGGGAGACCTCCCACAGCTGGAGAGTTCCAACAGGAGTTTTTTTATTGCCCCAGCAATGGAGAAACATGATCTAGGATACAGATTAGGATAAGGAGGACACAGAAGCTGCAGGGGCTTTATAAACCAAAACCAATGATGAGGCAAATGGGTCCAGAGATTGAGGGCTCTGGCAGACCTCAGGTGGAAGACAGCCTGCTGCCCAAGGACATTGCCCAGCGAGGAGGAAATGATGACCCCAGCCCCTCCTGTCTCCCAATGCATCGAGGGCCCAATCCTAACCTAGAGTTAGGCCAGCAAAGTTTGGCCAGCACAAGGGCCACCGTAAAGTGTATTTGGACCACTCTCGGAGACAGGGAGGATGTGCTGGCCTCTTTGACTCTGAGAGTGGTCCAAACATACTTTACAGTGTCCCTTGTGCCGGCCAAACTTGGCTGGCCTAACAGTACCGGCCGAACTGCAGGTTAGGATTGCGCTCCCACTCAGAACTGGCCTTTCCTCCTTTTTTGGTTGTCCTGCTTTTCTTTTTCTTTTTCTTTATGGGTGGGGGGAGGGAAGCCCTCTCTCTCTCCTTCAACTCCCCCTCCCAGCAGCTCATGCCCCACATCGTCTCCTGCCCTGAGTAAAAGAAAGAACTCCCTTCGTTAGTTAGCTTGCTTGCTTGCTTGCTTCAGTGTGTGATTTGTTGAAAGTTGCGGGGGGGGGGGTTTGCAATAAAAAGTAATTGCAACACCAGACTATCTAATGTGGATAAACAAAGCATTATTGAGAATTTGCAGTGGAATTATTCCTTCAGTTTATTTTATTTATTTATTTATTTAATTTTTATCCCACCTTTCTGCCCAAGGGCACCCAAGGCAGCTTACAACATTAAAAGCAACACAATAAGCCACAATATATACAAATTAAAACAATGTTAAGAACAATATCAAAAACAGCCAGCCTGCCTGTCAACAGTTAAAGGCTTGAAAGTTGAAAGTGTCCCTCACACACACACACACACACACACACACACACACACACACCAATTTTATTGTGACTTGTTGATTGAGGATGGGGAATTATTGCTGAATTACCCCTTTAGTAGCCTTTCCAAATTATTTTTCATTTTTCACAGTGAAGCACTGCTATAGGCGATATAGGCAATAACGAGATGAGTGTGCACACCACAGGTAGGCACCTTTGCCTGTGTCAAACCACCCTTGATTCCTTGAAGAAGAAAAAGAAAAGTATTTCAGTTCAGAAAAACCGCAGCGTCTGAGAGGGGGCACAGCAGTGGCTCCAGGTTTTGTGCCTGCTATATATTTTTGTATTCACCCTCCATATAACTGAAGACTCAGATGTCTGGCACGTTGGTGGCATTTAATCAATGTTAAATGGCAGTAATATTGTGATTCACTTGGCTGCATGCAAGTTGTTAAAGAAACATGTGGGGCAGCACAGATTGAAAGCCGGTTGTGACATCAGTGGCCCTTCCCCATCCGGGAGGGGGGTGGCGAAAGGGTCGACCATGTACATGGCGGGGGGGGGTGCACAGCAATGACCAAGGACCTGGAATGCCTTCACAATTATCCTTTATTCCTGAATGAAGCCCCTCTTCTTCCCACTTCTGTCCCAACACCACGCCCTGACGGGTCCCACCCTTTCGTGCCAGCCCCCCTGGGCAAAGGGGGAGAAACACCTTAAGAGTCTAGCCCTCCTGGGCAAAGGGGAGACAACTCAACAGTCCAGCCCTCCTGGGCAAAGGGGGAACAAGTCAAAGGTCCAGCCCTCTTGGGTGAAGGGGCATGCGGGGATTCTCGGGCCACTGGCCCACTCACGGCTGGTTGGGACAGGGGGATCGGGTTCCGTTCACCACTGTGGCGTTGAGCGGTGACGCACGCTCACAGGGCGTCCGTCTCAAGGTGGGGTGCTGGCCAGTGGACTTCCCCACGTATGGTCAAGCTGTCCCAGGGCTTCTCCCCACTGGGACGGGGTTCTGCCGGCGTCCGCCCTCAGGCAGCGGGGAAACACGAGCCTTCTCCGAGACACGCTGCCCCACCCCATTCTTTCCCCTCCCTCTTATTCACACCTGGACAGGGGTATTTGTCCCCACCTGGCGCTGCCTGTGCAGCCGGGCCGGCTCCTGCACCTACTCTCGGCCCCACTCCCGCTTGCCCGTGACACCGGTAAAGAAGCTTGGGACGCTTTGGCTGCCAATGCTTTTGGTTACCAAGATCCCCCATGACGAGTTTGCAATGGCAGGTCAGAAAATGTGTTTGACCTTGAATGTGAGACTTGCAGGCCGCTGGATAATGCGTGTGCCAGGCTGTGGCACTGTTCCTTCTGTCAATCAGCTTTGTGCAGCTGCTCTGTATTGACATTTGGGATTTGTGCAGTAGGACAGTGCGACACCTGTTAGGAACCTTGAGGGGCACACTGTGAACATCAAAATGTCTCTCTTCAGGGCTCTCCCCATATTTGCTTAGTTATCAGCCTAGCCCACTCTGCCTATTGAGCTCAGAGCAGGTTAAAGTACATTATTATAGTTTCACATAGATGTCTGCATCCAAAGGGCTACCATGTGATTTAGTGTCTGTTTTGGGGAACCCACAGAAGTGACCGAAGTTAGGCATGTGAGAAGAATTCTTTCTAGTATCTGCTGGCATGTGATAAATTTTAATCAAAGTGTAGTAAAAAGATGGCCTACAGTTTCATTGTAAGGTGAGGAAAAATGCTAATGTTATATTTACCCCTACTTTAGGTACACAGGATATTTGGATATGCACAGGCTTTTACGTAAATTATGAAGTGGCCCTTACTCAGTCAACCCAAAAACCTGGCTAAATCTCTGGTGTTAATTCTAATACAGTACAGGTGGGGCCCCCGTATCCACAGATTCTGGATTTTGTGGGATTCCGGATGGATGAAGGAGAATTGTGTGTGCATAGAGAATGCTAAAAATTCAAAGCAGAGCTGCTGGCAAGCAGGCGTTGTTGAAGCAGAAAGGAATAATGAGCAGGAACGAGGCGAGTGGAGAGGGGGAGAAAGGGGGAGAATGATAATAATCTCTTAAAGTTAACAAGGAACAGAAAGAGAGAGAGAGAGAGAGAGAGAGAGAGAGAGAGAGAGAGAGAGAGAGAGAGAG
>JAJKFI010000008.1:6681023-6710543 GCA_029204185.1 Lerista edwardsae | reverse complement strand
GAGAGAGAGAGAGAGAGAGAGAGAGAGAGAGAGAGAGAGAGAGAGAGTTTGGGATGCAGCAGACTCCAGTTCGCATGCTGGAGAAAAGGGTGGGGGAGAAAGTTGCAATTAGACAATTCTCGTTTGTTTCAGAAATGGAACCACCACTAAAGAACTAAATCAGGAATGGAATAATGAGGACTTTTAAATCATGTTCATGTATCGAGGATGAATGAACTCTGCATTCCTCACTTGTAACTAATCAGCAGTCTTTTACTTGGGGAATCTGCCCGAAGCGAAAAATGGTATATAATTAGTTCGATAGAAAGTTTGAAAATATATCTTCTTTCCCTTATTTGACATATTGCTCACCAGGGCAGCAATCTTTAGTACAGATGAAATTAGCCATTTTTATCTACAGGTCAGTAAGAGTAGCCTAATCTTGTCAAAAGAGAGGGATAGAGATAATCATGGGTATTATAAAAAGAAGGACCTATTAGCCTTTTGTTCAAAAACCTTTTGATAGGTTTTGTTCTCTTTTGTTTATACTGTATTATTTGAGACTAGAAAGATATTTTTTGGCACATCTGCTCAACAAAGACTGTTCAACTTCAATGCTGCAGTCTGCCCCAACTCCTTACTTCTTTCCCTGTAGCCTCAAGAGGAACTCCTGAATTTTTCAGAACTCTAGATTTTTTTTTTTGGGGGGGGGACGCTGTTAACTAAATAAAGAGAGCCACAAAGGTATTGTCTTCAGTACACCAAGAAGCTAGGGGTCTATTAAAAAAAGACACCCATGGAGAAAAGATAGGTATGGTCTCATGTTCTCACAATCTGTATATTATATATTATGTATTATTGCACATTGATGTACATTTATGAATATCAGTTGAGCGCTACAGAGTTTGATTTCAGGAATGTTTGGACAGTCATATGCACCTTTCAGGCCATTCCCTAGTGTTTTGCGATTCAAATCCATTGTATTGCATGGCACTGCACGTCTGGAAGTTCTGTGGCTACTTCTGTAGTTGTACAAGAGCAATATCTCCCCTGCAAGATATTCCATGGTGCTGACTCACCCATGAACCCTTCTTATATTTTCCCCTCACCTTTTCTTTATTGGTGAATAAATATATGGAAACATAATCCAATATGTAAAATGCACAAACAAAAATTAAAATGAGAAATGGAATACATAAAATTTAAAAGAATTATATTGAGCAATAGATACATCTCTATGCAAGACTTCCAAATGTCCAAGAATTTATCTATCTGTTGTCTATATGTTGTACATTCATATATAAATTCCTCAGTCCATGGAGAAATAGCAGGGGGCAGGGACTTGTCAGTGTTGTAATATAAGTTATTAGTTGCATTAACTCTGTAATATATCAAACATTGATATTTGTTGATACGTTCTTTGAACAATTTGCCTATTTGTGGAGGTTAAGTATAGGACAGCAGAAATGGATTCTCGGTGCCCCTACTATACTGTGCAAAAGGATTTATAGCACACTCTTGCTTGAGGTCATTTGGAAGAGTTCCCATGACGGACAAAAATGTAATCCCAAATGGACCTTTATTGCAAAGGAAATCATTTTCCAAAAAGTGGTTGTAATAGGATAGGGCCGAACTAATGCTGCCCATTTCAAATAGTCTGATTGTGTTTCTTTGAAGAAGTGCCCAAATATTTTGGCAATCTGGATAAAGTGTCTCATTGTAGAAGATATTGTTCCTGGCAGTGGTGATCTGCTTGACCTACCAATGTATATATTGTTGCTGTAAAGGTTCCTACACACCAGTGGTAAAGGAATATTCTTCTTCTGTTGAGAGGCTATGGATGCCACAGCAACCGTAGGACACATCCTTCTCTTCTATATATGCCTCTTCTATTGAGAGGCAAGAATATGCTAATGTAAGCAGTCTTTTCCCTTGCGCTGCTGCAGGATGTCCAAGGATGGGACTCCAAGGCCTTCCAGCTGTGATCTAGAGCACTGCGCACCAAAATTACATTTGAAAAAGGAGGAGAATTGGGAAAGCGGGGAGAAAGGATGGTAGAACTTTTATTAGGTTTGTAAAAAAAAATTGTGTTGGCAATTTGGTGACCTACAAAATGCCATAAGCGGCAGAAAACATTTATCCAGTGACAGCCCGAGGTAGTGCAGGCAGCTCTTAGTGGGTTTATTTTCATTATTACAGCAATTTTAGGGCTGCATGCTGCAATTTTCACTCGCAGCGAGGTATTAAATTGAAATTACCCCAGATGTAATTGTCACACAGAATAATTCTGGACATGCTGAATTTAATGTTTTCCAAGCTGTGGTTTTATTATCCAAGAGAGTGCCAAAAATACACTTGTCAACAGCTTAAGTGAAAATCTGCCTTTTCAAGTGGCAGGATAATGGAGGGGGTTGTTTGGAAGAAGCATAAAAGACCATTTTGGCCTCATCTTTTAAAGCAATAAACGTATTGATCAAATGAGCTTGACTAGTACTGCCAAATCCCCTTTATATGCAAGTTCCCCATTTTTGAAGGATTTCCTCTTACTATGGCCCTCAGACTACAAATGATGTCTCATATTTCAGCTCCACTTGACAGACCTCAAATGTCTGCAATGTCCCTTAAACTTCTTTTCCTGACAGTCTCTGCTGCTCTCGCTCATGAACTAATGTTGGCAATTGCAATGAGGAGCACAGAATTTTCTTGGGTCTTCTCATAGCACCTTGGCTTTCAAGTCATTGTGCTGTCATACATCATTGCATCTCAGATGCAGAGTAAAGTAGTGGATTGATACTGTGTCAGAGGAGAAGAGGAGAAATATTTCAAATTCATGAATCCTGAATCCTGAAGCTTTTTGGATTATTTTGGACTAATCATTATCTACTATTTCTCAGCTAGCCTATCTCACAGGGCTATGAGGATAAAATGGGAAAAACCCCTTATATCCTACCCTGAGCGCCTTAGAACAGTGTTATTCAAACAGTGGGTCAGGCCCCACTTGGTGGGTCGCAACCTGATGTCAGGTGGGTTGTGGAAAGTTGGGGGCAGCCATGTTGGAAACTGCAGACCTTACTCGTTATATTCCTTTTGTGATTGTTAACAATTTGAATTTTCAAGTGAGGGTTTTTTAAAATTTTGTTTTTAGTTCAGTGCTTTTACATCCTATTTTGTCCTAATCTTGCTTTCTGTCAGGGATGTTTCATGATTGTACAATTGCTGTATTCCAAGAATGCTAATTTGCATTTCAGGAGTGTCATTTTATTATGTTACAATGATAGCACTTCCTGCTTGATGATGTCACTACCTGCCACAACACCATCACTTCTGGTGGGTCCCGACATGAGTGCCATTCTAAAAAGTGGGTCCCGGTCTAAAACGTTTGAATGCCACTGCCTTAGAAGAAGGGTAGAAGAAATAAGGCTCCATTACATAACCTCTTGTTGCACTGGACACACCTTGTGTGGTCATTGAGCACCTGCACCTGCTATACACTGAGGGCCACCTTTGAAAATCTACAGAATCTAATGGCCCAATCCTATCCAATTAGGGGGACACTTGTCCCGCTGCAGTAAAAAGCCCTGCAATGGTGGGTGGAGTGCGCCACTGCCAGGCCAGTCTGAGCAGCTAGTAAGCGGTGGCAGAATCAGTGCTATGCTGGTGTAGACCATGGACCACATCAAGACAAGCGAGTCATGGGTGGGGAGGGAGACAGCCAAGGGACAGGGAGTGACCTTAGGAATTGAATTGATCCTTAGGAAGGAATTGATCTTAGCAGCAAATACACACACTGGATCCTGTCCCTCATTTTCAGCCTGCTCCATCCCCTTTCTTTCCTTAGGAGCTATATAACTTGCCTCACCTATATAGCTGGCATAGATTGAAGGAGATCCATGGGCCATAGGGGGCAATGCAAAAGTAAAGGAAAATATTTTCCCTTACCTTGAGTAGGCCTCTCGATTGTCATCCCCCAACCCATAGCATACTTCAATGTGGAGGAGGGGAAGATTGGGCATTTGTTATCTCTTTAAGGTTCAGTGATATATAGCAATAACTTACAAAGAGTTAGCCATGCTAGTCATTTGCAGCAAAAATGGTTCTTGTAAATTATGTATGAGTGGGCTGGTATCTTCTGCATCCATTTATTATCCTGTTAAACCACACTTCCCTTTTTTGATGCAGAGGATGGAAGAGGACACAGCTGGAAGCCGTGAGGCCATAGCTGAGTATAGACAGCAGCGAGAGAGAAATTGCCCAAAGTTTGCAGCTGATCCTATACAAAGGACGTACCGTTCAGAGCAGAGATTTTCCCTTTTTCTCTGGCTTCATTTCCCATTTAGAAATGAAGTGGATTATGAGTGCGTTATTGCAAGACTCCCCCTTCTCCTTAATGCCTTTTGTTGCCCTTTTCTTAGTGTTATTTTTCATTTTTTTCTTGAATTATTTATTGCTCCCAGCTCTCTTTCCTTAATAATATCTTTATTTAATACTACATTCTCTGTAATGCATTACACTATACAGCTATTTAAAAAAAAAAAAAAAAAAAGGTCCTAGAGACAGTTGTGTTAGCTCAGATTGCAATGCAGTGATTCACTCTATGATGTGAAACGTGTTTGCCTCTTTGCAAGCACTGAAAAAGAGCCAACACAGTCTGTTTGTTTATTTGTAACACTTGTGGCCGTATCTACAGTACAGATTAACAGCCCAATCCTGAGCTTGGCAGCACCCAGGGCTCCAGTGGTGCCAAAATGGCAACCACTGGAGGTCTCCTCGGAGGAAGAGACTGCTGGGTCCAGGCCCTGTTGGGTTACAGCTGTAGCTCTTCTCGGGGGAAGATCACAGCCAGCAGTATCTGAGTGGGCGCAGAGCTGAAGAGACCCGTGTCAGGCCACCTGGCTCTGGAGGGCGTTTGGGATGTAGCGCCAGAAGCTGCCGCCACCCCTGCCCCCTTGCGAGTCCTTCCCCCACTCAGCTCTGATGCCATTGGTGCACATGCTGCTTACATTACATATACATCTTCCCTGAAGTATTAAAAAGTGGCAATTGTGAGAGACAAAATTATATCTTAAAAAATGGATGAATGATCATTTTTTAACATGTCTGTTGGTGTTACAGACAAGCGTGATTCCCTTTTCTATAAACATGTCAAAGAACAGCCCATCATTACAATTCCTTAAAGGTAAAGGTTTCCCCACAATCGAATGGTCCGGTCGTGATCGACTTGTAGGGGGCGGTGCTCATCTCCGTTTCAAAGCCTGTAGAGCTGACGTTTTGTCCGAGGACAAGCTTCCGTGGTCATGTGGCCAGCATGATTATATTCCGTAGTGCACGGAATGCCGTTACCTTCCCACCGAAGTGGTACCTATTTATCTAATTGCATTTTTACGTGCTTTCGAACTGCTAGGTTGGCAGGAGCTGGGAGCTCACTCCGTTGCGCAGTCTTGAACTCCCAACCTTCCGGTTGGAAAGCCCAGCAGCAGCGGTTTAAACCCGCAGCGCCACCATGTCCTTAGACCAGTGTTATTCAAACTGTGGGTCAGGACCCACTTGATGGGTTGCAATCTGATGTCAGGCGGGTTTGCGGAAAGCTGGGTGCAGCCATCTTGGAAACTGCAGACCTTACTCTTGTTATATTCCTTTTTTGACTGTTAACAGTTTGAATTTTCAAGTGAGAGTTTTTTTTTAATTTTGTTTTTGGTTCAGTGCTTTTACATAATATTTTATCCTAACCTTGCTTTCTGTCAGGGATGTTTCATGATTGTACAATTGCTGCAGTCCAGGAATGCCAATTTGCATTTCAAGTGTGTCATGTCATTGTCATTGTCATTGTCATTGTCATTGACCATGTTACAATGACAACATGTCCTGCTTGATGGTGTCACTTCCTGCCACAACATCACTTCCATGTTAATGACATCAGTTCTGGTGGGACCCAACATGAGTACCATTCTAAAAAATGGGTCTCGGTCTAAAACGTTTGAATGCCACTGCCTTAGACTTTGGGAAGGTTTACCTATGATGGCATTTAAACTTTTAGGCTCTAAATATAATTTCCTCCTCATTCTTGGCCTCCTGAGTATTGTGCTGCCAGTTTCTGCATTATTGTGTTGGATTAAAACCACACAAAAGGGGAAAACAATTAGAGGTCTCCTCTGAGATTTCTGCTGTTATTTCTCCTGTTTTACACATTTTTTAAAGCTGCACACACACACCACAAATCAAACATGAGAGTAAACTCTGAGTGATTCCTTGTGCCCTTCTAGAGTCAATATTGACAAAACTGGCTGGCTCAATTAAAAAGGATATTTGAGTCTGATGCTCCCAAAGCCTTCCCATTTCCAAGATAATATCTGGAATTCGATACACATCTCCATCAACCCACCAGCACAGAATGGTTGGTCAGCTAAGAACCACATTCTCGGAGCTCACACATGTAAATGAAGTGGCACATCTGTGAACATGATGTTTTCAGAGCTTCTCAACTAGTTTTGTAAGGGCACTTGAGGTAGGCAACAAGTGGTGCGCCATCAGTTTTTAAATATTTCATGAAAAAATCCTCAAGCAATTGACGACAACTGATCCATCAAGCATTTACAGCAAAACAGAACAGAAAACAAACATCTCGGTAACAAAACATTCAGACTACATACAGAAGCCCTGTGTAGGAATTATGCCCAATTACAGAAAGGGGATAAATGGGAGCATGTCAGCATGATCCATCCCCCCTGGATCCCTGAAATCTCCAAGGTTTCACATTATCTTGTGATGATCTAAATGGACAGGTAGGATTGCAGAACCCTGCAGAGCTCCAAGTGAGCAACTTGCCCTAACAAGAAGAAGCAGGAGGTGGGGGTGGGACGGGACGACGGGCCTGGATGTGGCTACAGATGCCTCTGGCTGGCCATCTCCCTGCCTCTCAAATGCTTAGGAAAGCACCCAGGTGCCAGTGGAACCTCCTGCCCCTTACCGCCAGCTTTGGCTGTCCTGGGTGCAGCCTCCTTGTTCCTGTCAGGTTCCTTAGCACCATGCTGACGCAGGGGTGCCGCTCGGTGCCACTGCATTGGCGCTAACTGCGCAGCGCAGACACGACGATGTTGCCTTGACGCTGTGCTCCTTATAGGGCTGTGCTGCCTGTGTGTTGCTGGAGGAGTAATTCTAGCACTTTGTATGTCATAAAAGCCCCAAACTGCATACATAGGATGACTCATGCCCATCCCTGGAGTCTCCCAATTAGGTGAACTCCCCGCTTGGTGAACTCCATTTGTCAGCTACAGCCCATGGTCAGTATCTAAAGGGGCCATTACAGAAGGGGTCCCTCTGAGCACTGGAACTAAGCTTTCATGGCCCCTTCAAACACATTTATATTGAAGATGAGCCAATAAAACATATCAAAAGAACTTCCACCTAGAATATTCTTTTGTAAATCGCTTTTACCAAATGGTTTTTAAGACCACAGGGAAAATCCTTTTAAAGTGATGAAAGGCAGCCCTGAAGATCTGGCTACAAATGTCCTTCCGTCTTTTGAGTAGGCTGCACATCTTATCCTGAGGAAGGCAGGAAAGAGTGTTGTATAGCTTTAGTATTCTGTAAACTACCAGGGAGTATTTTATTTCTCTTTTACAATCAAGTATTAACCTCAAATAATAAGCAAAGAAAGGGCTAAACTGGATCCAGAACAAGTGGATGAGCAGGAAGGCATGAGCCAGTTCTTGACTTGGCTGACTCAGCAATGTGCCAAACCTCTGTGCCTTCCACTCTCCTGTGTTTTTGCCCATCCCACTCCACCCCACTCCACATTTCCTCCTTCTCTCTGCCCCCAGTGGTGTCTCTACAGGGAGGGCAGAGCTCTAAGTTTTGCAAGAAGCCTTACCTTGCAATGGAAATCACTCCTCACCTGCACCGTTTTAGCCAATCCTCACAGGGAAAAGCAACATCTTGGCGTTGCTTATTGGCTACAGTAGCAAGGGAGAGGAGGGATTTTCATGACAGGGTAAGGCTTCTTGCAAAACTTAGAGCTCTGCCCTCCCTGTAGAGACGCCACTATCTGCCTCCTCTTCCTTTTCTTATTCAGGAAGTGGACAGGTGCAGCAGACAGAGATGGGCAGTCCCACTAGTCTGTTGCCTGAGGTGACAGCTCCAGTTGGCGTCATGGATTGGCTGTCCATGGGTGGGAATCAGTGGTGTCATTCAAATGATTTAGGAACAGGAACTCACTTTTGATTGGCACTTGTCGGGAACCCGGAACCAGCCACGGAGCCCGTTAGGATCCGGAACGCCTGTTGTGGTCCGCTCCCCCTAAATGACATCACTGCCTTCGCCTCCCTAGGAATCCGGAGTCACTCCCTTTAACTCTCTGAGTGCCGGCCAACCAAGAAGAAAAGCTCTTTGCAGAGGAATTGGGAGGGGGGAGGAGGGAGAGTGAAGTGGGCGGAGTCAGCCCTAATTTTAACTAGTGGAACTGAGTTCCCCCGCGTTCCCCCTGTATGACATCACTGGTGGGAATATATAAGATGTGATTGAGAGCCTGGCTGCGTGCATAGGGCATGGAACCCACAACCTGGATGCCCAATCATGAATCTCTTACAAATTAACTGTATCTCCAAGGATAGGACAAAATTCTGGCTTTATTTTACTATATTAGACATAATTATGTAAAATGATCATTTCTTTCTATTTTCTATAAAGAACTCAAAACTGAGAAAGAAGAGGGATTAACTTCGAAGAATGAATGGTGTCAGGGGAGGCAAACCTTATCTAGGAGACACACATTGTGAATTGGAGCCCTCGTAGTTTGAGATGTGTGTGCAATAATAGCAGTTACTGGAAAAAACCCTTCTGATCATCTTCTGAGAGCCTGGTCGGAGTGCCCCATCTTTTGAAGTAGGGGAGGTGGCAACAAGGAGTGGGGCATTTTTGGCTACGGTGCCTTGCTTCTGGGCAGACCAAGCAAGACTGATCCCAAGCAGGATCCCAATCCAGTGGCTTGGCTGAGTGTTCTGCTGCCCCTTCTGTGTCATCTGCCCCTCTCCCCCTGAGATCAGTGTCGAGAGCACTGCTGAAAGTCTGAGACAAGACAGCCTCTGGCATGCCCATTCCTGTTCATTCGGCAGGCTCCCTTCCCAATAACCTTCAGAAAGAGACTGCAAACATTTCTGTCCCCTTTGGCTTTGGATGCAATTTGCTGCTGCTCTTTTTTCCTCCACCGTCGTTCGTTAGGTGTTTTAATTGTTGCCATTGTTTTTACAGCTTCTCATTTTATCGTGCTTTTATATAGTTAGCTACTTCATGAATCAGGATGATTAAGGGGCCAGGAAGAAATATGTTCAATAAATAAATAAGCACATTTAAGTCTTCTGCCACTGCATGGTCACAGGCTCATCTGGGAATGCTCTCATTGGTGAGTGGGATGAAAAGCCCACTGGTAAGCTTGGGGGGAGGCACACTGGCCTAACATATTATGGGAGGGTCAAGGGCAGGGCTTTGCCTCGGGATGTCCAGTACTTGGTATGGTACTGCTCAACACCTGTTTAGTAAGAATAGAATCCTTTGGATGTCACTGTCTTAAGAGTCCATAAATTTAGTAATTTCTCTCCCTCTCTCTCTTTCTCTTTCTCTCTCTCTCGCTCTTGCTCTCCCGCTCTCGCTCTTGCTCTCATTTAGGTGCACTACTTTGCACTATCGTAAAGATCTGCCACCAACCAGCATCATCATCACCTTCCATAATGAAGCCCGGTCTACCCTACTAAGGACCATAAGAAGGTAAACCGGATTCACACAGTACTATAGTGGAGAGAGATGGTTTCCAAGATTCCAGCTTGCTTTCCTAAGACGGTAGGAACAGCCCCGCTAGATCAGGCCAAGGGCCCATCTAGTCCAGCTTCCTGTACACACACAGTGGCCCACCAGATGCCTCAGGGAGCACACAAGACAACTGGATACCTGCATCTTGTTGCCACTCCCCTGCATCTGAAAGCATCTTTCAGATTTTTTCATTTATTTTTTTAAGTGGATTGAAATTGTAGATGAGTAGGAGGGACTAGAACTGCTGTGGCAATTTGACAGTGCTTATGCAAGAGTGGAGGAAAGTCACACAATAAGCCTTATGAGAAATTGTCTCCTGGTGTTTATCGTAGGGTGAGGAAATAGAATGACAGTACTGTTTTCCTTTTAAGACAAGGTTGCAGGCAGGTAGGCCAAAGGAGTTTTGTAGGGGGCGTTTTAAGATTATTTTTGTTGGAGCGCAATCCTATACTGCGCTGGAATGGCAAGGCCGATGGGCCTGCGCCATATCCAGCACACTATATTTCCACACTATATTTCCACCGCTGGCTGGAGTCCAGCGGTGTTATGCTGCCGGAACGCTGGGTGGGACATCCGGGTGATCGACAGCCCGCCCGTCGCGTTCCTCAGTGTTACGCCGTTTGCGTAACGTACACAAGCGGCTTAATTGGTTATGTAAACGGCAGAACGCTGCAGAACGCGACGGGCGGGCTGTCAATCACCCGGATGTCCCGCCCAGCGTTCCGGCAGCATAACACCTCTGCTGGAGTCCCCTCGGCACAAGGGCACATTTAAGTAGCAGATGCACTGCTGTATGGGTGACTTACCTTATTATTGAATTGTTGTAAGGATTACTATGTTAGTTTAGGTAAAGCACATTAAACATTCAGAAAACACAGCTCAGTCCATCCTGGGCTGGCCCAGAGCATGCAGTGGTGCTGAAACAGCCTCCGTTGCATGCTATAGGCTAACGAGTAACTTTTTTTACTTGCCTTTTCTACTGCTGCCTTGTCCCCAGTTCTTTGGCTGGCCTAAATCTGAATGGGTCCAAGAAGATGGGGCCGACCCTGAGCCAAGGGCATAGAATATCAGCACCACTGGTGCCCCGGCACAGGATGCCCCCTCCAAAGCTTACCTGCTCCAGTGGGGAGTCTAGAGGTCATTGGCATCGTGGCCACCAGTTGATTGTGTTTGTGGTCCTGACCTGTGCACCATCATAGTAATTGCTGCATCAGTGGCTTGGGCTGACAGGATGCATGTTTCATCAGTGCAAGGCCTGGAGAGGATTGGTCCATTAATACCTGCTAACAATCAGGCCCCTTTCCCCTGACTGTCATCAGCATCATCCTATGGTCCAAATGGAAGGAAAGCAGTGATTGGTTAAGAAAAAAATGTGTGGTTGTCCCCATTCATAAGTAGCTTCATTGTATGCCAGTGGTGGTGAACTGGACCACAGGGAAGCGCACCACTGCTGTTGTGGGTACATGCAATTCTTGAGTCAAGGAGTGTCAAGGAGACCACAGCAAGGCTAGATAATGGACCCAGATTTCTTGACTGCCTGTTTTGCTCATCATGATGATATATAATGACGGCTCTTCCCATTTTTTCCCCTCATGTTCTCTTCAGCTATACCAACACCGCTTCACTTGCCTAACAGTTCTGACTATTTAAATATTTTGAATGCCTGCTGGTCATTTTTTGACAGGCAGAACCTCAGTGCTGATACCATCTTAAGTGCCGATGCAGTCATTTTTCCAAGTATTCAGAGATTCATTTTGTGGCTGTTTAGCTCTTGTTCCCTCCTTTTCGTATTGGCAAAGCCTATGTGAACAGATCGTGCAATTGCCAAGCTCATTCACTATTCAGAAAGATCCCACCACTTTTAGAGCAATCCTCTATTCCCAAATTCCATTCAATGAGACAAATTTGCTAAAGGTCTTCATGCAAAGTATAGTTCTTGGTCATCTCTGTTTTCTTCTCCCTTACTTCTCCCTTCTCCCTTCCTAGAGAAGATGATAATTATAATAAACAGCATAATTAAATATGTCTTACTTCCAATATTCATTTCCTACCTGTAACAGTTACAGCCTTCACCCAGCTATTGATGTCAAACTGCCCCTTGGGGGAGAAGAAAAGAACTCTGTCTTGGTCATAGACCCACTTATTCTTCCATCACTGCGTAGAAATGAATTCAACCTGCCTGCCCTGTATTACCACACCTGCTCAACAACACAGGGCACAATCCTAAACTGAGTTAGACTGGCATAAGCTAAACCGGCAAAGTTTGACCAGCACAAGGAACATGGTAAAGTATGTTTGGACCACTCTCGGAGTCAGAGAGGCCAGCACACAAACACGCTTTATGGTGACCCTTGTGCTGGCCAAACTTTGCTGGCTTAGTTTATGCCGGCCTAACTCCAGTTTAGGATTGGGTTTACATAGGAATCAGCCTACCCGTTTACCACCATCCACAAGCATTAAAGGATCTTTGATCATTAGAGTGCAATCCTAACCTGGCGTTAGGCTGGCACAGTTAGGCCAGCACGTAAAGTGCTTTTGCGCCACTCTCAGAGTCAGAGAGGATGGCACATGGTCTGTGTGCTGGCCTCTCGGATTCTGAGAGTGGTCCAAACGTACTTTACAGTGGTCCTTGGGCTGGCCGAACTTTCCTGGCCTGACTGTGCTGGCCTAACTCTAGGTGAGGATTGCGCCCTTAGTCATGGTTCATTCAGGGGAATTGCCTCATTGTGGTTCTCCTCACCATACCATCCTTTTCCCTTGTTGGCTTCTTGAATTATCATGGCTCTGTCCAAAAGGAATTAATATGAGAGCCTTCCTCAGTCAGTTCTCTTTCAGATCCGTCTCTTCATCTGTCTTTTTTGCATGTCTCACTCACAGCACATTTTTTTAAACCAATGAACATGCCCAATATGGCCACAATACTGCAATATTTTTACAGTAGAGAAGAAAATACTTCAGTCCTGTAAACTGCATTATCCACAACTAGCAACTTTACTATTTGTGAGTATGGGCTAAATTCTCCAGAGAGCTGAAGTTGCAATCTATGTAATTGCATGAATTGGATCTTTGTGGCCTATGTGATATTTTTATTTTGTAGTGCCTTCATAGGTAGGTTTACCTTTTTCTCTTCCTGCTTGTGCTTTATAGTATCTCTTTTGAAAGTCAATATGCATCAATAAAAGCACCATTAAATTAGGGGAATATATAGTCTTGCACTAAAAAAATCATCTAGATACCATGCCACAGTAACTCAAATTCTGCACTAAGAAAAATGTAATAAATAATATTGTGCAGGTGGGAGCAGGAATTGTATCTTTTCTATTATAGGAAGTGCTGCTTGCACAATGCTGTATTTTATCAGACAATATACAGGAGCCAGATTATCACCACACTAACATACAATCTGATAGCAAAGTTCCTGCAGAATCATGCAGATGTACAAATGGACACTTTGGAATAGCTGTAATTTTGATCTCACTGCCATTAGCCAATGGCAGGAATAAGTTCCTTCAGGTTCAGTCTTTTGAATAGTTTCAAAGTGAAAATGGAATTCACAGTGAACAGCGAACAAGGAGGCAGTCTGAGCAAGAGCTGAAATGCTGGGACCCCATCCTTCTACTGTGTATTGCTGCTGAGCAGAGCAAGTCAGGCAATGATCACCCTATCCTAATTTCCCACTCACTTCTGGAAAGCAGAGACTAATATTTATCAATACCACAGCAACTAAGGGAGGTTCAATTCACCGTGCCATCCTACCCCCCCCCCCATTGGGCAGTCGTAAATCATCTGCATCAGACCAGTGCTGTCACAAACATGCAGTAAGGCACATTTGTGCCAGTGCTAGAATTGCTGGGCTGACACAGAGAGCAGGGTCGACCCACCAATGCCAGCAGAACCGCAAGGTACGTTAGTCCCGTGCCAGCTGAGTTTGGTCAGCACGGGGCCATATTGAGGCGGGGGAGAGGGGGCGGGGAGAGGGCAGCTATACAGGCAGTGTGGCCTGGGAAGGAGGGTGAAGCCAGGATCTGGCCATTAGGCCGTTGGGTGGCAGGGCGCTCGGATTTGTGCCTGCTAAACAGCAGACGCAGATCTGAGGAGTCCTAATGGCTTGCCTGGAACTTACCCTGAGGCAAGGGGACACAATCCCCATGCCCCATGGTGAGCTCCAGCGCAACCCTAAGATTCAGAGCATGCCTGCCAGCTCCTGTGCACGTTAGGATTGTGCCTTGTAGTAGTTGGACCCTGTAGGAAACGTCGGCTGCAATCCTATACATACTTAGCCTGGAGTAACTTCCACTGGATTCAATGGCAATTACTTCTGAGTAGACATGCCAAGGTTTGTACTGACAGTTTCATTTATCCTGATCCACTGAAAAGGATCCAGGATGTTATGGATGTTATGGTTAGAGATTTGTAAGATCTAATTAAGCTAAGCATTTGCTGAGTGGAGGGGGAAAAAGATCAGTCAGAGGACAGGTCAAATTATCCTACATAATTAAGAAACAGATGGGATTTGAGCTGGGTTCAAAATGAGAGAGAGAGAGAGAGAGAGAGATTCATCCCTTTCAAATGAGCATGTGTAAAATGAACTTCATTCTTTTAAAAGCTTTGCAGATAAATTCAAGGAGCAGTTGTATTAACTAAGTTTATAGTCCAGCTGTAAGCATATTTACTCTGAAGTAAATAACATTGAATTTAGAAGGGTTTACTCCCAGCTAAGGAGGACTGCAACTTTTAGACACTTTAATGAGTCTTCAGTGTACAGAAGGACATTTTTATATTCATAGTTGTTTTTAGACCAATTAATAGCTTTCAGGATTATATTGGTTGTAAAAATCTTAAGGGGGGAAAAGTGGCAAGGTAACAGGTAGATAAAATATGTGCATCTCTAATGCAAACATAATCACATACTTTCTTTTGTAGCAGTATGAATGTCTAAGGTGTCACAAACATGAAAGATCACATTATAGGACTGCTGGTGTTCCTTCCCTTGCATGTGATATCACTTGTAGATCACAAAAACAACATTCTCCAAACCATTTCGCAGTTGCTAAATTGGAAATACCAAGGTATTGTCTGATGCAGGATACTCTTCATATTAGCAGCTGCTAAGGCAAGAACTGGGAACTGGGAAATCTCACCTCCACTGAGAATGTGACACGTGATGGGTCACCATTAGGCTGGTTCCTTGCACTATGATGAATTCCATGGTGATTCTTTCTACCCAAGCAGCCCACTGGCTTCTCCTGATCCGTAAGGGCAATGAAAAAAGAGTTTCCAGATCAGATTGTGCCCGGCTCTGGGGCTTGTCTGCCTGCCCTTTGAGCCCCAGACCTAAAGGCTCAAGACTCCCACCTTACACTTTGTTTCCCCCTTGAATGTGGTTGTAGCCCAGCTTCTGAGGGCGCAATCCTAACCTGGAGTTAGGCGGCCCAAGTTAGGCCAGTAAAGTTTGACCGGCACACGGGCCACTGTAAAGCATGTTTGGACCATTCTCGGAGTCAGGGATGATCACACACGTCTGTGTGATAGCCTCTCTGACTCCAAGAGTACTCCAAACATACTTCATCTTTGTGCTGGCCAAACTTTGCTGACCAAACTGTGCCAGCCTAACTCCAGGTTAGGATTGCACCCTGAGGTTCTTCCCCAAACAATTACCATATTACTTTTAGATTGTAAGCCCTTTGAGGACAGGAGTATTAACAGGTAGAAAAAAAAATGTGGCAAGTCCCTCCAAGCCCATGAGATAGGGTGGCATATAGGGAATCCATATAGGGTGGATATTGAACAAAACAATAACAAATAAGTTTAGAGGTGTGAAGATATTGGCTCTTTGAATCCCAGGAGTCAGGAAACCATTGTGCTTCATTCTGAGAAACCACTTCTCAAGATGAACTATAAATGATAAGGCCTGCACACTTTGCATATTGCACTAATTTTAAGATCCAAGAGGCATCCAAGAGAGGAGAAGGAAATGCAGTAGCAGTTTTGGAATCTCATGTGCTAAGGGAAGCGAAATGAATGAGATGGAACAGAATATAACATCTCCAAAAGAGAAAGTCAGGTCTGGAAATGTCAGCTTTACATATCTTGTAGATCCCTGAGGCAGCAGTGTTCAACACATTTACTAGAAAGCTCACCCTTTTGAATTCAAGGGGATTTACTTTCAAGTAAATATGCTAAGGGCTGGACCTCTCTTCAGGTATCTGCTTGTTGCAAAGATGAAATATAAAAAGAGGAAGATTGACTGTCAGAGTTCCTTTTTCCTTCTTGGTTTGAAACCTGTGTTCTCATGGATAAGAGAGTCAGCAGTAATTTTAGCACACTATCTTTTAGCTCTTTTTTATTGATTGTATTGGATTACCATAAGTCAGCATTGTTACACTGAAGTCAGTGGATCTCAGTGCCAATTTATTAACAGTAATAGCCTGTACAGCTGGGCTGCAGCATTCAGGGCACAATCCTAACCTGGAGTTAGGCCAGCACAGTTTGGCCGGCACAAGGGCCACCGTAAAGTGTGTTTGGACCACTCTTGGAGTCAGGGGGGATGGCGCACCTCTGTGTGCTGGCGCCTCTGACTCCGAGAGTGGTCCAAACACACTTTACGGTGTTGTTTGTGCCGGCCAAACTTTGCTGGCCTAACTGTGCCACCTTAACACCAGGTTAAGATTTCGCCCTCAGAAGCATTAACCAAAATCAAAGCCATCCAAGTACACACTGAGAATCCATACAAAGCTAGCCCATCAGAACCTTTCTAATTTTTTTTCTGATTCTTGTTATTCTTTCCTTGGATTATCAGCTCCTGTCACCAGACTTATATGTAATCAGTCTTCCTTACTCCCAAGTGTATTTTGGCTTTGGTTTAATATATCCCTCTCCCTGGATGGTCATTCTGAGTTTCAAATGTGTGGGGTTCTGGGTTTTGTTTTGTTTTTTGCATTATATACCCTTGGTTGGTACTATTTACCAATAAATATTTATCATATCTGTTCAAACCAGTTTATCTCAATTATTATTTTTATGTATTAAACCCTGATTTTCAAATAAGTTGACATCAGAGAAAAGCATCACAGAGATATAGCTTCAGGTAAGAAGGATAAGTCAATGTGAGTCATTCCAATTTTGGCATCGGAACAGTTTATTGCAAGTTGCTGCAAACTAAACAAAAATAAACACCCACATAGCACTTGAAGCTGTTAAATTATTATTACATTTAAAAAAAAATTGTGAGCACGCACACACAAATGCAAACTTATACAACTTCACAGGTGGAGTAGAGAGGCTCTCTGTAGAAATTCCTTTTTTTTTTTTACTTTTGTATCAGAAAGAGCTTTACATTCAGTGCTTTGCAGGTTCCAGACACACACATAGGGATTAAATGCTACTTTTAGAAAGCCTGTCGTGAAAATTAGGCATCTCCTTAGTCCCCCATAGGAAAGCTGAGCCAAGAGTGAACTAGCAAATGAAAAAATGGCCATGTGCCCAGACCTCTTCATGGCTCATCCTGCGCAACTTGGAGGTTGTCCTTGAAAACATAATCTCCATGCAAACCAAGAGAGCTTCACAGCTAATTGTCCTTCATAATTGTGCAGCAGCATAAGAGTGTTGGTGATGAAGCTCACTCATTACACCATATCTCTGCAAAACCACAGCTATTCTCTGCAGCTGCAGAAAAGCACAGGTTTGTATAGCCTACATTCACATAAGGCTGCTATTTAGATCACGGCTAGCATAATATAAGCCTGCGCTGGAATAGGGAGGCCTGCCCCATATCCTGCCCCATATCGAATGCAGGGTTGGGGCTGCATACTGCGCAAATTGGAGTAAGGGGAATTGCTTTCCCTTACTCTGTGTCATGCCGCAGCAGTTCAATAGGGCTATTCAAAGCTTCTCCAGCAAAATCGCTGATGCAACTCCAAGCAGCCCATCTAAGGCCGAACAGGCCAGGGCCGGGGGGTGGGTCCATCCATGCGCCAGCCCTCCCCCTCCCTGATCCACCCTCCCTCCACCCTCCCTAATCCCCATGCCAACCTCCCTTGGCTGGCCTTATCTTCAGAGTGCAGGTCCAGGAATCGGCGCAGGGAGCATGGTGCCCATCCATGTGCCCTTACCCCAGTGCTGGATTGTACCTCAAATAATATAAAAGGCAGAAAGAAGAAGGGACCGACACAGACCAATGCAAGAGACCTTTGCAATGTCTGCAAGTGAATTTGAAGTAATATAACACGGCTAGATCACTTAAGCTGATTATTGACCTGTAATGCAGGAGAAAGGAATAAAAGCTCCAAGCTCGAGCACAAATGACTTCTGGGAAAAATGTCGTCTGAGCACCTAACATGATGGTGGAGTGAGGGCAACTCCTCTACTTCCTTTATTTGAGCCTGCCTTCTCCAAGATGGGCAGAGCAGGCAATTGTCTGTGTCCACCATGGAATCTCTGAGGATAGTATAGTGCCTTGCAGCTTTTGGGGGTGGGGATGTTGAAGGGAATCCTGGCGCAATAGGAGGTGATTTTGGACAGGCAGTTTCAGGCATACAGAGGAGATGTACTTTTTCCTCTGTACAGTGTGAAGTAGGAGCTTCACATATCCTTTCACCTCCCATTTGCTGCTATGAAATGTGGGCAGGCCTTTGTTTATAGGCCTGTTGCCTGTGAAATGTACCATAAGAAGACTTGCGGACTGGGCCAAGTGCTTTCTTCTACTTTTACTTTTGAACACTTTAGAAAGTTCTAGGAACAGCCTGGTGCTATTAAAAAAAAAATCAACGAATGGAAGTTTCAAAAGACACATTGACTGGCAGTCATCCAGGCTAGGAAAAGCTGTTGTCTATGATACTGTAGGCAAAATGCCCAACTCCCCATTGGATTACTGGCTGCAGGGCTGTAATGAGGGTTGATGCCAAGCTGGGCAGCAAGGAAGAAAAAGGCAGAGGTCTTGCGTGCCAGCTTGGAGCCTAAAGCAAGAGACTGGATGAAAGCATCAGCACAATTAATGGCAGAACAAAAGATGATCTGGAGTGTGTCTAACAACACCAAGAGGATCATTTCAGCTGTATTAGAATGATTTTATAGCACTCTCCATTGTAATAAAAATGCTTTGCCAATCTAATTTCATGTATCATCTCTGCAAGCCTATACAATAATGTTAGACCAGCCATTATAAACCACTGTGCCATGGCACATGGGTATGCCATGAGTGGTCCACAGGTGTGCTGCGGGAATTTGGGGGAAGTAAACTCCCCATTGGCAGCATGGTGTGCCTTATCAATTGTCAAAAAACTGATGGTGTGCACTGACAATTTTAATACCTTCTCAGTATGTCATAAGATGAAAAAGGTTGAAAATCGCTGGGTTAGATTCAGAGCGCAATCCTAACCTGGAGTTAGGCTGGCACCAGGGGCGGACCTAGTCAAAATGGCGCCTGGGGCACCCAATAGAAGTGCGCCCCCATGGGAGCCCAGGTCTACCCTTTGGGACCAGCCACGGGTAGACCTGGGCTCCCCTTGAGGGAGTCCAGGTCTATCCATTAGAAACGACCGCGGGTAGATCTGGGCTCCCCTCGAGGGAGTCCAGGTCTATCCATTAGAAATGACTGCGGGTATATCTGGGCTCCCCTCAAGGGAGCCCAGGTCTACCCAATAGAAACAGCCACAGGTAGACCTGGGCTCTCTTTGAGGGAGTCCAGGTCTACTCGCGGCTGGTCCCAATGGGTAGACCTGGGCTCTGGAGCCCAGGTCTACCCGCACAATGTTGTGGGGGCCACTGGCGCCCCCCTAGATGGCCCCAAGACGGTGCCCAGGGCTCTTGCCCCCCTGCCCCCCCTAGATCCGTCACTGGCTGGCACAAGTAAGGCCAGCAACGTTTGGCCAGCACAAGGGACACCATAAAGCATGTTTGGACCACACTCTGACTCAGGGAGGATGGCACATGTATGGGTGCTGGCCTCTCTGACTACAGAGTAGTCCAAACTTACTTTAAGGTATCCCTTGTGCCGGCCAAATGTTGCTGGCCTAACTTGTGCTGGCCTAACTCCAGGTTAGAATTATGCTCTGAAAGGTGTCTTTCCAAGGCCCACCAGTAAGAGCTAGTTCACTGAAGTGCAGAAAGAAGGTCTATAAGTCCATCACAGCCTTCTGCTACAACATCTAAAGTAGGACTTGTGGATCTTGTCTGTAGTGAGAACTGAGCTGCAGAAATTATTTGGGGTTTCACTGGTGTCATTTAAACTGCAGAGAAGTTACGTATGGTTCCATGCATGTTATCTAAGGTTATATGGCATCATAGAAGGTGAGACATGCTACATTATAATGATAATGTTAACTCATTTCTATTGTTTGGTCTCCTTTTGTTTGTAAAGGTGTAAGTATAGCTTCAGACAGGGAGCTGGGAAAGAGGGGTAACAAATTCCTCTCACAGTGGCCATGCCTCCTGATGTCGATATGTTGGATGCTATGGCCCGATCCTATCCTGTTTTCCAGCACTGATGCAGCCATGCTACTGGGACAAGCGCTATATCTTGTTGTGATGGAGGCAGTCATGGAGGCATCCTCAAGGTATGGGAACACTACAGCTGCATCAGTGCCGGCAAGTTGGATAGGTGGTGGTGGATAGTGTGGTGTGGATAGTGTGGTGTGGTGGGTTCCTTAATGTGGGTGGCTCCATGTGCCTTCACACTACTGTGCAATGCTTGAATGT
This sequence comes from Lerista edwardsae, assembly GCA_029204185.1. Lineage (NCBI taxonomy): Eukaryota > Metazoa > Chordata > Lepidosauria > Squamata > Scincidae > Lerista > Lerista edwardsae. The sequence continues at coordinate 6,690,071 of JAJKFI010000008.1, read as the reverse complement.
CACGGGGAGTGTGTGGCCAGCATGCAAACTGTTGTTTGTTGAGGGGTAGCCAGTGGATATTGTACCATTTTCTGAATGTGAAAGGACAATGAGTGGCCACCACCCCTACATATTTCCATTTTGAGTAGCATCTTGTCAGGATGTTGGGAATTTGGTGGAAATGTTACCCCAAATTTGAGGAAGGATAAACTCATCCAGAAAATGTCATGTCTAAGTTTTCCCCATCCCTAATATTATCCCTTCTTATGTGAAATATTTGTAGCATGTGTCTGGGATTGCTCATCCTTGTTTATAGAGACAGAATGGATAGGTTCTCAAAGCTCCAATCAAATATTTGAAAGTAATTATAGCGTAGGTAGAAGCATATTTCTTTTTCTTAAATTAAGCTTTATATATTTCATGAAAAAATAAAAACAGAAAGGCAGTCACAAAAATGGAAACATAAATGAGAACAAAAGCTCACCTTTTTCAACTCTCCTCTCAGATAATGTTTCCACATTCTCTACGTTTTGCCTGTCTTTGCTGCCGCCAAAAAGCATTTTCCCCATTCTTGGACTGACTGGGCTTTCTTGCCTATTTCTTCCATTTCCAGAGCCAGATTCATCGCTAAATCAGAACTTGGTCATCATCTTAAACATGGGCAGGCTTTGAGGATGAGTATCCATCCCAGTGGCCATAGAAGAATCTACTTGTTGGAATTGGCCCAGCAACTGACTATAGGCTAAGGCCTTCTCTCAGGAACGGCCCAGCCATAAAACTGTCCCCCAACGTAGTTCAGCCTCCTGGCCTGGGCGTGAGGGGTAGGACCTTAAAAGTGTGGGATCTGTCAGGATGATAAAGTTTCATCTACACGGGCCATTAAACCAATATATATTAAACCAACATACAACTGCAATGAATTAGTGACTAGTGACTAGTACAAAAGTTTCCACTTTCAGTCACCTCTCCTTGTATACATATGGGCCTGAGGCAAAAGTGGTTTGGTTCTCATAGTAACAAACAATAATTACATTTGAAACTAAGCCATTGTTGGGTTATTGTTAACATTTTCTTGTTTATTCTCTGCCAGCAGTATCACACCAGAACCAAAACAGCCTCAAAAAAGAAGCAAGTGTGCCTTTAATGGTAGCCACACCCAGTGGTGGGATTCAAATAAATTAACAACCAGTTCTATGACGTCATAGCCGGAGCCAAAAAAAACCCCGAAGCCGAGGTAAGCGAGTGGGCAGGGCCCGGCCATTTAACAACCGGTTCTATAGAACCTGGGCAAACCCCCTGAATCCCACCACTGGCCACACCTACAAAAACAATAAACCCGATCTGATTAACCCGACTGAAGGTGGCAGATCTGCTTATAAATGTTCCTTTTGAAGGAGGGAGAGTAACTTTTCCACCCAATTTGAGTCCCCAGGTTGTGAAGAACTTCATAGGAACTGCACTGCAGTTCAAACAACTCTGCTTAAAAGAGTAAAAATAAGCCAGGTGTTACTCTGAAACTGTATAATTAGTGCTTTGTGCTGACTACTTCTTTCTTTTATTTTATTTTTTCCACAACCTATGGCCACATCATTTAGATTTTTTAAAAAAATTTTTAAAAAAAAATCTTTTAGAGTGAGGAAACAAATAACTCTGTGCATGCGTTTACCTTTTTTGATGTTCTCATAAGAGAACTCTTTAATTTCAAAGAGCGGGTGAGTATTTGAGAGGAAAACGTTGATCCTGCCATGTAATCAGTGCTCATTTATGGTTATTCTTGGTGCAATCTCTCCCCACCACCACCAATACTTACTTATTCTGGGATACTGGAGCACTTCATTTTTGCAGGCTTTTCTCCCTCTTCTCTTGCTCTGCTTCTGATTTCAGTATCTGTAACCTCTGACCTTGTGGCATTTTGGGTTGTTGTTGGCTATTTTTTTTCCCCTTCAAGGGTTCTAACATGTTGCCATGGAGAGAAATGAGTTTCGTAAATAAACACAGTCCAAGATCTGGAATTGCTTGTCAATAGCAGTGCACATGAAGGGATAATGGAATTTCTTAAAGACGCGGGGCACTATCCACCAAGATCGGTTTCCTGGGGAATGAAACGGATGTTATTTTTAAGCAGTCCTCCGGCATTTCAGTGGAGTTTGTGTAGGAGAAACTCTTGGCTGTATCCGATTCCCATCTCTGTTTCTTGCCTCTGCAAGTTTGCAAGCCTGTGTTTTGACCAGGGTGATGATTGCTGTATCTGTCTGACAAAGATAGGCTCCAAAATGTTTCATTTGTAGAGTTGGCCCTGCCATTAAGCAGGGAGATTGGCCTGTCTCGAATGACAGATTTGAGGATATAATTGTCAATTATTTAACTATTATATTTTTTTTACCACAACGGGGAGCACCATTTGGATGTTCTGCCCCAGGCAGCGTAATATCTGGAGCTGTCTTTGGTTTTTTTTTCAAATGATTCATTTGGTTCATTTATTGGATAAGCTTTGTTGGTACTGGAGGATGGTTAGCAGGGTTTCAAGGAAGGGTGGGGCCATAATTCAAAGCAGCAGTGCTTGAATGTGTGAGCATGCTTCTGGAATTGTGACACCTCTCACAGACACCCACTCAATCAGCCGCTGCACTTGTGCTTTCAGCATGGCGGCCACATCGGATTCACTTGTTAGTAAATACATAACCCAGTGCCGACTCCAGTGCTAAAAATGTCAGTCTTTATTTATTTCCTGCAATATTCCTCCAGCCCAACTTTTGCACAGCTTCACTGAGGGCACAATCCTAACCAGCTTTCCAGCACTGACATAGCGGTGCCAATGGGGCATGTGCTGCATCCTGCAGTTCGGGGGGGGGGCAGTCACGGACGTCTCTTCAAGGTAAGAGAATGTTTGTTTTACTTCGGAGCTGCATTGCCCTTACTCTGCTGCTGGAAAATTGGTTAGGATTGTGCCCTAAAGATGTTTGGTGGCCACGCTGAGAGTCTGACCTGACATACCTACGTGGCTCATGCTGCGATAACAGCCACTTCCGTTAGGCTGCAATTGTGGCATCTGGCAGAGAGTTGTGAGTTTTTGACGGATGTGTCTCCTTACTATGTATGAGCTCATATGTAAGCTCAAATATAGAATATATACTAGTACCCCAATTGACTTTAATAAAATTTAGGATCTTGCCGAAGTGTACCTTTATGCAATGACTCACACTTCCCTGGTTTGTTTTTGTAGAGTATGCTGTGTGAGTATTGATGAAAACTGAGATGCAACTGACCAAAAGGATTCTTATGATAGGTTGGATTCCCAGCTCTTTAATATTCCTCCTGATGGAGGCACTTGTAATTTATTTTTAAACGTCAAGCAGCTTCAAAGAGCGGCAGTATCAAATACGTTGTGCTTTAGGTGTATCAAAGCCCAGGAAAGAGTCCACCCACATACAAACAGAATCAAAGGAGATGAAAGATCTGCGTAATTGAATTTTTCAATTCAGAATTTTTAAGAGTGCTTTACAGAATATGAGAACCCTTGAAAAAACCATGACATTAAAATAGGCTGGTCACAATTCTATGTGAGGCTGCAGCATCTGTGCACAGAGCCCCATTTCACCTAATCTTCTCAATGTATGTGCAAGCAGTGACCAAGATGGAAGGCTTGTCCGTAGCTCCCATCTCCCCTTCTACCCTTCTTGAAACTGAGCGTGAATAAGCAGTGATGTCAACTTAAGTAGTCAGTCACCTCAGGCAGCAGTTTGGTGGAGGGCGCCCATCTCTGTCTTCCAGCTTGCCTCCATGGCTTCTTTTTTTTTTTTGCCAGTCTCCGGATTGGAAAAAGAAGATGGGGAGAGAGGAAGAGGAAGGAGAGAGGAAGACTGTGCTGAGCTAGAACATTGGAGAGTGGGAGAAGCAGAGGTTGACACACCATGGGGTAAAGGGGCCGGCCATGACCTCAGTGGAGATGGCAGAGGCATGCCACCTAGGAAAGGACCTCTGAAGTTCAGTGGTGTTTCTACAGGGGGGCAAAACATTAAGTTTTGCAGGAACCTAAGCTCCTGCATAAAATGGACCCTCCCCCTTGCCTTCAGAGCCATTTGCAGTTCAGAGGTGCAGCTTGGAGGATTTGCTCTCCAATCCATGAGTGGTTCTGGAGGCAAGGGGGACAGAGCTCAGACTCCTGCAAAATGTAGCATTTTGCCCCCCCATAGGAACACCACTGAAGAAGATGACCTCAGTTCAGGTCATTCCTTTGAGTACCTGAGTGAACCCAAGGTTTTTGAATTGTACCCAAACAATTCAAGGAACCTGTACCTCCTTGAATTGAACAAGGAGCCAATGGAGCTGTTTCAACCCTCTCAGGCTCTGTTCCCAATGACTAGTCCCAGTTAGTAGTGTAGCAACTGTGTTTTGTACTAACTGCAGTTCATACAACTTAAGTTACCTTAATCTGAACTCAGCAAGTCAGGAATCTTGGAAACTTGAAGAGGAAGATGGTATTTCCTGACAGATTAAAGAACCCCTACCCAACCCGGAAGCTGGTCTGGCTCCAGGAGTGGCAGGTCCAAATGTAGAGCATGTGTGTGGGCTCCCCACCTGCATGCCCCCCACTCACCAAGCAACCACAGCAACTGCAGCTGTGGAGAGCCCAGTGCTGACAGTGTAGCACGCAAAGTATGGCAATAGCAAATAGTTGGCGGTGACGTGATGACCAGGGTATGATGGGTTGAAAGAAGCTGGTTTTGGAAGATGGTTTGGAAGAAGCTTCCATGCTCATGTAACAGTATGCACCGCTGTGTTTTTTTTAATGTGGAAAAGCTCTATTTGAACTTTATCGTGGGCTTTAGGCAATGATGGATTGTGCAACCTCCTTACAAAGGTGGTGGGCTACTGGTACCGGGTGCAAGGGAGTGGCAACAGGATGCAAGCCTCTTGTTGTCTCATGCCTCCCTGGGGCACCTGGTGGGCCGCTGTGAGATACAGGAAGATGGACTAGACGGGCCTTTGGCCTGATCCAGCAGGGCTCTTCTTATGTTCTTATGTTCTTATGTTCTTATGTACCTCCAACACAATAAAATTGGGCCTCAGTATGCTCTCAGTGCCAGGATTTGGGCACCTCTCCAGTACACCTCTCTCACAGAGCTGTTGCCTCTGGGTTGAGGCAGCTGCTAATACATCGGGCCAAATGGGATGAAAGTTAGGAATCCATAACCGGATCTCCTGTGTCTCTATAATAAAAGCAGGTATGATGTGACTTGATACGGACCCTAGGACAGGAGAGTCATTTTACATTCTCACAATCTCCCAGCCTATTCTCCCAGTGTATTTCAGAATGGAAATCAGCCTCCACATGCTGCTGTTTTCCTAGTTAGGAAATAAAATTGTGTGTATTCTTCTACATTTTCCCTAATGCAGTGGTTCTCAAACTTTTTAGCCCCGGGACCCACTTTTTAGAATGACAGTCTGTCCAGGACCCGCCGGAAATGATGTCATGGCTGGAAGTGCCGTCATTGTGACGCCAGAACCTGTTGCTTTCCTAAGAATGCAGCAATAATTTGGGTTATTTCTTAGTCATTTTCCAATAGCAAAGTGAATCAGAAAGGAAAAAAAGCCTATTTACAACCTCGACACAAGCAAAACTACCACACAGCGCTCCCCCTTTCCAGTATCCCATCTTCCCATATTTTCAATATGGCTGCTCTAGGTGCTTCGCAACCCACCTGAAATTGGCTCATGACCCACTGGTGGGTCCTGATCAACAGTTTGTCAACCGTTGCCCTATACGTTAAGGTGTGTTGTGATTTATATTGGGAAAATGGAGCGAGATACAATAAATACATAAATAATACCACTCTCTCCCTCAGTTTCCCCCACTTTCCTCTCAACCCAGTTCAGCATCATTCCATGGCTCCTTTGAAAAGAGTTAACAGATTGGAGATGATCGTATCACAGATCTTTGATGTCTAGTACAGTTTGGCCCAAAGTTATTACCAAATAACTTCAGTTTTCTAACCATACGTGACATGCACACAGGCACACTATACAAATGCGCCATCAGGAGGTTATTGTTCCTAAATTAATTCCACTGGTTCATTAAAGTTTTTTGTTTTCCTTCCATTTTTACCTGTTCTGGTTTCCAGGCAATCGGCGCCTGTTAAATATTCCACCAAGCGTGATATTGCACTCCCACCTCCCTACGCTGACAGACTCACTTGCAGTAATTTGCTGAACTCGGCTCCTGTGCTGGGTTTTCTGTTCTTTTGTTCTTTTTTTCCTTTTTGAATAAAAAAGCCTTCACAACAAACCTACTACTACTACTACTACTACTACTACTACTAACAACAACAACAACAACAACATAACTTGACAAGTGGAGGCAGCTTGTCTAACAGCCCAATCCTAAGCAGTGCTGGAGCAGGCAGGAAGGATTTGGCCCTTGGATTTAGCCGAACAGGCAACCTTTCCTGCCGGCCTGCCAACCCCGCCCCCAGGAACACCCATCCACTCCCACCCGCCTGCCCGCCTGCCTCAGAATGCCTCTGCGCCAGCCAGGCTCGGTTGGTGCAGAAACAGAGCAGCACGGACGCTCCTGGGCTGGTGCTGCAGGCAGCACCGTTTTTTGAAGCATTAGCGTCGACCTGGTGGTGCCACTCAGTGCTGACGTAGGGGTGCTGCTCGCGCCCCTCGTTGGCACAAAGGGCATAGCACCTATGCAATCACATTACTTCGGCGCTATACTCGACCTGGGATTGTGCCCTAAATCTCATCCTGCATGTGTTTGAGGGCACAAGACTAACCTGGAGTTAGGCCGGCACAAGGGACTTGTGGACACTCCCAGGAGTGTCACAAATGACCATGAAGTGCATTCAGTTCCCCACCTGCCGCCCACTGCATGCAACATGTGCCCCGGCAGCCCGGCTGCATAGTGTTAAATTGTGGGGGGATAGGATTGAGCTCTTAGTATGATTGGTTCAGCCATTGATAATTCTCTTCAGGAGCTCACTACAAGCACATGCCTCTTGGCCTCCTGGAGAGAAGGAAACAGCCGCTTCTGACAGGCTCCCATTCATGCAGCACTTCAAAGGTGGGCAACATTTGTCCCACTGTTACTGTCCTTATATAATCCCTGGAACAAATGAGAAGAAGCCCCTTCTCTCCTATCAGCCCTCTGCGCTTCCTAGAAATCTGCAAGGAGAAACAAAAGCTTTTCTCACTTGCAGATCACTTGGGAGAAGGCAACAAAAAGGAAGCGTTTCTTCCTGCTGTTTTGTTCCCTGTCAACACTTCCTGGAAGTGAAAGAAGACCCTCTAGTTCTCTAGCACTTGCAAGAAAAGTTGGGATTTTTCTCACTTGAGCTGAGAAGACTCTGAACAAGATTCTCTCCCAAGTCTGCCTGCCAGCCAGATCTTGTGATTTGTGCAGCAGTAAAAGGAGGAAACAGTGGAAGATCCTCCTGCATTTTCTGTATCTTTTCCATCCTGCAACAGAAACAAGATAAAATCTTGCATCCTCTGCAAACTCTCTCTGCACATGCCAGAAGGGGAATATGGTTCGCAAGAAGAGGTAGAGGCTAGTAAGCCAATTTGATTTTAATTTGGTCAAACTTATCAGTCACAGGTCCTGATCCACAGTGCGGATCCCTGTTCTGTGGTTGCTTTGCATTTAATTCAGCGTAGCTTTCAATGGAGTTTCTCCACGTTTATGCCATTGTCAGCCAGGGATGTGTCACATAATCAAGTAATGATAATTACTGTTTCCTCTTCCCTTGTTCATGCAATCTCTGGGCAAATAAAGAATTGATATAATGTTAAAATGTTGAAAACATTTTACTCACTCATAAATTCATTCATAAGTTCAGACTTTACTCTCTTGGATCCTGAATCAGTGGCGATATTTTTATCGAGCCTTTTCGCCATAGGATAACTAGCAATACCAAAAAAAAAAAAAAAATTAGCAAGTGATCATGTAACCAATGGCAACATTCTTATATACAGTGATACACTTATACAGTATAGTTGCACAGCTGGTTTATAATGGGAGTCTGCTGCCTGTTTTGTTTTTTCATACAATCCTGTGCATGGGCTCATATAGAGTGCACCAGCCCATGTGCAGATTAGTCTTACAGTGGCCAGCAGCCATCCCTGCCACTGTGTTTTTCCAGCTTCTTTGATCCTGGAAGTGGCTGCTGGGGGCTATTTATTTATTATATTTTGTAGCTGCTTCTTGGCTAATCGGCTGCTCAGAGTATCATAAAACATTTTTTCAAAAACTAGCAGAGTCAAAACATGACATTCTAAATTTACAATAAAGTGTCCAAAAATAAAGGCTATCTAGAAAACCCATCACTGAAAATATGCATGCATGCACGGAGCAGCAGCAATTTTCAGTTCCATTCCTCCTGTAGACTTACTTCCAACCCCAAAAGCCATCCTATGATGGAAATTCCTGACTGCAAATGGCCATGGAGGTTGCTTAAAAGTTTCCCCTGGGTGTCAGTTCCACAATACAGTATCTCCGTCTGTGTAGGCTGGTTCACATGGTGGTTTCACTGTGTGCAGAATACACTGAACAGGAGGCATCATCAAGGATCACAAGCAACCATCTTGGATAGGGCAGAAGATTTAGTCGAGAGGGTTAATGCCTCTGTTTGCCTGAAGATAAGAGCTGAAGATCTGAAGGTCGCCAGTTCGGGACAGCCGGAAGTCTCTGTGAGCGGCAGACCTCGTTAATTGCGGCTGATTAACAGCTGAGCTTCGGCTGCCTTGTGTGAGGGGGAGTTGTGCCGAAGGTCAGACGCTTCTCTGGTGGGAGCAGGGAAGCCGTTTATCAGCCAGCAAGAAGACAAACGGGTGGCCAGAATGAAGGACTAAATCCAGAAAGATCCATCTGTATGTGTGTAGTTCTTGAAAGATAGAACATTTCTGTATAAATTGTAAAAACCTTTGGGTTTCTGAATAAAAGTCTGAACATGTAAACCGCCTTGAGTTATAGTCATTAGAGAAATCTGGTGACCTAAGAAAGGCGGTAAATAAATCCAAGTATTATTATTATTATTATTATTATTATTATTATTATTATTATTATTA
>JAJKFI010000008.1:6636430-6681013 GCA_029204185.1 Lerista edwardsae | reverse complement strand
TATTATTATTATTATTATTATTATTATTATTATTATTATTATTATTATTATTATTATTATTATTATATGTAACCCAAGCTAATTCTGATCAGGGAAGTGTGGTGACGTTCTGTATCAGTGAAGGACAAAATGTCACTGAAGCCAAGTGACCTGGAATTGATGTCACACTTCTGGTTACACTTCTGAGCACAACCAGAACCTCATTTTGGTCATGTCTGGAGCCTTTCTGAGGCCCATAGAACTGTGCACTGCCTCTGCGGACTTCAGAACCACCACCACCCAAGGTGTTTTAAAAGCACTTCCAGTTTTCAGCAAAACCAGGAAGTGCTCTTTAAACACCAGCGTGGGGCTTAAGAACATCTCCAGTCGCATCCACCTGACCACATGTCCCTGATGCATGTGTGTCCATGTCTGAATGCAACACTGTGAAATTCCCTGCTTCTGTATAAAAGGGATGTTCTGTAAGGGTAACAACATTGGAACAACATTTTTCACAGCCCAATCCTATCAAGCTGCTGTGTGTCACATGTTCCGATGCCACAGTGTGCTTTATGGCGTCACAAAATGTGACATTGAGCACAGCCAGGCTGCTCCTGCAAACAGCCACAGCCACTCACGTGTGCTCTTTTGGCGCAGCTGCATCAGTGCCAGGGAAGTTACATTGGTTAGATACCCTTATTGGAACCCCTCAGTTGTGTTGTGGTAAAGCAAAAGTGATGTTATATCAGTTAAAAAAAATACATTTGGTCTGAAAGTATTACTTAAGCAACGTTATTAATCAATGCATTCATTAAATGCCAATTACAATTGGCATTTTTAATTTGATTTTAATAGGAACTGTCCCTGGTTCAAAACTGATGATAGTCTGGATTTGTGTTTCAGCAATAAACTGAAAATTATTTTACCAGATAATGAATTATTTGTCTATGTTAATTAAAGAAGAAACTGTTATATTCAGTAAATATCTTCAAAATAGCACCCATATTGATGGGGTTATTTTTAATGGTTGGACAACCCGTTGATTAGAAACAAATCAGCCCTAGCTTCAAATATTGTGTAACCTCACGTAAATTAAAGACATCCATAAAAGTTTGCTGTCCATGGAAATTGCCAGTTCCTCATGTTGACATTCCCCCTATTATAAAGGTCATCTTTCTCATTATTAATGTACAGATGTTCCCTACACACATGTGTGCACACACACAAACACACATGCACACGCACAAACACATAACTTGCAATGACTAAAACCAGCTATACAAGCATCAATCTAGCCGTCCATGGTGGCGTGGTCTAAAATCAGTGCTTATGGCCTCAATTGTTCTCCCTCTTTTTTTGACATCCCTAAATAACTTTATTGGTCTTCCTTTCCCCTCCCGATCTCTTCTATATGTGAATCAAACATATAAACATATTGTACATATGTAAAGAACGCAAAATTTGATTTTATTTCTGTGCTGAAATTCTGTCCTGTGTTTTCTCTTGCGATTCCTCAGTGTCCTGAATCGTACCCCTGTGCATCTGGTGCATGAGATCATACTGGTGGATGACTTCAGTGATGATCGTAAGTAGCTTCTTTGAATGGGGAAGTGGGAAGGACTGAGAAAGGGGTGGATGAGGAGACCAAAGGGATGCCTTTGGGAGGCTGAAAAATGGAGGCTGCTACCAGGGTGGCAGCAGATTGGTGGAAGGTACTAATCTCTGTCCATCTGCTTGCCACCACTACTCTTCCTCCTACCACTTCCTGTGAGAACTGCAAAGGAGAAAAGAGAGAGAGGAATGGGAAACATGGAGGGAAGTAGAGTGCTGAGCTAGAGCCCTGTGGAGTGGGAAGAGCAGAGGCTGGCATAAGGTAAGGTAAGGGTAGTAAGGCTTAGCAGAGGCTGGATAGGGAGGGGAAACATCTGGCAAGGTGCCTCAGGTGTCAGGAAGTCTTCGGTCCGTATGCTTATTTTCAGCTATGCTACAAACTCCTTATTACCCACTTACAACCCTGTGCTATCGAACACAGGAGCAGCTGGCACTAAATGGCTACAGCTGGATACTGGGCTGGATCCAAGCAAGCTGGAAGTCTCCTTGGAGGAAGGGGACATTTGTCCCCTTATCCCAAGAAAAGTCCCAGCCTGCTCAAAGGGACTCCTTGAGTCTGTGCCTGTTAAATTGTTGGCTTTAGAGCTCAATGTGGGATTACGAGCTCGACATAGGATTCAGTGGAGGCATGTGCCAGTCAAGCGTCAGCGTTGCTCGGTTGGTGCAGGGCCTCCATGAGGGGCGTTCCAGAGGCGTTCCGGGGGCATAACTGGATGGCGCAGTGGGTGGAGACAGTGGTTGTGACGCCAGACGGCCATATTGTCGTATCTTAAAGCCCATCCCCGGCCAGGGCAGCCCTGATTCGGGCTGCTTCTGTGCACGTTCCTCTGCGCCTGCAAAACAGCAGGTGCAGATCCGAGCAGGCCCATAGGGGTCACCCAGGCTTACACGGGTGCAAGGGGAAAACCTCCCCTTGTCCTGGACGTTGCTGCTGCTGCCACCTAATGGGCTTTAGGACACAGCCCTGCTATGTCGGCCTTACTAGACCGGCTTAGTATAGGATTGCGCTCTCAGTGAAAGTAAACAGAAAAAATTTATATGGATTTTCGTTTGTGTTTCCAAAGCGGATGATTGCCGTTTGCTGATCAAACTACCCAAAGTGAAATGTTTACGGAACAGGCAAAGAGAAGGTAAGAGCTTGGTATATAAGCTATAGTGAAGGCGGTGGGAAGGAAGGAGCAAAATGAGTGACTTTGTTGACAAAAAAAGTCTCTGTGTGACTGCGGAGCTTGTAGCATGCTGGGCTCATATATTCTTCACTGTATAGAGCTCTGTGTAGGTTGGGAGTCTGATAATATGACGTTCAGGACCAATTGGCAAGAATACCTTGGCAATGTAGCTCATAGGCATATTTATATAGAACTTGTCCTCCTTTAAAAAAAAATATTTCTGCAAATATTATAAAAAGCTCATCCTCCACATTTCTCCACAAATAAATTCACAAATTAACTATAATATCAAATTCTAAGCATACATAGAGTCATTTGAGAGAAACTGCCTGAACAGTCTGTGAAGTATGGAAGTAAATGTAAAAGCATGTCATTCACATACACTGTGCATGGCTTTTGTTCAGGCTTTCCTGATGTCCCCACCACTTTCTTCTGTGCAACATTGTTGTTGTTGTTGTTCAGTCGCCAAGTCATGCCGGGCTCTTCGGGGCCCCATGTACCACAGCACGTCAGGCCTCCCTGTCCTCCACTAGCTTCTGGAGTTTGCCCAATTTCATGTTCATTGCTTCGGTGACACTGTCTAACCATCTCATCCTCTGCCGCCCCCTTCTCCTTTTGCCTTCCATCTTTCCCAGCATGAAGGTCTTTTCTAAAGAGTCCTCTCTTCTCATGAGGTGGCCAAACTATATGAGTTTCATCATCAATATTTATCCTTCCAGGGAGCAGTCAGGCTTGACTTCCTGCAGGATTGACCGATTGGATCTCCTTGCAGTCCAGGGGACTCTCAAGAGTCCTCTCCAACACCATAATTCAAAAGCATCTATTCTTCGGCGCTCCGCCTTCCTTATGGTCCAGCTCTCACAGCCATACATTGCTACTAGGAAAACCATAGCTTTGACTGTGCAAACCTTTGTTGGTAGGGTGATGTCTCGGCTTTTTATTGTCTAGGTTCACCATAGCTGTGCAACATAGGAACATATTAAAAGCCATGCTGAATCAGGCCAAAGAATCAATTAATCCAGCACCCTATTTTCCATAGTGGCTTGCCAACTGCTTCTCTCCCTCTCTGTCTCTCCCTCCCTCCCTCCCTCCCTCTCTCTCTCTCTCTCTCTCTCTCTCTCTCTCTCTCTCTCTCTCTCCTGCAAATAGTACTCAAAGGTATGCTGCTGCTGAATGTGGAGGTAGTTTCATTACTAGCCATTGATAGTAGCCATTGATAGATGGCTTCTTCATGGGCTCATGGATTTGTTCAGTCCCTTTTTAAAGCCATCAAAGCTCATGGCCATCACTGCACCATGGACATAGTGCATAGCCATCATAAGTAGTAGCCATAGACCTGTCTATAGACCTATAGTAGTAGCCATAGACCTCCATGAATTTGCCCAATCTCATTGAAAGGTCATCTAAATAGGTTCACCACATCTTGTGGTAATAACGTCCATGGATTAATTGTGTGCCACATGAAGGAGTGCATCCTTCAGTCTACCCTACATCTCTCACCAACCATCAGAAACTTCTTTCTATCTGCTTTCTTCACACTGTGTGCAAGTTTATGTGCCACCATTGAGCCCCACCTTCATTGTCTTCTTTTCTAAACTGAAACCCCACAAATGACGTAGGCTTTCCCCAGCTATGATATCACCTTTTCTGACTGAGTGTGCAATCCTAACCTGGAGTTAAGCCAACAAAGTTAGGCCAGCAAAGTTTGGCCAGCACAAGGGACACCATAAAGTATATTTGGACCACTCTCAGAGTCAGAGAGGCCAGCACACAGACATGCGCCATCCTCCCTGACTCCAAGAGTGGTCCATACGCTGGCCCTTGTGCCAACCAAACTTTGCTGGCCTAATTGTGCTAGCCTAACTCCAGGTTAGGATTGTGCCCTTAATCCAGAGTGGTTACTGGTTGGGTAGCCTCTGAGTCTGTAGGATGGCAATGCTCCTTATCATCATGCTAATTTGAAAAAGTGAGAGGAGCCCAATGAAGGATATCAATGTTATCATTGTAAAACCTGCCTTGAATTAAATAATCAATAAACACTCAATTATACAGTGTGTAATATATATATTTTATGGAGGCAATTTGAGATCAGAGTAATATAGAGATCTGCCTTATATAAAGTCAGAGCATTAGTCTATCTAATCCAGTGGTTCTTAACCTGAGTTCGATCGAACCCCAGGGGTTCGGTGAGTCAGTCTCAGGGGTTCGGCGGAGGTGTGTGTCCATTCCGTTCGCCAGGGTTGCCAGGTACATTAATATACTTTTGGCATTCACACAATACTTTTATGGCATTTTCAATGTTTCACCATAAGAAACTGAAGGCTATTCTGAAGGCTAAACTGAACCGGCAGGCGCGCGGCGTCTCCTCTCCTGTCCGCCGCTTGGGTTAAAGAGCAGCGGCCAGGAGAAGCCATGCCCCCCCCCCGGCTCTGCGAACCTCTCTAAAAGGCAACAGCAAAAGTCACATTGATTTGCAGTAAATATTCATTGAGTTTTGTTTTTGTGTGACATTCATGTTTTGTTGGTTTTGTTCTTTGAACACAGTGATTTTATGTGCAACTGATGCATGGTTCATTTTGTGCACTAATAAAATATATATCTATGTTTTGAATTTGAATTTTTTTTTTCCAACTATGAAGGGTTCGGTGAATGCACGTATGAAACCTGCGGGGTTCAGTACCTCCAACAAGGTTAAGAACCACTGATCTAATCTATTATCCATTCCAGAGATTCCCAGCCAGGGAAGCCCTGTCACTGCTCCCTTAAGGGGCAGGGTGCTGGTAAAAGCTGCAGTGCAATCACCAGGATTGCACCACTGCCAGTGCAAAAGGGTGTTGTTGTTTTTTAATTACCAGTGGTAGCATCAACCTTCCAAGGGGTGCAAGGATCCCATGGAAGTCCTTGCAGGGCTCCCCAAGCCTTGGAGTGTCAAAAAATAGCCATCACTACCCACTTCTGGGTCGTGAACATGAAACTATCGCAAGCTGAGTTACCAGCAGCTGTGTGGAGTCTGAATTTAGCCATCAAGCTTCTATGCAGGCACCAATTTTACAGGCTATGTACTTTTGCTTTCAATATGAGACCTCTATGGAAAAGAGCAGTCTTAAACTTACAGGCTGTTTTTGTGCTGTTTACCACATTTGACATCTCCCAGATGTTTACACTTTTTTGGTAATGTTTCTGGGGGTAATAGTCCGAGGGCGCAATCCTAACTATCTTTCCAGCACTGACATAGCTGTGCCAATGGGGCAGGTGCTGCATCCTGTAGTGGGGGGGGGCGCAATCACAGAGGCCTCCTCAAGGTAAGGGAATGTTTGCCCTTACCCTGGTGCTGGAAAGTTGATTAGGATTGTGCCCCAAGGCAAATGCCCCATCAGAATTTAATTGTCCCCTTACACTGGAATGACAACTTGAATTTGTTTTTTACTTTGGTGGCATATCTAGAGGGGGATCACAGCGCTAAGTTTTGCAAGCAGCTGCTCTCACTCCTCTTCGAAGCCATTTGGAACCAACGTAGATTCTGTTTTGCTTTAACTACTGGGAATGGCTCCAAAGAGGAGGAGGAGCTGCTGCTGCTTGCAAACATAATGCTGTGATCCCTCTCTAGGTACGCCTCTGACTTTGGTTCTGATTTGGGTTAATGAAAGTCTATAAAATAACTGCTGTGTTCCAATTTGAGGTTTGAGCTAATTTTTGAAATGTTTTTAAGTATAGCCTGACTTCCAAAAGTAGTAATTCTGTTTTAGCTGAAGTCTACATTTATCAGGGAGAACGTATTGATTGCAGATTTTAATCTGGTTTTAATTGGAGACATTTCTTTTGAAATGACATGTGTTTATGGTATTACTGTAAACTAACGGTTAGTAACTGTTACCAAATGTGGTATTGTCTACCCCTTCAACAAATAACATCCTTCTTCCTTCCCTTCTAAACTTCTTGAAACAGCTCAGAGGGAAGCCATATTTGGCACATGAAGGGCTCAGCAGGATCACATGTGCTAACCATGCCCCCAGCCAATGACACACAGTTTAGCCCTGCCCATGTTCTTCTTTTGTCCAGTGCAGAGCCATAACCAGCTCAAAGCATGCTGGGGGTGGGGCAGCGGTGTTATGCTGCCAGAACGCTGGACGGGACATCCGGGTGATCGACAGCCCGCCCGTCGCGTTCCGGAGTGTTACGCCGTTTGCGTAACCAATTACACCGCTTGCATACGTTACGCAAACGGCGGAACGCTTCGGAACGCGACGGGCGGGCTGTCGATCACCCGGATGTCCTGCCCAGCGTTCCGGCAGCATAACACCGCTGGGGTGGGGCAACATCTCGGCACCCCTAGCATCGCAACCACACACCCTGCGCTCCCCAGCCATACCCCTAGGGTCTGGAATAGCTCCATTTAGGAGCATACCAGACGTGAGGGATGGCTGGGGTGGCTAAAAAGTGCATCACTTTTTTTCACCCTGCCACAGCTAGCGCCCACAGCACCCACTTCCCCTTGTGGCACTGTGAATACACCTCTGGTCCAGTGTTTGCTGGAGAGGTAACAGTGAACATAGACTATTCAGGGTTGCCAGTCATGAGAAGGCAGTTTCTCCATATTTGCCCCTTCACACACATGCTGAACATGAGGTGAGTGGGAGTAGGGTTCACTGGTACATCATCAGTGACAGACATGGTTGGCATGCATGATCTTGCTGAGTTGCTTATGTGTTGGTTCTCTATGGGTAATGTAATGCCTCGATAGGACTAGAGACTTGAGTGCTCCAGAGGAATGACGGTGTATTTATTTCTTGACCACGTCATCCACCTGCTTTCTATGGGGAAACTAGGCAGGAAGGAGGATTCAAATTAGGTTGCACCACAGGGACGAAGAATCCTCTTTTCCTTGCTATCTTTTAAAAATCCTTTCCCTTCTACCATCTTCCTTCTAAGCCCTGGATGGGAGAACACGGCCTGAAAATCACATTGTTCAAGCGACACACAATCTTCAGCAGCACCACTTTCCCGTAGGAAGATCTTTGCTGGACCTAATCCAGCTTCCTATTTTTCATAGTGGAGTAACAAGAGAAGCCTGGAACCACAGGGGAAGGAGCCATGCTGCATTGCCTAAGTTTCCCAAAGATTGATGCTGGCATGATGAGGGCGCACACCATGGGTCCCTGCAGCATAGTCCTGGCTTTTCACATTGCCCTGTTGGCTTCAGTGATTCTTGACCATTGAAGCACAAGGTCCAAAATGGGATCATACCAGGAAAGAAAGGTTATCCCCCTCATTAGCACACACCACTCTGTCTTTTCTCACTGAACTTTTGTGGAAGAAAGGTGGGAAGGGAAATTAAGACATGGGTGATATTGAAAAGAGCCAGTATCTCTTTTCCTCACCATTCTCCACTCCCACCCTGTTTTAGGTCACTGTGGGCGCATTCCTAATCTGCGCTGGAACAGGCCGGCCGGCTGACCTGTGCTGCATCCTAACCACGTCAGGAGGCAGCAGCAGCTTAGTGCAGGGCAAAGGCAAGACAGTCCCCTTGCCCCGCAGTAAGCTGCAAGCAGCCCAATAGGGCTGCTTGGATCTGCGCCAGCAAAATAGCAAAATAGAATGGGGCCGCCCAGCCCAGGGGTGGGGATTTTGATGCGGCCTAATGGCCATGTTCCATCTCCACCCCCCTCTCTGCCCACAGGTATGCCCTCCACCCTGTTACATCTCCTGCCCGCCTCCAGCACGCCCTCGGTGCAGGCCAGCGAAGGCAGAACTAAGCTGGCACATAGCCGGCACAATTGGCGGGCTGCGTGGCACATGTGCACTGGTGCTGCTTTCTGTGCCAGCCCGGCAACTGAATCCGTGGCGACATTTGCGACAGCACTGATCCGGCTCAAAAGCGCTGTACCAGTGCAATGCCAGATTAAGATTGCGCCCTGAGGACCTGGATTTAGGTCCTAATCTGGATTTAGGACAAGCCTGAACCTAATCCTAACCTGAATTTAGGCTGGCACAAGTCCCTAAAGGCCGGCCAGCCTCCCTGACTCAGAGAGTGGTGCAAATGCGCTTTATGGTGCATTCACAACCCTCCTAGGCCTGCACAAGGGACTTGTGCCATCTTAACTCCAGATTAGGATTGCACCCCTCATGGGGAAATAACCTCTGGATTTCCTACCTACATCATTATGAACTGGATCCTTCAGTCCTCATTCTCCATTCACCTTGGCCTGCTGCTAAACATGGTTGCCCAATCGACACCTCTTGATGTATTTGTTTAAGGTATACAATAAATTAAGGCAAAAAAAGTTACTATTTGTGTTCTTAATAAAGAGAAGTTCATCTTGTTTAGATATTGTTTAGATATTTAGACACTGTGATATTAGTTTTATTTGCTAAATTAATCGGTTCAGTGCTAGACAGTTAAATAAGTTTTGTTGAAGGAAAACTTTTAATGCCTCGTTTTCACGATGCATTTATTACTTTGTGTACCTGAAATGTCTATTACTGCAGCTGGAAATCCATTTCCGTAGGTTAGTGTACTGTGAAATCAACATTTACCACTAACCAAATTCTGCTGATCTGGTCTACCTCGCAGTGGGTGGAACCAAAATAGAATGCTGAGAAAGCCTACCCAGTGCTGCCCCTTACAGACCTTACAGATGTCTCCTGCCCCCTGCCCCTTTGCCCCTTGTCTCCAGACACTTCTTCAATATTAAATCCAGATTAACACGTTCACTTCTCAGTGGGGAGAAATAAATGCTTTACATTTTGATTCGCATGTGGAATGTGACAATAAACAAATAAATCTTGATTAGGAAACGTACCCCATTTTAATTAGTGAAATGCACAAATGGCGCTGTCAGTTGTGAGCAGTGCTGATGCATTTAAATAGCTGGGTTTGCCTGCAGAAAATACAGAAGCAGTCCTCATGAAAGCATTGGGTCTCCAGTGCCATGCTCATTGTAGGGAAAACTGACCGTCTAAATAGAACTTCACAATCAGTGTATGTATTTAAATACGTGGGGGGTGTATGCCTGGTGCTGACAAAGAGTAAATTAAAGGGCAAACTAGATGTATTATGTCTCAGCATGTGGGGTATGTTTATCTTGGATTTCCTAGAAAGCAGCAGATGGCTATTGAATATATTGAGCCTGAATGTTTTCTCCTCCACAATTAATAGCAGTTTCAGGGGCAGTTAGCTCTCTTTCCGAGAGTCCAGAGATGTGGTCTCAACTCACGAACCTACTTTTAGCAAGTCCTTGGGAGATTCATTAATGGGTCTCTTGTGTCTAGTGTAGTTCAACGCTAAGGCCTTTTGATCTCAAGAGAAAAGTTCATCGGTGTTTGATTAGGGCCATGAATAGAGAGCTGATTCATATGATACATTAGGGTAGCCCAAAATTCCCTTAAGAGGATGATTATTCAGGACACAATCCTCATCTGGACTTCGGCTGGCACAGTTAAACCAGCAAAGTTTGGCTGGCACAAGGGACACCGTAAGGCAGGTTTGGACCACTCTCGGAGTCATGCACCATCCTCCCTGACTCGGAGAGTGGTCCAAATCTGCTTTACAGTGGCCCTTGTGCCAGCCAAACTTTGCTGGCTCAGTCTGGTTGAATGATTGGAGCAGTTGTGTGACTTTTCCATAACTCATCCATTCTGAGGCCAACGTTGCTAGTGGATTTGAATTCGGATTGAAGAGGCTTGGGTTCAAATTTCGGTAAACCATGAAGCCTACTTAGTGACCCTGGGCTCGTCATTCTCATGCTTTGAGTATTAAATGAAGAAAACTCCATATACTCTGCCATGAGCTACTTGGACAGAGAGCAAAGGGCACAAGTCATAAGCACGCCCATTGGTGCATGATTGGCTGAGCTGCTAAATTTGCAAGGATGCTGGACAAATGGCTGCTTTGTTCTGCAGGATGCTTGTGAATCCCCATTCACAAGTCAGACTCAACACGCTTGCAGATCGTTGCATGAATACGTTCTCATTCTCAGAAGACTGGGGACTGAGTTCAGTGTGGCTCCAGGGAAATGGCTGATAGTAAAGATATTCAAAAGGGCTCTAACTAAAAGATCCCCCCACCTTTCTCATTTTTAAAAAGATTGCTCTATTAATATACCCAGTGAGTCTCAGCTGCAGCTTATTAGCCAGAAAATTAGAACAGGCAAAACAAAGCCCGGGGTCTTCTTTTTAAAGCTGTTTGTTCTAACGAAACAGACAATCTCGGCTCCTGCCACCTCTCTGGGAGCTTTTTAAATACATTTAATTAAATTGTATTTTAAAAATTAAATAGATACATAACAGAGGATGAATATCACTGCAGCCGTCTCTAGGGACTATTACGGGCAACCTCTCTGCCCAGTTTTCCTCCCCAAACCTCACTCTAAATTAGTATTTGCTAGTACTGCTTTGTAGGAATAATAAATACAGACGATACGTTGATTAAATGCATCGGAGGTGTGGTATGTAGCTTTTTGTGAGTGCGCACTCTCGGTAGGAGCAGGGAGGACCGTTAGTTTATCCACCCCCACCGACGACTCTGTCTGAGTCTTAGAGGGCAATCCTAAACTGTGCTGGAACAGCAAGGTTGGCGGGCTTGCGCTGTATTCAGCGCAGCTTTGGAGCACTCTGGAGCCTCCCCAGGGCAAGGGCAAGCGCAGAGCTGAGGACGGTGCGCAGCCTGAATCGGTGCTGCACAGCCTGGGGATGGGGGCTTGGATGTGGTCTAGCTGCTGCATCCCAAACCCGCCTTCCTCCCCAGACCAGCACGGCTCCCGGCACACCCATCCCTGCCCAGTTCCTCCCTCCCTCCTGCCCTCCCTCTGCCTAGAGCTGCCAAATTCAGCTGGTGCACAAATGGCACAGTGGTGCCATGGGCCAGCATAGTTGGGCCAACGCTGTTGCTAACGTTAGCCCAACGGCACTAGTGCCAACGTGGGGGGCCGGTCATCACCCTCACATTGGCACTAGTGCCATTGGGCTGATGCAACCGGTTAGCGTCCGCCCAACGCTGCCTATAGGATTGTGCCCTTAGTTCTATTGCTCTAAATGGGCATCTGAATGCAATGCTGGGCTTATGCTGATGGATCTTACGAGCTGTCCCATTCTGGCAGTGCAAGGGCCGCCAGTGCAAATGGCTGGAGGCCCCATGTGCACCCCAGCGGCTTGTCTAGCCTACAGTGGAGGGGGTAAGGTGGAAGCAGTGGCCAGAACAGAGGGGCAGTTCAGAAGAGGGAGAATCTCTGTCCCCCCTTTTGCAACCTGACACACCCCCTGAGACTGCTCAGGCTTACATCAGCTAAATAGCTGGTGAGGATCTGAGGAGACCCATCAGAAGCCAGGTAGCCTTTTGGGAGACAAGGAAACAGATTTTTACTTACCTCTCCCATGCTGCCTGGTCTCCCCCACACCATAGCATGCAGCACATGCTCTATCAGTGCCACAGCATCGTGCAGACGTGTGGTGAGTAGGGTTGGCCATAACTGATGTGAGCCTTACTGATGTGGTCTTCATTCTGTTTATAGCAATGGTTCCCAAACTGTGGGTCGGGACCCACCAGTGGGTTGTGAGCCAATTTCAGGTGGGTTGCAAAGCACCGAGGGCAGCCATATTGAAAATATGGGAAGATGGGATGCTGGAAAAGGGAGGGCTGTGTGATTGTTTTGCTTGTGCCAAGGCTCTAAATAGACCTTTTTCATTCTGGTTCACTTTGCTATTGGAAAACAGCTGAGAACAGTGGTGTCATTCAAATGATTTAGGAACAGGAACTCACTTTTGATTGGCACTTGTCGGGAACCCGGAACCAGCCACGGAGCCCATTAGGATCCGGAACGCCCGTTCTGGTCCGTTCCCCCTGAATGACATCACTGGCTGAGAAGTAACCCAACTTATTGCTGCATTCCCAGGAAAGCAGCAGGCTCTGGTGTCACAACGATGGCATTTCCAGCCATGACATCACTTCTGGTGGTTCCCAGCTGGATCGTCATTCCAAAAAGTGGGTCCCTGTCCTAAAATGTTTGAGAACCACTGAGCCTATAGTGTTTTCTCCCAAATTGCTGCCAGGTTGTTCTGAGGCTAACAGCAGTTTCTCGGCCATATGTGTATATTGATCCAGGCTAAAAGGACTTGCAGTACTCCTGTCTGGAACTTGTTCTCCTTCCACTTTCGCAACAACTACGTGATTGTGCTCCCCACCACCCTCATAAGCATGCCTTTTGTTTTTTGGCATTTGTATCTGCCGTTATCCTCTGATTTTGAGCCTGTTCCAAACCTATGATTCCTTATTGAGGCTCTTAGTCTGCAGGAGGGCTTATAAAGTAGCATAAATGAAAGAAAATTTCACTGTGAACAATGGAGGCAGAATAATAGACCATTAGCATGAAGCTTAGGCACTACACGGAGACCAGCAGGAGTTATTGGGCTGTCAGTGTATTCAGGAATTATTAGTTGATAAATCAGCTACCAATCTATAAATTAATGTTTAATAAACCTGCACATTACCAAAGCCTCAGTTTTGGTTTTCTTTTTGAAGTATTGAAATAACTATGATAAAATTTACTATTTCATTAACTAAACAGTCACTGTGGGAAGAAAGAGGCATCTTTAATATTTTAATTCCCCCTTTTTCTGTTACAGTATCACACTGGAACCAAAACAGTTTCAAATATAAAGCATGCCCTTTACTCTTATCTCCATGAATTATAGTTTCCCCCTTATTAATTAAAGTTAGGGTGCAATCCTAACCTGGAGTTTGACACAGTTAGGCCAGGAAAGTTTGGCTAGCACAAGGGCCACCGTAAAGCGCGTTTGGACCACTCTCAGAGTCAGGGAGGGTGGTGCATGTCTGTGTGCTGGCCTCTGTGACTCCGAGAGTGGTCCAAACATACTTTACAGTGTCCCTTGTGCCGGCCAAACTTTGCTGGTCTAACTGTGCTGGCCTATCTCCAGGTTAGGATTGCATGCTTATTCCCGCACCTATTAATAAATTTCACCTTTAGTTGATAATTCTTCCGATTAATATTCGCAACCCTGGTACAATCCTGCTGTTGCTGCTGCTGTCATACAACATCAGTCGATGTCATGGAGAGCTTTCATTATTTATTTGCTGTTTTTATTTGCTACATTTCTATCCCGCCTTTCCCCCACACTGAAGGGGATCCAAGTTACAGATTACAGGCCACAACAGAACCAGTATCCTTTGTATAGTGTAAACATGATTGCTGGCCAATAGCATCAGTTTTATGTGGTTCCTGCTTCCTCCTCCAAAAAAATTTGTCGCACTCTTCAAGAGATGATGGTTCAGAAGTTTCACTAATAGTTTCAGATTTTTCTTTTCTTAAAGAGGAATCTCCAAATTTGTTTCTGGCGTGCATCAGGTGAAATTTGAGTGGCCAGTCCAGTTACATGGAATATGCAACTTTCCAAATCATCTCCTCCGTTTCCCAGAGACAACCCAGAACAGTTGCATGAATAAAAATGGGGATCATGGCTCTACATTTTAACAAGCCTGCTTAAAATACATTTCTGAGCTTGCAAAGCAAAAGAGCGACCATATGCATGTGCAAGGATGGGGCTCTTCTTGCTTAGCAAGCTCAAATGCCATGGCCTGACCTGACAGTGAAAGTGATGAAAGAAGCCTATGTCCTCAGTGAGGAAAATACTTATGATCTCTGTGTGTGTGTGTGTGTGTGTGTGTGTGTGTGTGTGTTTAGCAACTAACTGATTGCTTGGAAAGGCAAAAGTCAGACCTGCACTTGAGTTAGCCTGCATCTTAACAGGTTTGATCCGGTCTCGCATTCGAGGAGCAGATGTGGCCCAGGCAGGAGTGCTGACCTTCTTAGACAGTCACTGTGAAGTGAACAAGGACTGGCTGCTGCCTCTCCTACAAAGGATCAAAGAGGTAAGTGTTCCGTGAGCCACTCAGCAGGATGGTCTCGCTGTCAGAGGCAGCCGTGTGCATTAATGGTGCGTGGAGCTTTGAGACTGGAGAGTCGCTGCAAGAAGAAGCTGTAGAGAGTCACATTGGAAATGCCCTTAGAGGCTGAACTGAAACAGCAGAAAGACTTTCACCTCGGAAGAACATTCTCCAGTCCACTGAGCCTAACATGTAGAGTAGACAGACCCAGTGGAGCCTTCTGTTGGAATTCCCGATCAAGCTTGTGGGTTCAGAAGAGTGCCCAACAAAAACACAAAATGCAAGTATGTAGGAGAAACCTGGAGCTTATTTAACGTATCTTTAACATATCCTGAGACCTGCTCTTTATAAAGGATGTGTGGTGTACAATTCAAAAGAGACAATTCAGAGCTCAATCCTAACCTGGAATTAGGCCAGCACAAATTAAACCAGCAAAGTTTGGTTGGCACAAGGGCCACCGTGAAGCACGTTTGGACCACTCTTGAGGTCAGGGAGGATGGCACACGTCTCTGTGTGGCCTCTCTGACTCCAAAAGTGGTGCAAACATACTTTATGGTGTCCTTTGTGCTAGCCAAACTTTGTTGGCCTAACTGTGCCAGCCTAACTCCAGGTTAGGATTGCGCCCCTAGTCAGCTCCACCTGACTGACCTGAGAACCCAAAAAATTCTGCCTGTAGCTATTTATTGTGATGTATTTATTTTATTGTACTTGTGTGCTACTTTTTAACCATAAATGGGACTCAAAGTTGTTGACATCCATTAATCAAAAAGGTATGCATGGATTGTCTGCAGTGGGCCCACCATATCCACAGGTCCCGTATTCGCAGATTCAGCTGACTCCGGATTGAAAATGTATTCCATATCCTACAGCCACAGGGTGACCAGGTGTCCTCTTTTCCCAGGACATGTCCCACATTTCAACCTTCTGTCTGGGGTAAATTTCAAAATGCCCTACATTTCAGGACAGACAGAGAGTATCAGTATCAAGAAGGGCTGCCTGTATCACTTGCTTGTGTGTTTGTCCTTGGTTCCTTTGTTCGTTAGGTTGCATTAAGAAAAGGAAAAGGCACCCCAAAATCAATATATTTGAGTGTTTTTAGCTGTTAATTTGTAACGTCCTACGTTTTTCTTGAATGTTCCTACACGTTGGGGTGCTGTGTTCTCCTTTGTGGTTATGACATTTGGTCACCCTGTACAGCCATGACAGAGCACAGATCCTCCTGCCATTCCGCAGATCTCTCACCAGCACTCCCATCTCATTGTGTCCTTACTCAATTTACACAGTTTTAGAAGCATAGCATTGGCAGACTTGAGCATCTGCGGATTTTGGTATCCGTACCAGGAGCCAAATTCCTGCAGATAGGAAAGGCCCGCTGTTTCCTGCCCTCATCACATCCAGAATATTAGATAACATGGTTTCAAAGAACAGTATCATGCAGCTCCTAGCTTGTTTCCTTGAAAGGTAATGGTGGCAAAGGTACTGGATGCAGGTGTTCTTCAAAGCCTTTCCCCAGGATTCCAGGCATTTCTCTTGCAATGCTGCTGCTGCTGCTATTGTGAGCAGAAGGTCTCAAATGTATTGGTTTTAAAGAGGTGCGTTTCTGAAGTCACGGGAACAGATCTGCTTAAACCCACTGCCCGAATGTGTGCGCGTGTGACTGAGCATACTGATCCCTTATCCCCAGCTGCTCTGCTGTGAGCGAAATGGTAGATCAGCTCTCAAAGTGAAGGACCCTGTCTGCGGAGAGAACAAAGAAGGGGGCTTGTCCCTGGTGCATGCAGATTAAGTCAGCAGAGCCCCAGGGCTCCTGTCAGAGTTGCTGAGTGGTACAAGGGGAATAGGCGGGCATCGCTCCAGCCAAGTTTTTAATTAGGCCTATGTTCAATTCCCAGGGCTGAATGATTTAGGGGAGTGAAGGCTCTTCAAATAGGGGCTGAATTTAATTTCATGCAAATTAAGCTTTAATAAATTGATTTAATGGGAATTAAAGCCTGCTGATTTTTTCACAGCAGACAATGGCAAAGACAGAAACACGAGATTAAAGCACCAATATCGTCCTACTCTGTGAGACAAAAGTCTCGGTGTCTTCATAGTCTCTTCATGTGGACAGAGAACACTTTCGGTACAATGAATCTTGTAAGTTCAGGGACTTCCTTTGATTGAATTCTGACTTCTGGAGAATGGGAAAATAAATGATGCCTTATCCTAGAGCAACATGCTCATGTTCTGCAAAGAAAAGCGCATGGAGAGGAGAAGATATTGTTGTACTCAGAAATACTTGCATTACGTATTCAGTGGTTAATTGCATCAGCCATTGTCCATCATTGATTCACCCCAATATCATTGATTCACCCCAATGCAGTACAACAAATAAAAAGACATTCAAAAATTAAGGTCCAAATCATGAACGTTTTTCATAGTGTAGTTCAATACATTTTGATCCTAATTCTATAGGCCATTTATGACAATGGATCTTGCAATGGATTTGCTGTTGTAAGTGACCCAGTGATGGTGCAAATGTCACAGAGCCATTGTGCAAACAGCTGGAGGCTCCGTATATACTCCAGAATCACTCTTGGAGTCAGATAGGCCAGCACACAGATGTGAGCCATCCTCCCTGCCTGTGAGAGTGGTCCAAATGTGCTTTACGGTGGCCCTTGTGCTGGCCAAACATTGCTGGCCTAACTCTGCCAGCCTAACTCCAGGTTAGGATTGTGCCCCCAGGCATTTTCCTGGTCCAGGTAAGGTGGCAGAAATGACAGTTCATGGGCAATTTGGGATGGAGAGTGGATTGTACTGGGAGGTTGTTCAAGGGTGGGAGTGGGAGGATCTCTCCCAGCAGTGCACGCTGGATCCTACCCCCCTTTCCAGCGTGGACCTGCCCCCTTGGGCTGAAATAGTTTTCCTTTAAGTCTCCATCTTCCCTCTCCTCCTTTAGGAGCAGATCTGCTTTAGGGAATCAAATATCTCTGTCCTAAGACCCCAGTCTAAACTGGACAATAAAATGATGCTTGGGGATCCAATGACGGATTGCCTATCTCACATACATTTCGAGCCTCAGTTTGTGTTTGCCACGAGAGAAATGTTGATTGAGTGACATCTTTATGGGAGGATATTGCATTATTACTTAATGTATTAATTATTCAGTCAATACCTGCTTTTTGCATTTATGATTCTTCTTCCCAGATGCTAATCACATTTATGTGGAAGCAAGTTCCATTACTGTCAGTTGAGCGTCCTTCTAAATGAGCTTTGGGCAGGCACGG
The DNA here is from genome assembly GCA_029204185.1 of Lerista edwardsae. NCBI lineage: Eukaryota > Metazoa > Chordata > Lepidosauria > Squamata > Scincidae > Lerista > Lerista edwardsae. Next base: position 6,663,092 of record JAJKFI010000008.1, on the reverse strand, counting down.
TTGGGGTGGCTCCACTTTGGAAAGACCCTGTGGTAGCCCTGTTTCCATTTCTGCACCCATACATGCTCCTTCGTCCTCCTTCAAATCTCTCTCTCCCCCTCCATGGTGATGGGACCTTTCCCCGCATGAGATGTTTAATGAGTTTTAGCCAGCAGGATGGCAGTTCAAGCTATATTTCCCTTGCAGCACTGGGGGAATGGAGCTCATGTTCAGCGCGGATGTGATGGATGAATGTGGATGCCATATGCAGCAGTGCCGTAGGAATTTCATTACATGGCCACAGTGGCGGCAGCAGGCGCATAGTCTGAATGAAGCCTAGAAAGCGAATGTCATTTCTGCTAACTTCTCTTGTTTGTAATTTCTCTTTTTTTCATTCCTTTTTTTCAAACCATCAACATGAAGTAGTATATGTGAATGCTTGAAGTTATTTATTCAGCTCGCTACTTGCACTGCAGACGCAAGGCTGTTTTTATGGTTGTGATTCCTCCCAAAGTGGAACAGGATTTGTGGGAAATTGGGTGCAAATGAAGACATCTCAAGGCCAGGAGATGCCAGCACTGGCACATGCAGGCAATGAAGAGAGCAAGGAAGAGCCTCTCAGAAATCAGCCAGTCAGCTTAATGCACAGTTATGAAATGCGGACACCAGAACTCCCTTCCTCTGTTATATCAAACAAACCATCACTCTTGACTGCAGTGGCAGGTTGTCGTCGTATTCCCATAGAGCTGTTGCATCAGCTGCAATATCTTGAAGGCTGGCTCCAAACTTGAGATGATTTCTGCAATTTCTCATGAAGGCTAGCAAGGGCAAATTAGGATACCTGTGTTGGTCTGGGCAGAAAGTGAGTGCAGATTTGCTTACCAGGTCCCTCTCAGCCCCTGCAGTGGTCATAGTTCATGACAATGATCACATTTGACAAACCACTTAGGGAGAATCTATAGGTCAGCAGGGAAGCACATGCTTTGCATGCAACTGGTTCAGTGTTCCATCCCTGCCCTCTGGGAAAGGCCTAAAGCTCTGAGATCCTCTGCCTACCTGGTTCATTGGGCTAACTCAGCAGAAGGCCGCTTCATGTGTCCATACAAACTGCCTGATTTATATGTACTGGTACAACAACAGTTGCCATGAGTGCATAACTCAGGCATGACTGGTCTGTAGTAGTCCTAGTAGTGGAAGCCCAAGTCTTTTGGTCCCTGTCGAGTTCCTAGCTGGTCTGCCAATGAGAGAGAGACACCACATAGCTGAAGGCTTAGCTGGGCAGCGCAATCCTGGCTGCCCTGTAGAGTTGATGCAACATTGTTGTGTTGACACTATGTCATTAGCGCCGATGCAGAGGTGCCGAGCAGCACCCCCACATTGGCACTAAAGCTCTCAAGAGAGTGCCAACGGGGAGCCTCCCTTGCGCCGACCAAAGCTGGTCAGCGCGAGCAGGCTCTGTCCCATTCGGGGATGGGGATTGGTGGGGGCGAGATTGTGGACGGGCTTGGGAGGCGGCCATAGGCTACTTCCTAAGCCTGTCTGGGAGGCCGCGCGATTTGGACCATGTGGTCTCCTTGGATCTGTGCCTGTTGTTTAGCAGGCACAGATCTGAGAAGCATATTGGGGAGGCTGGAGCCTCCCCTGTGGTAAGGGAACAAACGTTCCCTTGCCGCGGGAAGGCTCTAGCCTTCCCAACCCAGTATTGGATTTGGCACTGGCTGGCCTGCGCTGGGTAGGATTGCAGTCTGAATAATAGACACCTAAGGTCAACAAAATCTCTTAGCTGTGAAACTGACCAGATGGCTTTGGCTAAATTGGTGTAATATTCTTCTATGGCTGTTGTGAAGCCCCTTGAGTAGTTCAGGGACTTGAAAGATAAATTATAAATGTCATAAATGAGTCTATTTATCTCAGCCTAACCAACCATATAAAATAATGGAGCAGGAGAACATTTTTACATAAGCCTCTAGTCCTCTGTGAGTCTTCAATTGTATTACCGGGAATTAGGCAGCATATATTATTATTATTATTATTATTATTATTATTATTATTATTATTATTATTAATTCAATTTATACCCCGCCTTTCTGCCCCATGGGCACCCAAGGCAGCTTACAACAATAAAATACAATAAAATTACAATATTTGAGAATTAAAAATGATAGTTAAAAAACAATATTAAAATAATTAAAATTTAAAATTTAAACAGCCAACCCCGTGGATCCTAAAATATATAAAAAGAGTATAAAAACCAGCCAGCAATTAAAACAATTAAAAGCTTGTTGGAATAGGAAGATCTTCAGTCCCCGCCGAAATGTTGTCAAAGAGGGAGCAGTTCTTAGTTCTAAGGGGAGGGTATTCCAAAGTCGGGGGGCCACCGCTGAGAAGGCCCTATCCCTGGCCGCCACCCCTCTCACTTCTCCTGATGGAGGCACAATTAAAAGGGCCCCCCCAAGATTACCTCAGAGCACGGGTAGGATTGTATAGAAGGAGGCGGTCCCTCAAATACCCCGGACCCAAGCCGTAAATGGCTTTAAAGGTCAAAACCAGCACTTTGAATTTGGCCCGGAACAGAACCGGCAGCCAGTGTAGTCGCTGAAGCAACGGCTCAACAGAGTCAAACCAATGTGCCCCAGTAACCACACGAGCAGCCGCGTTCTGTACTAGTTGTAATTTCCGGACCGTCTTCAGAGGCAGCCCCATGTAGAGCACATTGCAATAATCTAACCTAGATGTCACTAGGGCGTGGGTCACTGTGGCCAGGTTCGCGTAAAATTTATGCTTTTGTATGAGCCACATCTCTCATGCGTTACAGTCTCATGCCGATTGGCTGCAGTTCAGCATCAGGAGAATATAGCTGATTGGTTAGAGCTATAGCATCACTCCAGGGGACGGTGATCCAGCGTGTGCTCTATAATCCTGTACTCTGTTTTCCTGTGTTGGCCCTTCAAACCTAGGACTACTAGTCCCATGTTGCCATTTCTAAATTCAAATAGACAACCATGCTCCCTGGCAGCTCTGCATGTGGTCTTTTTTGCTTCCACACATTCTGGTTTTCCTCCAGGAAAAAGTTGTGGAGTTATTCTCAAGGACCAATTTGGGAATGGTTGTAAAGGGACGGGAGAAGCATTGGGGACAATATTGCTGCGGCCGCAGTGGTAGAAGGAGAAGAAGGTAGAACTAAGCAACGCAGCTTGCTGCTTGCCAAGAGCAGCAAATGGGACAAGTGAGTGGCACATGGAATGGCTGCACTTGCCTCTTCCTATTAGGGCTAGAAGGACAGGCTTGGTACCAAACCTCTAAGCAACCTGCCAGCAGACCACAAAAGGTCACTCCAAATATTGTTCCAGGTGGTATATATAAGTAAGGGCCAGTGGAGTCATCTAAATGATTTAATAACAGGTACTCACTTTTGATTGGCACGTGTCGGGGCCCGCCCACCGGAAGTGATGTCATAAGCCAGAAGTGATGTCGTGGCAGGAAGTGACATGAAAAAAGCCCTTTTTGAGGCCTCAGATGATTTTAAACTGACCCAACAGTTGCAACAGTATTCCACAGCACCCCCAGAACATGTTAAGGAGGCCTGGCATCATGTTAAAACCCCAGAGCAACTCATTTTTCAGTGGCAAGGAAAGGAAAGGCTCTGCTCGCTGCCTGCCTGCCTGCCTGGCTCTGAGAACATACAGGCAACTCAAACATGCAGGAAATTCAAAAGTTGCAGAGGGCGGAGTTGACGAGTGGGCGGGCGAATGGGCGGGGCCAGCTGTAATCCTAGAAACCGGTACTCGCGTACCCCCTGCATGACATCACTGGTAAGGGCTCAATCCTATCCAGGCCTTGGGCTGCTGGAACTTGAGTTCCAGTAGCACGAGGCCATTTATGGTGGTGTGAAAGCCAGGCTGCTGTCATGTGCCTCTGGACTGCTGCTGAACTGTGAGAGGCATAGCACGTGTGGCAATGGTCTCTGGCACCTCCACTGAACATGGTAAGCTGGTGGTGGGGACATGTTGTGGGCAGGGGAGTTCAGGGTGGAAAGGGGAAAGGAGGGGACAGAAAAGGGGAGAAATGGTGTCAATCTCAATGGCATCAGCATGTGCTAAGTTCCTATCCCCTCTTTTTCGACTTATCTCACCCCTTTTCTTTCCTTGGACTTCCATTAGCTATATAGTTGGCATGGGTTTAAGGAAACTCATAGGGCACCAGGAGGCCGACACAGCAGTAAGTATAAAATATTTGTACCTCTGGCAGACCTCCTGACCACCCCCACCCACTACCATTGGATACAGTGCATGCCCCGTTGGTGCAGCTGCATCATTGACAATGGTTTTGGATGGGGCAGGGCTGTGTGTCTCTGTTGATGGAGCCTATTAGTGTAGCTTGGAGTTTGTGTGTATGGTAGATGCACATTTTGTCCCCATTCCAAACTGCAGTTTGGATAGATCATCAAACAGAACTGGTAGAGCAGAGAAATATTTGTGTAAAATAGATCTTAAGTTTCTTTTCTTGCACGTTCACGATGTGGAAGTCTGTCACCTACAACAATTTACTTTCTAGACCCATGGTTCTCAAACTTTTTGGCAGCAGGACCCACTTTTTAGAATGACAATCTGTCCAGGACCCACCGGAAGTGATGTCATGGCTGGAAGTGCCATCATTGTGACTGTCAGAGCCTGCTACTTTCCTGAGAATGCAACAATAAGTTGCATTATTTCTCAGCCATTTTCCAATAGCAAAGTGAATCAGAAAGAAAAAAAGCCTATTTACAACCTTGGCACAAGCAAAATGACCACACAGTCCTCCATCTTTCCAGCATCTCATCTTCCCATATTTTCAGTATGGCTTCTCTAGGCTCTTCACGACCCACCTGAAATTGGCTTGCAACCCACTGGTGGGTCCTAATCCACAGTTTGAGAACCACTGTTCTAGACAAAAACGTCTCCCAACTTTTATGTCCCAGTCTGTGTTCGCTGAACTGTATGAAATGTTAATGCTGCCACCTTCAGGCTGGTGCTGGAAGGGCACCTAATGTATTCTGTCATGTTCTATCCTACCTCCCCTTCCAAAGATTAATGGCCTTCTCTTAATTTGTTGCTCATAGGAACAGTTCGTTTTGCTTTAATAAACTTATACATTTCAGAGAGATCAAGGGCCCAAAATGCATCTGAATCAGCATCTGGCCCCCCAACCTACATGTCACTTTCCATTTTTCATTCAGCAAAACAGCTGTTTAGCCAGATTTCTAACGCATGGCAAGCGTCCAAGAAACAAAGTGTCTTTGTGTCTTTGTGCGTGTAAGCAAGGGAGGGTGTAATGGAATGGCAAATTAACACAGGGCATCAAAGCTCACAGTGGTTTAAAAGGAAACTGTCTTCTGAGCAGGCTACACATAACAGAGGTGCGTTTCTCTGATGGATTAGTGCTTTGATGATATGTGAGTCGACTGCCTTCGCCATATAGCTCCTCTTCTTGTGGAACAGGAACTCAAATGATCGTGGTCTCAATATATAACATCAATTTTAGGGTTGGCACTGCCATTGTTTAAAAAAAATGAAATTTGATGCAAATTTTGGGTAAGGCCAAACCACTTCTTCTCAAGCCAATGCACATCCTTGATATTTTCATATCAAGGAGAATCAGTCCTGGGGACTGCTACAGAAATCCCTCATTCTATCCACCTTGATAGGAAGTTGTTGCTGTTGTTGTTGTTGTTGAATTCGGGCATCTCTTTATTGTGGGGACTTTTGGTCTAGAATTGCAAATCCCTGAAGAAAACCACTGTGTGTGTGTGTGTGTGTGTGTGTGTGTGTGTGTGTGTGTGTGTGTGAGAGAGAGAGAGAGAGAGAGAGAGAGAGAGAGAGAGAGAGAGAAATGGGATAGTTCTGCAATGTTCAAAGGAAAAGCAGTTGTTGGTTTCTTAAAAGAGAGGTGTTGGTCCGGGAGTCATTCCCTATAGCAACTCAGTCTTCCAATCCAAGATGTGTGAGCTCAACTGCCTGTGATAATTTATTCACAGTAAAAGATACTACATCCATACGCACCCCTTGCAGTGAAGTCAATGATGTATGAAAGAGTCAGAGTGAGAAACGTTCCAAGCCTCCTGACAGTTGCTGTTTCTCTTAAAGACTTTCACCCCCAGCAAGCATGACTTTTTTGTCTCACTGTTTAAAGGGTGGCCTTGTTGTAGAGACTATTCTAAAGGTTATGAGGATGCTGAACAATAATGCAAGTTTTCAAAAGCAGACAAGTCTGCTGCTTATAGGTGCCATGTAATAGTTAATGTATCACTTAGCAGAGAAGTCATCATTGCATTGGTATGCTGAAGATCCCAGGTTTCATCCCTGATATCTCCAAGTAGGGATGGGAAAAGACACTCCTGAATAGTCAACACAGACTGTACTGATCTATATGGTCTGATTCAGTATGCTTTGTAAAGCTATGACTTGAGTGACCTGGGTTCAAATCTTGGCTCAGGGCGCAATTCTAACCTGGAGTTAGGCCGGCACAGGTAGGCCAGCAAAGTTTGGCTGGCAGAAGGGACACCATAAAGTATATTTGGACCACTCTCAGAGTCAGAGAGGCCAGCACACAGACGTGCACCATACTCTCTGACTCAAAGAGTGTTCCAAATGCGCTTTATGGTGGCCCTTGTGCCGGTCAAACTTTGCCGGCCTAACTCCAGGTTAGGACTACGCTCTCAGTTTATAAAGCTCAATGGGTGACTACTTTCAGGGCACAGTCCTAACCAACTTTCCAGCACTGACATAGCCATGCCAATGGGGCATGTGCTGCATCCTGCAATGGAGTAGTAGTCACAGAGGCCTCCTCAAGGTAAGGGAATGTTTGTTCCCTTACCGCAGAGCTGCATTGTCCTTACCCCAGTGCTGGAAAGTTGGTTAGGATTGCGCCCTGAGTCATAGAGATTTACCCAAGGCCACCTAGTGAGTTTTATGCTTGGACATACATTTGAATGTGTGTCTCTCTGGTCTAACTTAAGCACCATGGCCACTATCCAATGTATGTGTGCATCAGGCAGAGCTCAGCAAAAAAGCAACAACAATAAAACCTAAACCTAAAATTCCATCTGTTGCTATTTGAAGGGAAGAAGGAAGAACTGAATCATCCCTGAAGTTCCCCTCTTAAGTGGCTGATTGGCAGGGTTCCAGCTTCATTTATATTACCAGACTTAACACACAGGACCAGCTATAAGATCAGTCTAGGGAATTGCACTCACAGCATCTGCTGGCAGATGCAAATCCTTATCGGTACAGTGATGCCCGCACATAAGTCTGCTTCCACACACTTAAATCAGCAGCAGTCTCAAGTTGTTTATGCACACCTCCCTCATGTTCTGCTGGCAAAAACATTTAACCTGCTCTGAACTGGGATGATCATGACCCAAAGTCTCACCTGCATTTGCACTTGAGGAACTGTTGTCCCTGCTGTACTGCCCTTTTCCCTCAGGCACCTTTCAAAGGAGGAAGGTTAGGATACGTTATCCCACCCTCCTCCACCAATGCAAAATAGCTGGTGCTGCACCCTTCCAGGGGAGGGCAGTTCCAGAGGGCGCCTCTGGGTAAGGGAACATTTTAAGCTTCTGAGGCACAGAGGGGTCTACCTGGACCTGCCCTAGCAAAATTGCCAGGGCAGTTCTGCATGGACTCAGCCTGTGGGATCAGGTTTGAGATGGGTTTTGGCCTGGCGGTTTCCACTGCCACTGAACCTACCCCCATCCCGGACCTGATCTGGCCTCCTCCCTGCCCCATCACCACCCTATCCCATCCCCACCAGTTTACCTGAGTCAGCAGACCAGTCCTGAGCCATTCCTACATGTGTGGATGTAGTGGCTTCCCCAGAAGTGTTTTGGCAGCACACAGTTGGAGACTTTTTGTGATTGCCATAAGGCATTCTCCATTGGTGGAACATTAATTCTGCCGATGGATTGGCCCCTTAAGATTGGGCTGTAAGTTTAGAGGTACACCATAACGTTCTAGGAGTTATGCCAATATGCTTTACTTAGATCAGCAACCATTTTGTTTGTGGTTGTTATTTATTAATAAGAATACTTACAGAGGTTGAGCCTACTTATCTGTGGATTTTATATCCCCGGATTTGGCTCAATATGGGTTCTCCATATTGGTGAGCCAGATTATGCTCACCCAGAAGCCTCTGAACGTGCCCAGTTTGCTTCTAGAGGCTCTTCTGAGGCCTGCCAAAACGGTGTGGGTCCTCCCGCAGCCTTGGCAGGCCTCAGAATGGCCGTTTCAGCCCCCCTACATTCTCATTCCAAGTTCTTATTTTTATTAATTTTAAATGCTTTAAAAGTATACTAGGTGGTTGATATAGTTGATAAAGTGTCAACACATGCAGCCACAGTATTATTTCTAATTGGAAAAATAATTTATTTTAATTTCTGGAAAATATCTCGAATAGAATACCAGAATGCAGTGTTTTGTGTTTTTATTCAAATATTTTATTCAAAGGTGGTGTTTGGAAAAAAAAATCCATCCCTACTTGTAAGCTGTTAAAAACAACACTTCCAGTTTTCACCGAAAACTGGAAGGAATTTTTTTTGGCCAAAACTGCCATTCTGAGGCACACGGAGGCCACCAGAGGCCCCTCATGGCCCTGCAGACCTCAGAAAGCCCTTCAGGGTGTGGCCCTTCAGCCCCTCAGGCCTAAATCTGAGGGTTTAATTAATCGCTGATTTTTTTTATGTCGAAGGGTTCCGGGAACAGACCCCTTGTGGATAAAAACATTAGGAATTCCTTACCTGGGAATGTCCTATTCTGGGGTGAGGAAAGGGGGGGCATTCTGACCAATGGGAATGCCCCTCTCATCGAAGACAGGGTCAGACCTTCGGATCTGTAATCCTATTGGGTGAGAGGGCTTCCCAGTCCCCAGTCCGGAACTGAAGAGCAGAGGAAGAAAACCTCCCACCAGCATCAACCAGGTAACTGAAAAACTCAGAACACAGAGAAACATGCACACAACAGGCAACAGCGCCCAACTGGGCTACAAAGGATGAAATAGGGAAGAACACAGACATACTGCTCACCTACAGAAACTATGCTCTGTTTCCCATTAGGCCAGCCGCCGAGCCTGAAAAAGTGGCGGGACGAATGCCCCCCCTTTCCTCACCCCAGAATAGGACATTCCCAGGTAAGGAATTCCTAATGTTCTCTGGAGTGAGGAAAGGGGGGGGCATTCTGACCAATGGGATATACCAAAGCAGTAACCCCAAGGGGCGGGTCAGGCGAGGCTAAGACGCCTAACTCTCCACCACCTTCTGTAAAACTCTCCTTCCAAATTTTGCCTCAGCCGAGGCCATGACATCAATTTTATAATGCTTAGTAAACGTATGCACGGACGACCAAGTGGCCACCCTGCAAATGTCCCCAAGCGACCCAACCCCGTCAAAAGCAGCTGATGTGGCTGCCCCTCGAACAGAGTGAGCCATGATACCCTCTGGTGGCTCTTTGCCCATTGCCTTGTAGGCCCCAGCAATAGCCGCTCTAAGCCACCGTGACAATGCTGACACTGGAGCTCTCTTTCCCTTATTAGGCCCCCTGAACGACACAAACAGGGAGTCCGTCTTTCTGAAAGACTCCGTACGGTCCATGTAGACCGTACGCCTGTCACAGGGATCCTTCGGCCCCCCTTCTCCTTCAGACGGAATCACTGCTGCTGACGATAAAGCTGCCACCGGGGGGTCCACTGCTGGCACTTGAAGAGTGGAAGTAACACCCTCTGACAGAGAATAAAATCTATTTATTAACTTCGATGAATGTTTAGCTGTATTTGGCGCCTTCCACTCCACGTCCAGAGCCCTTTGGAACTGAACTGGAAAAGGAACTGTAACTGGCTTAACAGGACCTTGAGGAAACAATGAGTTAGTGCCAGGAGTCTCTTTTCTCTCTGGGGAACCCTCCAGGTTAACCGCCCTAACCACCTTGGTCAGCATCCTGGGGAACATGTCAGCAGGGAACAAACGGTCCGTACTATGCCCTTGTTCATCAGCCTCATCCTCCCCTGAGAGTTCTCCTGACTCCCTGTCAGAGGCAGAAGAATAGGATGAACTTTCAGACTCAAAATCACTAGAGGAAAGCATGTCCTTGCGTCTCCTCTTATGTGATCTGGATTTATGTTTTTTACCCGAGTGCTTTCTTGCACTGCACCTGTGCTTATGCCGCTTATGTGAGGACTTGCTCTCACTAGGTGCGTCAGAGCTCTGACCCGTGAGGGAGAGAGTTACACTCCTTTGTTCTCTATGAGACCGTTTATGCCTACTGGCCCTTGATCTCTTGTCCTTCTTGTCTTTTCCAACCTCCCTCATGGCCCTTTTTACCATCTCGTTGATCCGAGCCTGTGACACAGGGCTGCGGACACCCAGACCTTCGGATCCTTTTCCCCTTGCCCGCCGAGGGGATCCAGACCCGCTCCCACCAGCCTCCTCCGCCATGATCTCAAACCTGCTGGCAATCACCGCTGAGGAGAAGATTGCCCAAGATGGCGGCTGCGTCGTCCCTTCAACTGCTCCGGGGTCTGTTATCACGTCCCAGCCACAGTTGCCGACGCGAACTGGTGGCCCAACCGGGTGCTTCCCCTCCTCGGTGGAAGGACGCCGGCTCCTGTGCTTCGGGCCCCAGGCCGCTCAAAGCACTCACAATAACTCCGGCACAGGGCGACGGGCCGAGGCTTCGCTCTTCCCTTCGCGCCAAAACTGCCCTCAGGGCACCAAAAATGGCGGGCGCGCGTGGCGACGGCCCAGAGGGTCCGCTCTTCCACCGCGCTACCGGCTCAGGCTCGACCGTCTGGTCCTGGCAGGGAACTAGACTCGGAAGCCCCTGAGGCAATCGAGCCTTAACTCGCGGCTTCGCCGCTCTGCGTTGAGCCTCAGTCAAGGAATTGCGCCAGAGCCCCTAAGCGGCAAGCCGCTTGTTTGAAAACTCAGCTGCGCACGCTGAGGGAACGAGGCCTCTTACTGACGCCCCCTCCGCTCCGTTCCACACTCTCACGCCTCACACAGATACGGGAGACACAGAGACCAGGACAACACACCGGGATAGAAAGGTAGGAAACACAAACAAACGGGGGAACAGAGGAACGAGGAAAAGGCAACGCCGAAGATTGAAAAACTACAGATCCACGCACTGAGCTAACGGAGCTCAGCAGATCACGACCTTATCTCCTAGAAGACAGGGCCGGACTGGGGACTGGGAAGCCCTCTCACCCAATAGGATTACAGATCCGAAGGTCCGACCCTGTCTTCGATGAGAGGGGCATTCCCATTGGTCAGAATGCCCCCCCTTTCCTCACTCCAGAGAATCCACCTGTATACTGCTTTTCAACAAAAAAAGTTCACAAAGCGGTTTACAGACAAAATCAAATAATTAAATGTTCCCTGTCCCAAAATGCTCCCCTGTCACCATCTACAAAGATGCAGAAGAACACCAATAAAGAGCTACGAGGAAAAACAGGATGTTGCAGTGAAGAGGGACAGTTAACACCCCCCCCCAGCTAAATGTAAGAGGAACACTACCTGTGCCCCTCCCTAGAGGAGTGGCAGGTCTGAGTGCTCGTCTGTGTTTCTCATGTAGCACATTCACGTGTAGCCAGGAATGGATTTTGACAGAAGACAATCTGTTTGAACTATCTGACTGAAGATGACAGTGAAGGCAGTGTCAATAAAGGAGAAAGTCACACAGCAATAGTGCGTCACTCCGAAGAATATGCCAGGTTACTCGACACATGTATGGGTGAGGTGGTCCTCACACTGCCTTGTTTTTATGTGGATAGTTGATACATCTCCAGGTTTGTTTCAACCAGTTCAGTTTCCCCCTAAAACAACAATTATCCAGCCCAAGGCATTTTTACAGAAAGAATCAATCTTCATCACCTCAAAAGAGGCTCTTGCAGTCATAATGAGCCAGCGGATGGCGATGTCCCACTTCCATCTGACAGATTTTTTATTCTCTGCCAGTTTGAGGAGAGAGAAATGTTGGAGGTGGAACATTAAGCTATCTAGCCTTGCACAGATCCAGCCCAGAGGAGGAAGTCTCCGTTTCCTCTCCCTGGCCATTATACGGTAATTCTTAATCACTGGAATAAATTTGGGGTTTCATATTAAAGCATAATTTAATTTTATGGGCTCGCTTGAGAGTTAGTGCTAGGCAAAGCCATATGACCTAGGTCTTATAAAGAGGTCAGTAGAATTCCTTAAAAGAAATGAGAATTCAAATCATTTGGGAATTAAATTGACCTGAAGGCAACCTTAACATTACACAGTAGCAGCTGGAAAGCTGAGAGGAAAGAGAGGCCAAGAGGCTAAAGACACAAAGTTGTTGATGAGGACATTTAAGTGGCGGAAGATGGGTAAGGAAGGAGGGAACCTCACATGGACATTTTTATCCTAGGCAAATAGGATGTGGGGGTTGGGACCACAACAGGGCATAGGCTTAAATCCCCTTTACTTATTACCGTGATCCTGATCCAGATTAGGCCCCTCCCCATGCTTTCATAAGGAAAGGCAAACAAGCCAGGCCTCATCATAGTGGCATGATTAACAGCCCCATCCTATTGGATGTTACCACTGCCCAAAGGAGCACTGTCTCAAATGACACTCCTGCAGGGCACAAAACTGCATGCTTCCCTTCCGCGAGTCCACATCTTCTGCCCCCTTCCACTACTGGCCTGGCCCAATCCCCACCCCATCCACCCCCGAAATGCCCCTGCCTCCAACCCGCTGTGGCTCCAGCTCCAGCACCATCAGTAGGAGGTCATAGAACGACACAGCGGCAGCTGCACCAGCAGCCCCGGCTTTACGTTGGTGGCTCACAAAGATAGGATTGGGGCCGTATTTTCATAATCATGTACGAAGCTCAAATCCTAATTTCTCATCCACATTCCGAGCTGAATTTACTTCTTTAGTTTCACATTTGTTTTCATGAGTGCGGAAAAGTACTCCCAAATGTTCGTGATTTTTGTCACTTGTGAATATATTCATTTTGTTTCAGTGCTATTCAGTGCACCTTTTTGTGCACTCGGCTGCTACTGCTTCTTCTCAGTGCCATTTCCCATTTTCTTTTTTGGCTTTGACTGTCTTTGGCCCCATTTGCCCTCACCGTTGTTGACTCTGATTGGCTGTTGCTGTGCCGCTTATGATGATTTATTTATATGGCACCATGAATGTGCATAGCACTGTGCAGATTATTCCAGTTGAAAATTCAATACAGAGGAGACAACAGAATAAAGGGAATGGACGGAGTGGAAGCCAGGATAAACAGAAGCAGAATAGGCAATTATTTCAGTTACCCATATTTGGAGGGTACTGTGTTGATGGTGCCAAGATTTTCTGTGTGGTAGGATGAATATTGAAGTCCATTAACAAAATAATACAGTGTGTCACAACCAAGACTATTAAACAGCAATGGGGGCAAATGAGGCTTAGGTTGGAGAGGATAAAAAAGAAAAATGGCACTCAGAAGAAGTGGCAATTGCAGGTACCAAAAAATATGCATTACCATTGAAATGGTGCAAAGGTTTGGTTTGATGAATAATTGTTTGATTGCTTGGCTATGCCAATTTCAAGTAAATATCAAAGTACAGATGTGCCTGCTTAGATGTACAGGCTGAGCACACCAGTGAGAGAGGAATTCTGCTCTCATTGGTGGATTATGGTCTGTATTACAGCTGCTGTGGTCTTGCTTCCAGCTGGCACTACATAGCTGAAAGCCACCAAGGACAGAGGTAGCCCATCCATTAGGCAAGGTGATGAGGGTTGCATCAGCAGCAGATTGTTAGGGAGATAAGAGAATGCCACATTTGGGTTGCCCTTCACCCTGAGACAGCTGCCACTACCACCTTCTTCAAGGCTGCCATGAATATGAACTGCACGGCAGAGGCGGCGCGTGGGTGTAGCCCGGGATGGCGCGAGCCATGCGCGCCGGCAGCGGCAGGGCGGTGGGACACCATTGCGCGGAGTAACCTGCACGCTAACCTGTGCTGTTTGGTCCGCCTGCCCTCCCTGGTGTCCGTTTCGCTCCAAAATGGAGCTATTCCGGGCGCAGGGATGCATAGTGGGGCGACACACGGGGGCGGGGCGACGTGCTGGGGGTGCGGTTTCGTCACCCTGCTATGGGCGCACACGGTGCTTGGTTCGTCTCTGCTGCATTGATCACTTTTGGCCCATTAAAAGTAAGCAGAAACCAGACCTTGAGCGTGCGCCATTCCTAACTTGGACCACTCCTAACTTGGAATTAGGCCAGCACAGTTAGGCCAACAAATTTTGACTGGCACAAGGGACACCATAAGCTGCATTTGGACCACTCTTGGAGTCAGGGAGGATGGCACACGTGTGTGTGCTGGCCTTTCTGACTCCAAGAGTGGTCCAAACATACTTTACAGTGTCCCTTGTGCCGGCCAAACTTTGCTGGCCCAACTGTGCTGGCCTAACTCCAGGTTAGGATTGTGCTCCATATTACCTTTCTCCTGGCACAGTTTTATCGAACACTGAAGTACAGGACTTGTGGTTTGATGTGTGCACCATTCACAAAATTTGAGAAAGTTCCACCAAGTCTTTTCTTCTGTACATTTCTCAGCTTTGTCCTGCCAGGATGAATCTTGGGTCATCAACGCTGATTTTCAACCACAGGACCATGTGTGCTGAAATGAGCGAAAAACAATTAGATTTGGTCAAGGGAAAAGCTTGAAGTTGGAACAATAATAGGAGTTCAGGATATTTTAAAGGAAGGAAAAGGACATTCAAAGCTTTGAAAATCTCCAGCCCCCTGCCTGCAAGTAGATATTTTGAGGCATTGTTGTACAATGTCTCCATCTATGACATTTATTAAGCTGCAAGCTTCAAATATTACATGCTATTTAATTCTTTTAACTTTTTTATTTCTGATGGGAAAAAGTCATTTTTTTAATACAGGTGGGCCCCTATATTCACAGGGGTGCGGTTCTGGGCTCCCACATGGCTATGGAAACTGCAGGTACGAGGGCGCCTGTATGGATAGGGGCCCTTGCTCCCCATATGCCCATTATATTATCTTTGTTTTATTGTAGAAGCGTTTGCTTCTTGTTTAACAGTCTGGTTTAACCGAAGAGCAGAACGTGCGGGCAAGTAGCCTGCATGCTACAGAGAGACTAATGGGAAGCAGGAACTCCTACAATAAAACAAAGGTAATGTAATGGGCATGGGGGGGGCAGATCAGCAAATCTGCAGATAACTGAATCTGCTAACATCTGAGCTGTGGATACAGGGGCTGCCTGTATGTGATTTTCTGTGATGGGCAGCGCACTCCTACGGACCACGCAGCGTCCATGCAACAGAGTTGCGCTGACACTGTGCACTTAGCTCTGATGCGGGTCCACCGATCAGCACCCCCACATCAGCGCTAAGGCAATGGGACCGGTGCTGCAGGCAGTGCCAGTCCTGTTGCGCCCACACAGTGCTTCCCTAGCATCGGTCAAAGCTGGCTGGCACAAGGGAGGCGCCATGACGGGATGGCACGGGGATTGGGCGAGGCAGGGAGAATGTGGACGAGGGGAAGGCAGGACATGGGCGGGCTTGGGAAGCGGCCATACAGCTGCATCCTAAGCCCGTCTTTGAGGCCATGCGCCCCTGATTCGGGCCATGTGGTCTCAGATCTGCGCCCTCTATTTAGTGGGCGCAGATGTAAGGAGCACATAGGGGAGGCTGGAGCCTCCCCTACGGTAAGTGAGTGCATGCTCCCTTGCTGTGGGAGGCTCTAGCCTCCCCCCCCCCAGTGTTGGATATGGCACTGGCTGGCTGGCCTTGCCAATCCAGCGCTGGGTAGGATTGCGCCCTTAATTTCATCGTCCTTTCCATAGGATTGTTTGTTATGGATTACGTTTTGTTCATTTTTTGGTGACTTGATTCTTGCTTTGCCATTGAACGTTCTATAAACAAATACTAGAAGAGGGGGTTCCAAACTGATGAATTTCTTTGGGGATGTGATGTTAAATTATTCAACAAAATATGTGTATCTCAGCAATCAAACATAATGGACAGACTTTCTTCCCATAGTTGTACTTCAAGAAGCCGTGTAGGATTGGAAAGATAAGTTGATTAGCCCGAGATATTGTATCCTGTTGTTCGGAAAAGACATTAAAACCTGGACCTCAAGCCAGAGAGTTAGGCACAGGAGCCCTAAACAAAACTTCTAATAGCACTTTGCTTCTTCACACTGAACTGGCTGGTTTTTACAGTCACATTTTCTTGCCAAACAAAAAATTGCCACAAATACAGTCTGGGGAAAAAAAACACAGGCAGCAACACAAAAGACATTGGACTGCAACAATAGGACAATTGTATTATCCAGAGTTTCCGTAAGAAGTGAGTGAACAAAGGATGACAGTTCCAGAGCAAATGACTAGTATTGAAGCAACCAAAAAGCATTAATAATAATAGTTAATAATAGAAAAGTTTATGTTATAGAAAAGTTATAGAAAAGTTTCATGAAATGTAACCAGCACTTTATTGCAAGCTGAAAAGTTTCTTCTTTCCTTTGCTATCATAGGGACACCTATTATCTTTGCCCTCTTTCATGGCCTACTCGCTATCTTAATGACAAATGAAAGGAGAGCTACTTCCTGGAAGCACTTATACAAGGGGGGTATCACATTTCCAAGGTCCAAAATGCAGTACTTCCAGCACTCAGAAAATGCCCCTACATTATCAATGCATGCGGGCCTCTTAGAACAAATGAGTGACAGAAACACACTTATTGTGCTAAACAGGGAAGGATTCCCAGAGGTTTACCTTGCTTTCACTGTCGTTACCAGGATCCAACCCATGTGGTGAGTCCAGTTATTGACATCATCCACTTGGACACGTTTGCTTATGTGGCAGCTTCTTCAGACCTGAGAGGAGGTAATTCTGAAAATTTGCATGGAGAGAGAGAGAGAGAGTTCAGACCAGTCACATCGTTGTGTGAGCTAGGCAGCCAAGGGGAATTCTGAGGGAGGTGCAGAGTTCAAGCGTTATTGCTAGGAGGGTCATTCCCATTGTCTGTTTTATTTATTTTTCATATTTTTATACCACCTCCTTTCCTCCAAAGAGTTCAGGGTATATGGTTCCTTCCCTCCCTTGGTCCTTCAGAACAACCTTGTGAGGTAGGCAAGGCTGAGAGACAGCCGCAGGTCACCCAAGGAAGCTTCAAGGCTGAGCCTGGATTTGAACCTGGATCTTCTAGGTCTAACAGTATAATCCTATAAAGGACGTTGCGTCAGCGCTATATCATTAGCATTGACGCGGGGGCGCCGAGCACAACCCCCATGTCGGCATTAACGCTCTGAAGCCTACACTACAGGGAGCCTCCCCGAAGCCGGCCGGTGTGAGGAAGGGACCATCCCATTCTGGGACAGAGATTGGTGTGGGGAGGGAGGTTGGGGACGGGACATGGGCAGGCTCAGGAGGCGGCCATACAGCCACATCCTAAGCCCGTCTGAGAGGCCATGCAGCCCCAATTTGGGCTGCGCAATCTCCTCAGATCTGCTCCTGCTATTTAGCGGGCGCAGATCCAAGGAGTGCATAGGGGAGGCTGGAGCCTCCCCTATGGTAAGGGAACGAATGCTCCTTTGCTGCGGGGAGGCTTCAGCTTCTCCTACTGGATATGGTGTTGACCGGCCCGCCTCGCCATTCCAGTGGAGTATAGGATTGCACCCCAAGTCCAACACCAGAACCACTACACCAAGTCATTCTGTTATACTTAAAACGTTTTTCTTAGAACATCCTTTCTGGGCCATAGAAAATTGATTAAGCTGCCAAGGAGTCCATCTTCGCGTTAGAACTGCTGTTAATAATGTATCAAATAGTGAGGTCTGCATGCAGTTGAAGAGATGAAGCAGAAACGTGAGAAAGATCAATCAATTACTATTTGTGAGCGGACACAGAAATCATGCATCTTCCCCAGCGGATAAACTAGGACTTACCAGGAGATGCAAATGAAACCACGAACTGTGTATTAAAATAACAACCGGATCATTGTGGGATTTGCAATCATCTTCTAAACAGACTAGCAGACATATCGGTGAGATCATTTGAAATCGGATATTGAATGATTTATAACAGTTTCAGGGGGAACTGAAATGTGGTCATAAGAGTCATCTCTAAGCTCTCTGCACCTTCTATTTGTGTTTTTAGGCTTCGACTGGAGCCTACATTTTAAATGGGAACAACTTTCTCCAGAGCACAAGGCCAAGCGGACAGACCCCACTGAGCCCATCAAGTAAGTAGCAGGGTCGAGGATGGGAAACAGGTGACAGAGATGTTGCTTGAAAGAGCTGTGGAAGAGAGGCAAAGAGCTTCTTCATTTAATGCATGCAGAGAAAGACCTATCCCAAAAATTGTGAAGTCATCGGAAAGCTTTTCAAAAATCTGACTGAGGGTGCAATCCTAACCAACTTTCCAGCACCAGAGTAAGGGCAATGCAGCTTCGGGGTAAGGGAACAAACATTCCCTTACCTTGAGGAGGCCTCCGTGACTGCCCCACCCCCAACTGCAGGATGCAGCACCTGCCCCACTGGCACAGCTATGTCAGTGCTGGAAAGTTGATTAGGATGGTGCACTTAATAACACCTGAAATGCATATAGTCCATTATTCTCTGAAAGATCTTGTGATGATTGGTTGTGCCGTTGCTTCCACTAACAAAAGAAAAGAGAAAAGCAATAAGTGACAGACATGTAGGACAGCAGGAATACTTGCACAGAGGTTGCTATCTGTTGAGATTTGCTTTAGAAGTTCAGCCTCTCTGGCCTGAGGATGCAATTCTCCTATCATAGCCAGCATAAAACTCAAGGAAGGAATCAGAGAGCACGAGCTAGGCCGTACACAAGGGACACCATAAAGTATGTTTGGACCACTCTCTGAGTCAGAGACCAGCACACAGATGTGCGCCATCCTTCCTGACTCCGAGAGTGGTCCAAACACACTTTATGATGTCCCTTGTTCCGTCCAAACTTTGCTAGCCTAACTGAGCCGGCCTAACTCCAGGATTGTGCTCTCAGCCACTGTAAACATTTTCTGCATAGCCTTGTTGGTGTTTTCTCAAGTCTTTTTGCCCCTGCATTTTGAAATTGCCCCATGGCTGGGAAAAAAGACCTTTCCTGCCTTAACGTAGCATATCATTGGAAGGACCTTAAAGGGAAATTCTGGACTGCTGCGATGGACTTGTGCCTCACGAAATGAATGGCAGGGCTCCTTTGCATCTCATCTCACTCAAGGCCAGCTCTCTACTTTTGTTCTCAGCTAATGTGTAGGAAAATGGGGGAAAAAATAACTCTGTTTTGAAATCAAGATCCAGCTGATTTCAAAAGGGCTTCTTAAAAGCTCTTTGTCCTTCTGAATACGTATGACTTCCGCCTTCCTCTTGAGATGGTGCTTCTAGCAGGATAAAACTAGGTACAGAGCCCGGGCTAAATAATGTAATGTAAATACCCCCCTAGTGCTAAACGCATTTTGGGTTTGGAAGCCTGCAATCAGGGCTGTGAACTTCAGGCTCTTAGGAGTTGTGCTGATGAGTGCATTAGCCACTCATTGCATGCTGGGAGGAGAGTTCTGACTGACAGAAAAATATGAAACATTCTTTGAGGCGTTACTTGCCCAGAGACTAAGAGAGAGAGAGAGAGAGAGAGAGAGAGAGAGAGAGAGAGAGAGAGAATTTTCATTTGCAGCTTTTAGATAGAATAGAAAGTATATTTTTTATCACCTTTGTATCTTTAAAAAATGTATTACGAGTTTGGTAGCTTTGATTAGCATGAATGGGCTTATTGTTTTGATATTGACAAATTCAAGAGGTGATCAGGGACCTAAGCAGGCTGAATGTTCCTTGATGCCTTTAGTCCTTGATGCCTTTAGCTCATCAGAGTTTGGGGAAGGGCCAGTGTGGGGGCTTGAAGGATTTATTAGCTAGAGTTAGGTGGTGGTGTGCAGCCTAGTATGTCAGAGAGAAGAGTTTTCAGGGATTGCTCTTTGGAAATCTGATGCCATATTAGTAGCTGTGCTGTCTGCTATGGGAATCTGTTATTGTTTGCTGTGTTCTGGTATCTGCTTGCCAGTCAACAAAACAAAAGGGACAGTGACAGCGCAATCCTATACCCCCCTTAGCACCGGTGCTGTGCTCTTGTGCTGGCCGAACGCTGTCGCGAACGTGCTGTAAAGCGCGCCCGTGTCGGCGCTAGGGCGCTCAGCCGGCACAAGCAGCAGCACCAATGCTTGGGTGCCACTGCAACCATCGGCAGCGCCGGCCGTGCACCAGTTGAGCGCCGCGTCGTTCGGTTGGCGCAGGGCCTCTGTGAGGGCGTTCCAGAGGAATTCCGGGGGCGTAACTGGGCTGCGGCGGGCAGAGACAGCAGTTATGATGTGGTTGTGATGCAGGACGGCCGTAGTGCCATATCCTAATGCCGGTTCCCGGCCATGGCAGCCCCAATTTGGGCCGCTCCCGTGCACATTCCTCTGCACCTGCTATTTTGCCGGCGCAGATCCGAGCAGGCCCATAGGGGTGACTGGGACTTACACGGGTGCAAGGGGAAAACCTCCCCGTGTCCTGCATGTAGCTGCTGCTGCCTCCAAATGGGCCTGTGGATATGGCCCTGCTATGTCGGCCTTACTAGGCCGGCGTAAGGTAGGATTGCGCTCTAAGTCTCAGCTCTCTCTCTCTCTCTCTCTCTCTCTCTCTCTCTCTCTCTCTCACACACACACACACACACACACACACACACACACACACACACACACGTGCACATCCAAAGGAAACCTGTAGGCCAATCCTACAGTCTGACTTCCTTTAAATAAGTAACGTTACCTACAGAGCTGGCTTTAGGGGAATTAATATATTTTATAGCTGACAGCTCTATTGGAACATGGAATCGTAGGCTGGATACCAAGTCAGCATTACCACAGAAATCCCTGTTCCCTCAAGAAGAGACTGGGAGAAATACTTGCAGGAAAATCATAGTTTTATTATCAAAGAACAAAGGTAGAAATAATGCATTGCATAATAGAAATACGTTTCTTGTCCTAACGATGGAATAAGATGTATCTAACTTAAGAAAAATGCTTCATGTATGCATCTTTCGAACTTGCATACCTAGAGATTGTTTAGCATTTATGGAACTACTATTTTGGGGTTGTATCTTTAGTCATAAACGCAGAATGTTGTGGGTGGGGCAAATGTCTTAGCTCCCTCTTTGGCCTGGTAGCCCTCTGAGCCTCCTTCCCAAAAATGCACCTTTCTGGGTGTGAATCTGGGAAGTACAAGAGGGCTCCAGGATTATGAGGAAATAGATGAGGATCACTCCCCTGCTTTCTGTGAAGAGAACATAGAATGAGGATGAGGATGGTACTTTCTGTTCTGAAATTCTGGGCAACAGCATAAAAAGCAACTCCACCCCCCCCCCAAATTCCAAATACTTAATGACATTGCAAAGTCTAAACCACTTCAGCAAGAAATCCATAGAATGGGAAAAACATTAAGAGCGCAGTCCTAACCTGGAGTTAGGCGGGCACAGTTAGACCTGCAAAGTTTGTACGGCCCAAGGGCCACCGTAAAGTATGTTTGGATCACTCTCAGAGTCAAGAAGGATGGTGCATGTTTGTGTCTGGCCTCTCTGACTCCAAGAGTGGTCCAAACGTGCTTTACGGTGTCCCTTGTGCCTAACTCCAGGTTAGGATTGCGCTCTAAGAGCAACCTAAACTCAAAAGCCTAATATAAGGTCCTCACCAAACCTGCGCATTGCCACTTCCTGACACTCATCCAGGAGGCTAATTTAGGATGCAACCCTAACCAACTTTCCGGCACCAGGATAAGGGCAATGCAGCTCTTGAGGTGAGGGAACAAACATTCCCTGACCTTGAGGAGGCCTCTCTGATAGTCTCCCACGTGCAAGATGCAGCCTCATTGACACAACTATGTCACTGCTGGAAGGTTGGTTAGGATTGCACCTTTTACTATTTAAAGTATCTCCAGGCCTCAGAAGTCAGAGAACTTGTAACTTTTATTTATGTAGCATACGTATGCACTATTTTTTGACACCGATAACAATGTTCTCAGAGTGGTTTACACAGCAAAAGGGAGGAGAAAATGATGCAAAGGAGGGATGCAGGCAACAGCCATTGGGAAGGAGGCAATGCTGGGATGAATGAAGACACTTGTTTTCCAGCAAATCTTGGAGGGAAAGGATGTACAGTAAATCACTTGCAGCCCAGCACATCGGTTTTCCGTTCCAGGCTCACTCTGGCTCACACTGTGCTGCTAATGGTGATGATGATGATGATGATGATGATTTCTTAAATACCTAAAAAGCAAGGCACTGTACAAGCATGAAATTAACAATGTCAAGACCTTGCCTACAACTTTGCAATAAATAGACACGTAAGGAAAAGGAAAGAAAGGGGGACATAAGGGAAGGCAATGGAGGAACAGAGGTATCTGAACTGAGATATTGAGATATCTAATAACTGAGATATTAAATTGGCAGCCCAAAACTCCAATATTAAATTGGAGTGCCGGCATAGCAACGCCAGTGCAGGGCTGCATCCTAAGGCCATTAGGAGGTGGCAGCGGCACAGGTTTTCCCCTTTCGCCCAGCCATCCCTATGGGGTAGCGCAGATCCGAGCCTGCAATGTGCACAGCAGCGGCCTGAATCGGGGCCACCAAGGCTGGGTACGGGGCTTGGGATACAGCGCAACTGCTGTAGTCCGTCGCTGCCCACTGCACTGTACCATTATGCCCAGGGCATGCTCTGGCACGCACCCGGTGAGGTCCTGCGCCGACCAAGCGCCACCAGCACTTGACCAGTGCGCAACCAGCACAGCTGACGGGCACAGTGGCGCCCGTGCGCTGGCACTGCTGCTTGCACCAGTCCAGCGCCCGATTCCGCAGCACAGACATGCCTGATGGCATGTTTGCAACAGCGCTGTACTGCCGCAAGAGCGCAGCGCAAGTATAGGATTGCGCTCTAAATTAAATATTAAATTAAGAAATTCAGCAATTTGGGAAAATAGAAATTCTCTTGAGGTGCTTCTGAAAGGGTGGGAGGAACTGAATCATATTACTATTGCTATCACTAGGCTTACATGAAGTTTGCCAAACTTAGGTTTGGGATAGAATCATCTACTAATGTGTGTCTTATAAATGTCTCATAAATGTTATAAATGTTGTAAGAGTTTCTCTTTTCTCTCATTCCCAAACATGTAGGACTCCTATCATTGCAGGAGGGCTTTTTGTGATTGACAAGGCCTGGTTCAACCATCTAGGGAAATATGACCCTGCTATGGACATCTGGGGTGGAGAGAACTTCGGTAAGTCGGTGCCACACTACAACTACGAGCAAACTTGCTCAATGCTTTGAAGATTTGGGTGGTGATGGGCTGGTGGTGTCCTCATTGTTTGAGTAGGTCTACATATCTATCACTCAAGAAGTCTCAAACTGGTTGGTCTCAAAAAAGGACAAAGTGGAACTGGAAAATGTGCAGAAGAGAGCGACTAAAATGAGTTCTGGTCTGAGATACCTCCTTTATGAGGAAAGGCTGCACATTTGGGGCTCTTTAGCCTAGAAAAAAAGGTGCCTGAAGTGGGGGGACACATGACTGAGACATACAAAATTATGCAGAAGATGGATAAAGGGATGTTCTTTTCCCTCTCATACAAAATCAGAATCAGGGGACATCCACTAAAATTGAGTGTTGGGAGAGTTAGAACAGACAACAGAAGATATTTCTTTACCCACCATGTAGTTAGTCTGCGGAGCACCTTGCCACAGGATGTGGTAATGATGGCATCTGACCTGGATGCTTTTAAAAGGGGATTGGACAGATTTCTAGAAGCAAAATTCATCATAAGTTAGAGCTTGTGATGTGCCAAATGCAGGGGAGTGGCAATAGGATGCAGGTATCTTGTTGTCTTGTGTGCTCCCTGGGGCATCTGATGGGCCACTGTGAGATGCAGGATGCCTTACGTTCTTGTTTGCAAGAAATTCAAGCAAATGGGGACTCCTTCAGCGCCTTTATTGAAGTGCCACCAATATCTCAACATCTCTTCCTGCCCTTTTCTCCAGCGCCAGCCTTTCCTTCTTCATGTGGAGACAGATTCTATCATCTCCTGATACTGTCGACTTCACACCATCTAATAATAGGATAGAAAGGACAGACAGGCAGTCTCTTGGCAAAAAATATCTGAAGGAAATCTGGTGTGCACAGATCTGACACAACATCAGCCACCAGAGGCTTTTTAAAAGAAAGAAATGGGCCGTATCAGAGTTAATTCCAAAGGTCTGTCGGAGGTTTCCTATGGGACCTCTCTAATTAGTGCAGCGTATTTTGCTAACATGTCACCAAACAGAGGCTGAATTGGCTCTTCATCAGGGAGAGGGCTTTATGATGGCCACAGAAAATGTATTACTTGGGAAGAATGTTCACATCTGTTGTGATTGCTCAGTGTGTGTGTGTGTGTGTGTGTGTTCTAGCAGGGTATTTTCTCCTTGTGTTTAACCCCTGGAATCCACATGGAGCACTTAAAACTCCAAACCTGTCAAGTAATAATTAGCGGCTGGAAATCCCAGGTAACAGAAACTGTAAATTTAGATGGTCAAGCTTGTGAATGGTCTTCAGAGTCTGACAAGGTCCACACACCTACCTGAGTGCTTGCTTCATGGCCAGATCATGGAAAGCCTCTGGATCATGGATCCAGATCATGGATCATCACAACCTCATGTGATGTTGATTCATGACCAGTTTTGTGCCATGCAAAAATCAAAAATACAGTGGAGCAATTTCCTGTGCATTCTCTCTCTCTCTCTCTCTCTCTCTCTCTCTCTCTCTCTCTCTCTCTCTCTCTCTCTCTCTCTCTCATGCACGCACGCACGCACGCATGCATGCATGTATGCACATTATGTCAGTGCACTGGTCAGTGTTATTGTCTATCTGTGCGGGTTACCAGACACCTGGGACACAGGGCCTATACCTTTAACCATTTTATAGAAGAGGGAATTTTGGCAGGTGGAGCTTAACAAGGAAGGGTTTCAAAAGCTGCACCAGCCCAAATTCCCATTTCTGTGCAGTGGTTAAAGGTATAGGCCCCCTGTCCCAGTTTATATCTGGTACCCCTATCTATACAAGGTTTCAGACAAGTGTCTTTCCTAGCCCTACCTAGAGATGGCCGGCACTAAAGCTGGGACCTTCTACTGTACTCTGTCTCTGGGCTTATGGTCCCTCCATTATCACAGGTCTTTTTTTTTTTTAATACTACGGCTGACCTTGATGTGTCCTGGAGAACGCAGGCATGAAACGGAGGGATGCCAAGGGCAGCCGAGGTCTTGCGCATGTCGTCGGTTTACTCTGCCTTTGTTCTCCGGGCAGCTCTTGGACTGCCTCAGGAGAAGTAAAAGAAGCGATGTTATCGCTCCTTGTCATGCCTGAGAAGTTTGATTAAATCCGACTGATTTTTTTTTCATAATTATTCGTGGCTGCAACAATACAGCAGCTCAGAGGACGTCAACAACAGCCTCAAAAGAGCGAGGGGGGCAGTGGGGTGTCAGGGAGACAGATCTTAAGCTGGCTTTAATTCTGCAACACCTCTAGGGAGTACGGCTAGCAAGGAAAACTAATCCTGTGTCTTAGCAGATGTAGCAGCTCCGTCAGTGATCCATAGAAACAGATGCTCCCGCTTTGCAATAATCCCATCCATTGTCTGACACTGTTTCCCTCCACCCCTGCCTTGAAGCCTTTCTTCATCATGTGCACGTATATTTTATTTGGCTTCCTTGTACACAAGAGCTCAGCTTCTTTTCACCCAACGCATACCTTGTCCCCCGAGACTTCCTTTCACCCTAAAACTAAGAAATGTAATTAAATAGACCAGGAAGCAGAAACACGGACGGTATAAAATGGGATGAAGATAACTAAACCTTGCGTACTCCTTGGAGGAAAGGTGGGGGAAGAAAACAATGTAAGCAAGCCGGTTGAACTGATGAAGAGGGAGTGAGCATCTTCTGTCCGAGAAACTAGGCTTAGAGCAAGGAAGAGTCTACTGGACCTCTCACACTGGACAGAACCTAGTAGTACTGTATGTGATGAATAGGGATCAGGTGTAAAAGAAAGCAATCAGACATCACCGAAGTGCTGGTTTTGAGGCTGCAATGGAATATCACTCTTTGCTGCCTTCACAGTGTGGGGCTGTGTCTCTTTCAAATATCAGTTTGGGGCTTACCTACTCCTAAATGGATTCTTTTGGTGGAAGCAAATGACTTTGCTTTGGCAGTGTTGGCTGGTGCCAGCAGGGCTTTGCTACCTCTTTTCTGCTTTAATTGAGAACCAGCCATGTCCGTAGGCGCTGCACTTTCCGGCTGGCCATTTGGTACCAAATTCATGGCGGTCACTTCAGGGAAATCCAGCAGTTGCTCTATCCATGATGGGGCAATTGTCAAGCTGGCAGGAATTGAAAGGCTGCCTAATCTGACCTTGTGCCTTGTGCTGCTGCCCAATGGCTCCAGATCATCTGAGCGAGCGAGCAAAGTCATGCACACTGCAGGTGAAAGTGTGGCATGTGGGTCTTGCCTCAGCTCCGGCTCCCTTAATTGGCCTCCACCCAGCCAAAGCTGGCGGCAGCGGGGTGTGTGTGTGTGTGTGTGTGTGTGTGTGTGTGTGTGTGTGTGTGTGT